>WEKY01048174.1:250183-368792 GCA_013390045.1 Picathartes gymnocephalus
GCCTTCCGCTCGTTTTACCTTCCCCTCCACCTTCTCCCCGTAGGAAGCTCACAGCGGCGCCGGCTCCCGTCACGCAGCTGCTCCTGCTGCTGCTGGTGCTGGCCCCACACCTCGCCCCCTGTGCTCTCAGAGATGCCCACCTCTAAACAAAACAAATATTAAATAAATATAAAAGTTCACAGATTGCGGGAAAAAAATCTTGGCTTTTCCTGGTTTTCAGGTTTTCATTGCTGCAACAGCTTTTCTGGACTTCAGCAGCCCAGCCAACCGAGCATCCAAAAAGCTGCTAGTAAGCCAATACACATAAATCACCTCTGTGCGCGATGCTGAGCTCACCAGGCTTTTGTGCTTCCGTGGAGTCGCTCGGTGGCACAGGACAAGGAGTTCAAGCAGACTCGTTGCTTCTGCACAGTGTGGAGTCACTCTCCACATTCACATTAAACCTGCTGAGGTTGCTCTGTATTTGCAGGCTCCACATTGGAAACTCACCTTTTGGGGACTGTGGCAGCCGCTGGTTAGCATCTGTGAGCAAAGTCTTACAAAATCCTATGTACAGTCCTGGAAATGCTATCTGCCTTCTGTTTCTCGGGAAATGTAATTCATCTACCAAGCTTGGAGGCCAGCCTGGCTCCTTCAGACATCTCACAAAGATGCTATTGGAGAGATGGGGATACTCTCTGAAATTGTATCTCATTCCCAGAAAATGGAAATAAATATCCCTGCTAAGGAGCAGAAATAACCGAAAAGCTCCCCACCACCTGGTTGCTCTCAGAGAGTAAAGAGGCACATGCTTGAATATTTTCGAGGAACCCACCAGTTGTACAGTCTTCCTGAACAGATGTGTCAAGCCAGTGAGTGGAGGAGCAAAGGGAAATGCTCCCAAGGAATCCCACAATACTTGGCAGTGCTCCCATTTACCAGCGTTGGTGTACCTTGTCAATGCTGAGAAATTTGCTGCAGGGTGAAAACAAGGCCTAAAAGAATGAAGAACAAGAAAAACCCATATAGTGACTCAGAGTATCTCCTGTTTTGGGTTACTGCTGGCGCTTGGAATTGGAGAATTGTAGCTCTGATCCTGACCATGCTTCATACTGAGAAATGGGAATTAAAGCCCTCCAGCTCTGTCAAAAGCCTGACATCTAGTGGAGGTAAAATATTGGGCAGCAGAACTCAGCCGAAAACCATCCAACTGTAGCGTTTGTATTATTCACAGCAAGTATAGAGTCCGTTTAATTTGTTAATTCCATCTGTGAAATATGAGTTAATCTACTCATCTTTATTTTACACTAAAATGACAGGAGACATGTCCCTTCCAACTCAGGATAATTTAGGATTCTAAATCACAATACCCTAAGCCTTTAGAAGGTTTTCCGTATGTACAACACTTGTCAGCAGATAGATAAACTTAGTAAGGTGAGAGCAACAGGCCTGGGACTGGTATCTTCATGTTAGGAGACAAATACCTACCAAGTTTGCTTTTGCAGTATTTATGAAAGCCAGTCTAATGTCATCTTAAGAAATATTTGAGAAGATGCTGTTGGTATCTGGGAGTTACTACATACGTTACCTATGTGTCACTAAGGAGAAAAGATATCCAGTTATATAGAGAGAGTTGCTAGACTGTCAGAACTGAGGAAAAAAGGGTTAAACTTCAGTTCTCCAAATATTTTTCTTTAGATCTTAGTCGATTTTTGCAGCTATAAGAAACACTATGATACTTACAAGAAAAAGTTATTGAAAATTGTGAGCATTCATTTTGATATAATCCTATGAAACTTGTGACGTTCTAGTTAAAAATCTCAGAACTTATTTTCTTAGAATTTTCCTATGCCAGTTTAATATTCATTGAAAGAAGCATGCAACCTAAACTTTAAAAAAGAGACAAATATTGCTATTAAAATAACATCATCAGAAGATTTCAGAAGGTTCATGGATATAAGGATATTTTATTGCCTTTTAATATCAAAACCTTAAACCATTGAAGAAATATCTGATAAAAACTCCCTGTCATACCTGTGGATCTGAAAAAAAGAAAATTAAGTTTCTTTTAAACCAGTATGTAAAGGCTGTCCAAAAACATTTGTCTAATTATGTATCTGAAGAGAAGCTTTGATCCATTCCTGGTTTGTATGTTTTTTTCCCACAAGGTCATGTCAGTAGACTAAAGTGATAGGTTATTAATTTTTTTAAACTAACATCTTTCTTAAGCAGAAACAAATATAAGTTAAGTTTGATAATTTCCTTCTGCATCTGCTAATTATAAGATTTGGCCTCTGCAGAAGTCATTTTTTGTATGTGTATGACAAGCTTCTAAATTCAAAAGTCCCACACTCTTTAATGGCTGGGAGTAATAATACTTCAGAGCTATAAATTTCCCAGCTCACATGGAGATAAAAGCAGATGTTGAAGGGGGCATTTGTCCATCTGTTCACCTGTGCAATGTTCCCCTTAAGTCCAGTCTCATCCAAATAAAATCCGCCCCCTGTGTCTGCATCTGTCTGCCCCACTTGCTGTGTCTGGGCTGCGTGGGCTTTGTTAGCCTCCCTCCCGTGCTTTCCCGGCCTCTGAGTGTGCCTCCTACCTCAGTAACACAGCACGCAGTTATTAATATAAATTAATAATTAAAATACTAACTATTAATTCCATGCAAACACAGACATGTTCAAGACACTGTGAGGGATGGGTGAGCCTGCTTTTTGATCTGAGCACGTGCTGATATTCTCAGAATACAAATACTGATTTCACCAGAGGGGGAAACAGGGAGAAAACCTTGTGATGAGTCAGAGGTGGAGCCTCAGTTGGCAGGAATTGTGTCTGGGGTCTGACTTCTCTCTTCCCTTTTTTCCTTGCCCATCATTTTTGTGACTCTGCAACTGCACAAAACTCTGAGTCTTCCATTAGCTTCGGGAAAACCTCTCTTCTTTTTTTTTTTTTTTTTTTTTTTTTTTGTCCCTCTTTCAGAGTGGTCTGGTTTAAAGGCAGAGCTAAAGGGAATAAAGTACAGTAGGGTATTTATGTCTGCTAGACTTTATTTTTATTCTCTCTTACCCCCCACTGATGGAACAGCCGTCCTTGGCTCATCCTGCCCCCAAGCTGTATCACAACCGCCAGGCATCAGGAGTCACCTGCTCAGCACCCGGAGCTGGGAGCATGCAGGGTGAGATACTTCTCATGTAATTAGTGCAACCCTGTGCACCACCACCTCTGCTTCTCTGCTTCTGTTTTATGCCAGCATCATCAAAAGCCAGAGACACATCTTACACAAAATCTGTTGCATTGTTTTCACAGCTGTAAACTCCATCCAGCTACATCTGACATGTTTTCCAAATTAATGTGCTCTTACCTCCTACAATGTTATTTACACCTGTGCATGCCTGACTTCTGAATATGCACTGTAGTTTCCCAACACTATTGGTACATGGACAGATGAGGAGTCACTCGATAAGTCAAAAGCACGTAACAGTCAGTTTTTCCTGCACAAAACAAAGGTTTGTAAGATCATCATGTTAGATGAAGAGTCTGAGTACAGTGTGCACCTTCATTCCTGAAGCAAGGAGTGCCTCTGCTGAGGAATCTGTTATAAATCACATTTTTAGTGAGACTGGCAAAGCCGCATAACTCTGGCCTCAGGGAATCTGTCTAATTTGTCAGCTAAAATTCAGTCTCCTGATAGAAAACTAGTCCATTCATGCTTTGTGAAGGCTAATTGCCCATGGAAGGAATCTGCTCAAGGAACTGTCAGCAGTGATGTGGTGTGGCACCGTCATCTGGCTGGAGCTTCCCAGGGAAGGTCGGCAGAGCTCCCCTTCCTCTCGTGCTGACCTTTAACCGTGCAGCTGCTCTCCCCCAGAGAGGTGTGTTTGGTCAGAGCATTAGCAGAGTTGCAGAGGAGTTCTTACTCACCGTCCTTCTGCAGCCCTGCAACAGAACTTGCTTGAACTCACTGCCACTTGCAAAGGGACACAAATAACACCCAGCAAACAGGAGCTTCCAGAAGTAATCCTTGGAAGAAACACTACTTCAGCTCTTAAGAACTTGGTTTTTTTATAATCATTCAAGTGCACTGTGAACTGCAAAAAACTCCAGTGTTTAATAAATTGCCACAAATTTAACACTTCTTTTTTCAGGGAAGAACCGAGTTTCTTTACTGGACTAGTGAAAGTGGTTACAATGATTTTCTAACTGCAAACCAGAGGTTAATTCCCTTCCGTGATGTTAGGCATACAGTATGCTTTTTCTCTTCTAGGATATTATTCTCTGTTGTTTGCCCCAAACTTCAATAAGCAAAGTAACTCTATTTGTTCCAGCTTAGTAGCATTGTTAAATGACCATGTTTTATTCCTACTAATTATGAAGCCCAAACTTTGAGTATGTCCCTAGAATGTCCCTAGAATAGCAATAAGGATGGGAAGAAATGTTGGGAAGAATGGTCGGATCTTGGGGGAAAAAAGCAATCATTCACATTTACTAGCAACTGTTAACAAGTAGAGGTTCAGTACTTGCCAAGACTAATTTAGGACCCTGTAAGAAATCTCTTCAATTGACTATTGAACTTACTTTTGCTGTTATTTATCATGCTGCTATGAACAGGTCTCCTGGACTGAAATAATTGTATTAAAGAAGGAAAATAGGTATGAACAAGAAGATAATTGCTTGGAAAACAGTTACATCCAGCCCCAACCTATCTATAGCCACTCTTTTCATCTGTTATAGAAAGATTTAGTTCAAAAATAGTTACCAAAAAATGTTCCTTGTAATTAAAAAGTATATTCCTCATTGACCTCATAAGTTTGAATTCAGCAGTGTGCTGAATGCAAGTTTGTGAGAAACAGAGTAGTCTTGGGATGATTACCAACCTTAAAATATTTAAGTTTCTTGATGTACCAAGGCCCCTTTGTTCTGTTTGACTCCATCAAATTTGTGTGTTTGTTCTATTAGATGGCATCAATGACTAGTCTCTTTTCAGAGTGCTTTGTAGAAAAGGGGACATAATTGTCTGAAAAGAGGCCTATTAAGTGTTTGCTTTTAAATCAAAGAACACTTTTGAAATATTAAATAAAGAAGGACTACAATATATAAGTCACTCCAACTCATCTCAAAAATACTGATGCACATTAATGATTTACTTTGGGCCCATACATCTATTTGGTTTTGTATTCAAAACATGGTTACCCTGGTAACCCCAACATCTCACAGAATTTAACTTATTCTCCATCTAAAGTACACTCTCAAAAGCAGCTGGAGGCTGTTCCTGCAGCTCCACCTTTTGGGAGCTGGGGATCAACCAGTCTGCTTGAGATGGGGATTTCTTTACAAGAGAAGGACTTAATGTTGTTGTATTTGTGGCTGACATTAATCTCTAAAATATAAAGAATGAAGCACCTTGGAGGTTTTAAGGATGCATTGATTCCTCACAGAAAGCTCTATAATGTGTTAGGCTGGAGATATTTTTATTCTGAATAGTTTCAGAAGCCTGCTCAGTATCAGCAAGGAACCTGGTTTGTGCATGTACTCATAATAAGAATGTTTCCTTTCATCCTTTCTGCTTAAGATTCACTTGGATTCTTTGTGCTGGATTGAGAGGTGCTCAAAGTAAACCATGTCAAATATGACAGTATCTGGTCCACATCAAATTCAACAGTATTCTTGTATGTTTGAGATGGATTTGGTTTCTAATCCTCCACTTGCAGCCTCAGAATAGGCTGCAGCCCAGAGACTTCATGCCATAGGTGTCAAGTACCCTCAGCACTGTTAGGTGATTTCTGTGCTCCAGTGAGAGGTCAGATTATCCTGTCCCTTTTTGAGAGAGCCCAGCACACAGCACGAGGAGATGCTGTCCTGTGTTGGTGGGCTGAAGACGTTTCAAACATGCAGAAAGCATCCTGGATGCCATAAACTTCCAAAAGACTTGGGTCTGCACTGCAGCACAAGTCTACCTCTGCTGGGAAAAGCAGGGATGTGTTGGTGACTGCCAAGGATCCAGACTCCATTGAAAGTTATGATACATATGGCTTGCACCGGGACTTGAACACAGTCTGTGGTGGGTTTTAAGATGAAAAGATATTATGACAGCCAAGAGTGACCTTTAAGAGAAAAGAATCTCCCCAGAAAAAAATAGCCTCGCTTGTTGGTTCCAGGAACTCGGGGGATGAGTGAAAAAACTAGCAACTCACAGATCAACAACATAAACCCCTTTTTAGCTCTTTTCACTCTTCCACCATGGATTAAGTTGCTTTGATGAATATCAGACATGTATTTGCCTTTCATCACTTTTCATGTTCTAAACCTTGCCCTAGACTCAGCCTCTCTGTTTCAGACTACTGAATATTGTATGTGCACAGGAGCAATTTGGTGTATATAATGATAGGCATGATTGTTAAATTGGTTTCCAGTGTCTTTGAGGCTGCGTCCCTGCAGAATTGCAATTAAACACTTGACAAACCACAAGGCTATGCTAATCCCACTTCAAAAATCTCTGATGGCAAGGACGGCAGTCTGCCTTCCTTCTCCACTGAAAGATGGGGAGACCCAGCATTACTCAGGCTCTTAAAAATACTCTTTTTTGCCTTCAGTTCGGTGGCTCGTGTTTCAGCTGTAACATTCTGCCTGAGCTGGCCATTGCTGTGTAACAAACTCCTCTTTGTTCAGCCCTGCTACCTCATTTCTTTCTATTAGCCTTTAATCCCTGTCAGGGTTTCACCTTTGCAGCGATGAGGTCACAGCTCATGTTGATTGGGAAAGGAAATCCTGATGATTGTTGCTGACAGAAAGCTGATAATGCTGGTTTGGGCAGCAATAAATTCTCAGTCTCTAAATGAAGACTAATCTTTGAGCCAGAAATCACCTCTTTCAGTAGCTTTTTTGGGCCTCATTCACAAATATTTTCCCATGCTCAAGCTGCCTGACCTTTGGAGCATTCAATGCACCTATGTTATTGTGCAGAACTGTTTTCCAGGGATCAAAATAAGCAGCCACCTCTCAGTGAGAGGCAGGTGAAGTTATGAAATAAATCAGTAGTGTTATCCTCATTGGGTATGCAGCACTCGAAGCCCTCTGTAGCCTCTGCAACCCTAAATGCCAAATTGCTCTCTGCTGCTGAGCCATTCCATCCTGTCAGCATTTTCATTTCTTCAAATGGCTAGTGTTTTTAGGACCACTTATTTTTACTTTTTCAGGACAAAAGCACAACATGCAGTGAGATAAAAAAATGAAAAAGGGATGAGCAGGGGTGGTTTCTGCTGTTAAGTTCATATTGGTGACTCAAAGAGTGATTCAATAAAGACAGTTTTTAAATAGTCCTGAACAATGCAGATGCTTCTTTTACAACATCATAAACCCCGTCTTTGGTATGGTTGACTACCTTAAATCAAGTGTGGCCATTGAACTGGCCCTTCTCTGCTGCAGTAACCATCACATGCAAATTCCTTGCACCTCCTTGCAAGGACACAGCTTCTTGGCAGCAGGGAGCAGCAGGGAAGTTCACCAAATGGTTGGACAAGGAGAACTCTCCTGGAAATCCGAAAATTCTATTAATTGACAGTACTGTCAAAACCTTATCTTCTGCACATTATATTGTCTTTTTCTTTCTTTTCCTCCTGCTGTTGCCCAAAACTCATGTTCCATCAACACACTGCAATGTAATCTCTTCCTAGTGCCTTATCTACCTACCAGAGCCTCAGTGCCTCCAAGTGCAGCTGCTCTGTGCACTTATTCACTCCTGGACAGCCACATCCAGGCTCAATTCTCCCAAGATACGAGAAACTGGTGGCTGAAAGCTCTGGCTCCCTCCCTGCCGCTCCGGCCTGGCTATTGTTGTTTTTTCTCTCAGCAAGCTGTAGTGACCCCTTTGATCAAAATAACTCTAGACTCTGGTCTGAATGCAGATTTGAGCTTTACAAATTGGGTTTTCTCAACTAACAAAGTGGGCATTTTACTCCCTTTCCTCCCTGCAGTAACAGAACTCCCTGCTCTAACACACAGCTGGTAGCATTTTAGTCAGGCAATCCCTATGTAATCCATTATAATTTTTTCTTCCTTCCACAGTGTGTTTGTCTTCCCAATGGCAAAAATCCACTATGGTCAAAATTTTCTCTAAATGCAGGCTCCAGCAAGGCTCCTGAAGGGAGCAATTCAGGCACCTGAACACAGATGTGCAATAGGTGATTTGGGCAAGCCGTGATAGCCACACCAGGCTGGCACAGGTGATGTAGAAGCTGTGGAAGACACACATCTTTCTGAAGGGGCAGTCAGAGCCCAGGCAGGCTGTAAAAGAGCCTGGACAAGATCTCAGCCAGTTTCAGGTACCTGAGCCTGTCCAGGCAGCCCTGTGCCATCAGAGGGACAGATTGCTTCTGTGCTCGTCAGTGGAAAGGTACGTTTGGTCCACACATTATCAAGGTTCAAAAATTAATCATTCCATGATGTATAGAAACCATCACTTCAGTGTTTGTATTGGTATTCCCATCTTTGCAAGGACAAATCTCAGTATGTTTGTATGCTAATCCTCATGCCTGCAGGTAACTACTTTATGTATCTTATACATGTCTGCATCTGTCTGAATGTATCAGATTTTCCAGTCCCTCTGTCAACTAAATCTACTGGCCTGTGGGTTAAACTCTTCAGAGGAGAAAGGAAAACTTTGTTCCTTGAGTTGTTTTGACTTCAGGATTCTCGTCTGTCTTAGTTTAGCAAAAACTCTAACATTAGCTAGACTTGGAATACAAGAGAAATTTTTCATTAGAGGAATTTAACTGGACTAAGATTCCTAACGCTGCCTCACGTCTGCAGTCACTTTCATCGTGCATCCCACTGGCAGGGGCAGCTCAGGAGCTCAAGGACAGCAACGAACACCTGCGGGGCAGACCAGGGCTCAGTCCCAGGGCACGGAGGGTGCGCAGATACCCGGAGAATGCTCAGGTGCCCTGAGCGCAGGGCCAGGGCGGGGCTGTCCTTGGAACGCGGGGGGCGAGCAGCCAGCACGCACACAGCAGAGGTCTGATGTCTGATGCCTGCTTGGGCCGGGAGAGCAGCACAACAGCAAGGCTGAAAGCCAGGAAAGCTGCTGCAGGGTGGAGAGCAGAGCTGCTGGCCTGCTTGGCCTGCTTTCCTTTACCTGCCTGGGATGAGGTGAAATTCCTTAAAGGCAAGAACGTTATCTCTGCAACAGTTTGGGGTGGATAGTCTGGCTCTTGTTTCTGCCCTTAGTTTGTCAGGCCTGAGATGCTGGCAGGACAAAATACTGCATAAATGCATGGGGAAATACACTGCAGTGTAAAACTGAGACTCGGTGGGACCACAGCATCATTGCTCCCACAGTCCCAGGGCTCCACTCCAGGTGGATTCCTCTGGTTTGGGCTGGCTCCTTTGAGCATCTGCCCGTGTTCTGCCACACTGCACAGCTGCATTTCGCAACAGCAGAAAATGGGCACATCCTGGAACGTCTCTGAAGATATGCTAATTGCTGATGGATGAATCCCAGTGGATGGCACTTATTTCTCCCAGACCAGATCAAGCTTCCTTCCGTGTGTTGTGAACAGCTTTTTGTGTGCATCCCTTTACCAGCACCTTTTAACAACAAATACACTATCCTGCTTTTCTTACAGATCTGCTGCTGAAAAGAACATGTATTATGGTTTTAAAGCAAATTTGTTCCGTTCAGTTTTTAAACATTTATATTTTAGTTACACAACTAGAACCAAGTAAAGTCACACAGCTTCTCCAGCTCTGCTCCGAATTCATTACTCCCATTTCAAAATACAATCTCAAAGTAAGCACAGGCACAGCTCTGTGCTGCTCTGCTGGGTAGGATACCTTTAATCTCTCCAGCAATATAGTTGAAGGCAGACTCTTGCAGCAGAACAGCCTGAGTACCACATTTACATGACCACCTGTGGAACAGAATCGCCTTGGGTTTGAGAGATTTTGTATAAATAAATGCTCTTTCTTGGAACACAAACAGTTAATTTCATCAGCATTATCATGCCATTGGCTGTAGACACTTTTCCTTCAAATTCTTTTCCACTCTAAGATTTTTTATCTTTTTATTACCTTTTTCTTCAAAGTTTGTATGATGACTAGGGCCAGGCCCCCTTCAGAATATTTGTTTTATTCGAGAGGTGACATATAATTAGTCTAGTCTAGTCACCTGAGTAGCAAAGAGCCTGGCACACCTGACAAGCTGGGTTCCCCAGGGAACTGAGAGGCTGCAGAGATGCCTGACCCATGAATCCCTCATGACCCAAGGCAGGAGGTGGAAATTTTGAAGGTCAGGTTGACACTTCAGAGCATGAAGTTTGGCAGAGAATTAAGCACTTGATAATGCAAACTTAAAATGGTTCAATACCAAAGAGCCTTAGTGAGATCTGATGGTTTCACCTAAAACAGATGTGCACCTAAAGTCTACCTGCCTAAAAAGAAGCTGCTGAAGCCTAAGGCATCCCTCTTATCCAAGCATTTTCAGGCTGCTGGTTTTCAAGACTGTCAGTTCTTGTATTCTTATGGATTTTCTTGGAGGTAGAAGAAGTTGCCTGCATGGCAGAAAGGCCATTCCACCTGGGAATTATGGAGCACTTGCTCAGCATGCCAGGAAAAAAAAAAAAAAACCAAACAAAAATAGATGAATGCATGCATGCTTTGGTATAGAAAGAGTGCAAATTTAGACTTTTCCTTAGATACAGGCAGCACATCATCTGCTCCTCTATGGCAGGAGGCATGTTTACCCTTCCCCCCCTTCTGGCACCCATCAGCTCAGGCCCTAGGAGTTCTCTTTATAGGCTCAGGGGCCTCTACAACTCCTCTGTTTTGTTTTACAAAAAAGGCCTCTGCAACGGATTTCCGCAGACACTTAACCAAACAGAGAAACATAAGCAGAACAATAAAAATGATGATTGCAACCCACAAAATCCCTTCAGCAAGAGATGCAGCCCACCCCATCAATCCCCAGCGTCCAAAAAGCTCATTAACCCAGTCTGAGTCCTTTTCCACTTTTAAGTCCTTTACTTGCTCCCTCAGCTTCTGGATGTTTGCGTGGATAGATTCTGAGTGCGAAGAAGGGCTGAAGCAGCATCACTGACATCCTCTCAAACAGACCCCGACTACAAACACTCATTTAAAGAGTAAAGGTGGTGGGGTCACCCTGACCTTGGTGTTCATCCAGTTCCAACTGCTTGCCGTGGGCAGGGACACCTTCCACTGTCCCAGGTAGCTCCAAGCCCTGTCCAGCCTGGCCCTGGGCACTGCCAGGGATGGGGCAGCCAGAACCTCTCAGATCAGCCTGTGCCATGCTTAGTGCCAGTAATGACCGAGGAGGTCTGCTCTGAGTGGGGAGTATGTATATGATGAATTTTCTTACAAAAGCTGTATCATACAATTTTCCTGGGAATCAGAAACCACGGCATGCTTCGGAGCATTTCCCATCTGACTTTCTTTATTTCCTCATATCCTAACAAACATAACAAAGTGAAACGTGGAGTTATTTCTTTTCTGTTCTGTAATAAAAAAGATACAGTATTTTGATGCCCAGAAAATACATTAAAGAATCATTTATTTGTGAGATTTTCATTATATTATTACATATGCCTAGGTTTGGTGCATAGGAAATGTACAATTTGACATGCTAATTTCATTACCAATTTCAAAAAGGCATGGAGCTTTATAACAGACAGGAGGTAAGGTCTGAGTTTCCCATGTATTGCTGAGTACTGGCGAGATTGGAATTTAAGCAATATGCTGTGTTCCTGTAACAGATTAATTTCAATGAGAGGTACTTGTTTAATTAGAATCAAACAATCTTACAATCAAAAAGTAAGTACCAAAAAAAAAAAAAAAAGTATTTTTTAATATGTATAATAGCTTGTTAGTCTCTAAGTATTTCTAATTCCTTTTTGCACTTCCTCTGCTAGCTGCAGCTGAATGGCACTTCTTAAATATCCAGTCTGAACTTTTGAGGAATAATTAGCAATTCTGGGGGCCTATTCAGAGGGCCCAAACCTAACTATTTATCACTCTCTGACAATCCTCTTCAAGGTAGTTAATGTGAGGTTAAATTATTAATCCTTATCCAACTTCTTCCATCCAAAGACACCGTATACTCTTCCCAATGAACTCTGACACCTGTTTTGTTCCACAGCCTGTCACTCAGGTTATCTGGCCAAGGAGCAGTAGTAGACGTCTGTCCAAATGTTTAGAAAAGTTTTAAACTTCACCAGGCAGCTGAGCAGTTTTACACACTACGTATTTATACAAACAACTACATCAGGCTCACTTAATTTGCTCCGCCCTATGTCTAATCAACGTAATAGCTTGTTATTTGTCTTAAACTATAAACCAAATATTTAAAAACAAAACAAAACAAGAACACTATTGGGTTTTAAAAACAAGTACATGACATAATAGCTTGTGGTAATGTTTCAGGCTGGAGCACTTGCTGTGGGTGTCCCTCAGAACCAGTACTCGGACACGAAGATGTGGACGTTGACGATGTTGCGGTGGGACACCACGCCACCCATGACGTAGTTCATCTCCAGTTTCAGGATGGCATGGAAAGGTCCGATTATGGGCCTCACCTGGCGAACTACACCTGTTGGGAGGACAGAAATAGGTCACTGAGATTAGCAGGGGGATCTAGCTAAGTCTGGGAGAGGTACACCAGCCCCGGTGTTCAGCATAGCCCAGGGGAAAGGTTGCAAAATAAGGATAAAACACAACTTTTGGGTCGAAATATCTTGAAGGTCTATAATGAACACTAAAATGTTGCAAATGGCAAAACCTTCCTACATATTCTGAAATCAGTAATATTTTTTACCTTTTATTTGGAGTCATGAATTCAATAAGCATGCTGTAACACTGCTTTTACTTAGGGCGGGAGGGATTTCCCTGGGTAACAACCCAGAACACACATTGCTCTGAGGAGGACATGAGCACGCCTGGGAATGCCACGCAATTCGTGGTATGGTGCTGAAAACCCCATTTCATTTGGAACAGTAGAAACTATCTGTAATGCATCCCCCCTGTGAACCTCGGATGACATCAATCTGTAAATCATTAGTGTGCTGAGTCGTGGATGGGCAGCTGCACTGGCCACAACAGGAGTAAAGTTTTATGAGGAAAGGGGGCTATTTCTGCATCTGCTCCTGTGTCAGGAGTGGTTGTAGTCAGGTGGGGTTGGTCTCTCTCTCCAGGCAGCAGCTGCCAGAAGGAGAGGACACAGCCTTGAGCTGCACCAAGGGAAATACAGGCTGGATGTGAGGGAAAAGTTTTTCCCAGCAAGGGTGATAAAGTACTGGAATGGTCTGCCTGGGGAGGGGTGGATTCTCCATCTCTGGGTGTGTTTGAGACAAGGCTGGATGTGGCACTCGGGGCCAGGGTTGGGTTGAGGTGTCAGGGTTGGGTTGGACTCGATGGTCTTGGAGGTCTCTTCCAACCTGGTGATCCTGGGATTCTGTGATCCTCGTGTGGATGGTGGCCATTCCCCCAGCAGCACTGGGCTTTGGCAAGGAAGGAAGCAGTAAGGGAGAAGTAAGCTGTGTCTCCCAGGGCTCCAGTCCTGTAACTGGTTTGCCATGGAAGAGCCCCAGTGCCAGGCACTGCAGGATCCTGGACTCTGCAGAGAGGGGCAGGGCAGGGCTGGTCCCACTTCCCAGGCAGGCAGCAGGGCTGGCCAGGGGCAGCCAGAGACCCAGATCACAGCCTGGCTCGTGGGCCGTGGTGGGCCAAAGGCAAACTGGGGAGGCAACACGTGGGGCAGGATGCAGAACAAGCAGAGCCTCAGGCGGAGAGCAGCCCTTCTCCAGCACTGCTGGGGCAGGGACTGAAGCTGGCACTGGGCTCCTGGGCTCTGGGCAGCGTGTGGGAGAGGGCCCTGGGCAGGTACACCTGGGCCACGAGGAGTTATCTGTGCCTGGACAGATACACAAACCAGTGATACAGCTTCAGACCTACAAAACAAAATCAACACCAGCTTTGCCATTGACTCCGAAGGCTCCAGGTCAGCTCCTAAACATTTTCTCACTACTTGTTTATTTTCCAGGCCTGGTGTTACAGAGTAGGCAGCTACCAAAGTGCTGTCATCTGAAAAGGATGCCCCCAAATGCCAAAGTCATGGGAAGCCGTGCAGGCACAGGGAGTCTGGTGGGGACCACCCTCCACGGGCACCTCCTTCGCACAACAGGCTCCTCTGACAGGGCCTTTGCTTCAGAAGGGAACGCACAGTTTTAAGGAAAGATGATTTGAGATGTGCTCCTCCTCTGTGCTGGGGATTGTGTTTCACCAGCAGGCAGCACACCAGTACCATCCCGGAGCCCCAGCCCAGCTCCTGCAGCCGTTCCCTACAAACACGCTGGCCTGAGATCTGATGGGAGACATAAACGTTTGCTCATGCAGGCTGTCAGCACCTTTTCCCAAGGCAGTGATGGCAGTACAGTTCTGTCCTCTTCAAACACTCACTAATATCTTCAGCATGCAGTGAAATTGCAGACTTCTCACCACAGTCACTTTGCCTGCCATATTTGATGAATACACTTTTTAAGCATCCTGCCCCCTACAATTTATATGCATATATATATACACACACGTATATTTTATTTCATATAATAAAATAAACATCCAATCCCTACCATCCAATCTAAACCTCGTCTGGCACAATTTGAGGCTGTTTGCCCTTGTCCTGTCTCTTGTTCTCTGGGAACAGAGCCTGACCCTCACCTGGATGCACCCTTCTCCCAGGGAGTTTTAGAGAGTGAGAAGTTTCCCCCTGAACCTCCTTTTCTCCAGGCTCAGTTCCCCCAGCTCTCTCAGCTGCTCCTCAGAAGACATGTTCTCTAAATGCCACAGGTATTCCTTGGCTTGTCTGTACCTCTTTAAGGTATCATTACATTTCTTTGCTTTGAAATATGTGAGACCCTCGGGCAATTCACCTCTGTGCTTGGTTTCTGCTTGTACTTCTGCATTAGGCAGCTGATTTGCTAAGAAGTTCCATTTTCAGCTGAGGAGAGAAGCTGCTGTTTTGTTACATTAACCCATTCTGGCTGACAAGTCCCTGCATTGTCATGCACTCACATCTTGCCTCCAGACTCCTAATTCTGACTTCTGTGCTAAGCTCCTTAAAATACTCCTCTTTAAAAGAACCTTTCTTCCTCTTTTTTCACTGCTAGCCACAAAATCTGCTGCAATTACACTCCCAGGGGATCTGGATCATGGTGTTCCTCACACTGCATTTGCATTTCCTCTAGAGAAAGTTCCTCTAAGTGTGTGCAGAAAGCACAGCAGAAGCAAGCAGCTTATTTTTATACTGCCATAAGAAACCACTGGTTTGGGTTGGCAGGGACTTTGCAGTATGTTACATCTTATGGTCCAGAGGTGAAGCTCGTAGGATTTTCCATAGGGATTGATTCTCGAGTCTAGCCAAATATTTAAATCTGTGTCATCACTGGGAGCACAGAACTGACATAAATTGCACCCATTTCTCAAAAAGAGAGCTTCAGATAGCCTAAATTTTTAAGGATCCCCCCTCCAAAAAAAAAATAAAAAACAGCCAAGCAGAGAAGCGTTGGTAGAGCAGGCAAGGAGTGAGAGGCTGGCAGTGGGGCCGTGTCTGGTCACTGCTGGGAGAGGGGATGTGCTGCAGTGAACGCCTCTCGCCTTGCCTGCATATGTGTGTACATACAAACAATCCCAACTACTGCCAAATCAAAAGTTGTTCTTCCAAATAACCCCAGGGAAACACGACAAGCACAGTTATCAAAATTGGGATCAATTCCCTCAACCACATTTCAAGCTTTGTGCTAAGTAACAAGCACGAGAGCTCTCGTTCCTCTTGCCCCCTTCCCATCGCTTCCCCCAGGGGGTTACAGCTATATTGTTGTTTCCAGTCACCACATACCAAAGGACAGTAAAAAGACCACCTTTTTCTTTCCCTTGGTTCTCACAGCAAGCACACAATGTCCTTGCTGTGACTCTTCTCAGGAGGTAAGTTAATAGAGAGATGTGTGGTTGGGTATTGTCAGGTGAATCCAGCAGTATAACTCTGTTTTCACTTGTGCAACACTTCACCCTTGACAGTATAGGCAAGTACTAATTTAGAATTTTTTTCTGGGAACAAACAATCAATTTAGGATAATTTGCTATTTTTTTAATCATTGTTTAGTTGTATGATCTGTGGTCAGCTGAAAACTGACCACAAACTGAATAAATGTGGCATGTATGGTAAGGAGTTACTGAGAAAGCATGAAGTGATGAAAAGAAGAAAATCCACTTTTCTGAATCATTAATCTATAATTAACTTAATAAGGAGATCCTAAATGGAACAAGACACATATGTTTATTAATTCTAAGATCCATTTTAAATTAAACACTCTGTAAAAACTATGTAAAATAATAAGAATGGGATATGTATTTGAAATACCAAAGGCAGTCAAACAAGTGCCATGGTTTCATGGTGAAGATGGTGGTGGTGCTGGGTTGATGGTTGGACTTGATGAACTTAAAGGCCTTTTCCAACTTTAATGATGCTTTCTGTGATGATATGAAGTCTGACCATAGCTCATAATTTGCTTTTCCTTCAAAATAAACACACACTGCTATTCAGACTATTTTGGGGGTTGCAGTGGCCATGCACTATTAAAATTAACTTCCATGAATCAGAAACTAGTGTTGTTAGCAATCTGTGAATGTATAGTCCTCATTAGATCAATAAAATCCCAGAGACAGCAGTGTAAGCCTTGCAAATAACAATGGAGAGCAGTAGAAAAGATCAGTGTAGATACAAGTGCATTCAAGCACCAGCACAACACCCCACAGAAACTCTATAGTGACTTTTTGTAGCTATATTGGCTCTGGGTGTTTTCCAGAAGAACAGCACCATTCTGCTTTATAGGCAAGAATATAGACCAAAGTTATTACCAGATGCAATAGGGAAGATTTCAGCCGATCAAAACTACTTTTAGCTGTATTATGAAAATTTAAAACCTTCCTGAAGTTTACCAGACTACAAGGTGGGATTACTGCTTTAAAAAATGAATGCATAGCTGAAGGGGAAAGTGTTTTATAGCAACTGATAATACCTTAGGCACTGATAGGACATTTTTGCACAGGTTGAAAATGCATTCTTCATTTTTCACTGACAGCTGGTTAAAGGAGGAATGCAGTGAAAAGTCTATAAAAGGTTTTTAAAAACACCAAACCTGGATAGGCCTGCACTTCTGTTTGTCTCCCACCCATCCTGGTAAGGGATGTGAGGTTAACAGTATCATTTGGACTCATTGCCACCTTGGCTGTAAACACACCAGGAAACAAGGAGCCTACAGCATTTCCTGAACCAGGAAGGAATGGGGGTTTGCATCTCTTTTTAATATAACAGGGTAAAAAATATTGGAAACAACCTTTTATACAATTCTTCTTCATCAGATTGCATGAAGTCTACACACTGCCTCTCCAGGAGTCTGGATTTCATTCCTCCTCTTACACTGGAATATACTTTCTGTAGGTCAGCAGAGCTACTTTAGGAGTTTGTTCTTAGTTCTTTTGCCTCCTCCATGTCTGATAGTGCTGATCATTGACTCCTGTTTGATATATTTTCTTTCCTTGATTTTGCAATACTGTCCTTGCCTCTTTCTTCTCCTCCCTTTGGGCATGCTTCTTCTCCATATCCTCTGGGAGACTATGCTCTTTCTTTTTATAACATTCCCTGGAGCAGCACTTTGCTTCTATTTTCTTCTTTTATCTCCCTAAAAACCTACTCCTTCACACTCATCTCCCCTGATGACCTCAGCTGCCAACTCTCCATCAACAGAGCACAAAGCAGCCTGATCAGCCATCCTCCATCCAATCTCACACATCACTCAGCTTTCCTAACATCTCCCTGCAGTCCCAACACCCACTTAAAGGGAAAATGGCTGAAACTGGTCACCTGAATGTTCTCAGCCCAAAATTCTCTCTCAGTGTTGAAGTCCCCACTTTTCTTCTGTAACTTCACCTCTAACAGCTCTTCCCAATCTTTAAACCTCGCCCAAAAGAACTGTCCCTTTTCACTTTTCTTTTTCCCCCGTTGCACTTTTGAGAGCATCTTGTTCTTTGGCATTCACACAAGCACAGGTTGGATGCAGGTCCTTCTTAAAGCATCATCTCTGTCCTTGTTAGAGACAGCCTAGCTAAAACTCTGTTCCTAATGAGGGTGTTCCTGCAAGTGCATCTTGACTGATGTGTCCTTTCTCCCCCTCTTTTCCCAGTGCTCCCTCCTTTCTCTGAATCCCTTCATTGGCTTCCTCTAGTCTGATATTGAGTCAAGGTTTATTACACTGAGGTCTTTCAGTAATTCTAGTAATTGTTTTCCTGCTTTTTTTCTATATACTCTTAAGCATTTCATCATGCTCTGAACTAGTCTGTGTCTTTTCTTTAACAGAAAAAAAACCCAAAAAAAAAACCCCAAAAAAAAAAAACCCCAACCAACAAAAAGCTTATTGTAGAAATTTTCAATTTTTTCTCTTGTAGAGAAAATTAGTCTTGTAAAAAAAAGGTATTTGGTGATCTAATTTCTATTAGCAGAGAAAATAGCTTTGATATTCTGGTCATTTCTCCTGAAATAGTACAACAGAATGAAGCATGCTTCTTGTTTCTTTTACCAATGCATTTATGATTTATTATCAAAATTAATTTATTCTTTCCTAGATAGGCAGCAAAAAGACATTAAAAAGTAGGAAAAAAAATTTTTTTAAATATGCTACATGGTTCCCAGTGGCATATGTGGTCACTCAGCATGACGGTCCAGGTGTGCTCTCCCAGAAGCACATAAATTGCTTTTGGTAACAAGTTGGAACATTGTAATTGCAGAAAGATTCCTGAAAACCCTTCTGTTACTGGCCTAGCTGGGCATTGGCTCTGCTGGAGTTGCTATGTTCTGCACAGTTCTGACCCTGTGATTTGGTGGGACAACCACTAAAGATTTCTGATATTGTCTATGCCCTTTGGGGCTTTCCTCCCTTACACAAACCTTTCCCTTTCTTTACAAAAGGGACTCACTTTGTGAATTCTCATGGAGTAGGATCCCATCTGATTTCTCTTGAAAACTCCCCAGCATGTTTTAAGGAAACACCTAACATTCTGATTATTAACAATAATAAAAATTACATTATGATGAGAGCAGCAGAACTGCTGCTGGCAGAATTATTTGCAATCCTAATATCACACAGAGAATGTGCTATCCTGAACCTCTGCCCCTCCAGGCAATATCAGCTGGGGGCTTGTTTTGATTTTCCTTTTCCAATTCTGCTGCAGGCAGTTTTCTTTGCAGCTTCCATCCATTAAACTCAAAGTACTTTTACACGGAGGAATTAATTAAGAGTCTTACACACGAAAATTAATTAAGACAGTAGTTGGCATGTTTTATCATCTCCATGCTGCATAGGGGGAACTGAGGTGAAGGAAGAGTTGCCCAATTCTTTCACAGAACGGGGAATATACTTGGGCATGTATCATACCTTCCCAACTCAGTGTATAAGAATGTACTTTCTCTCTTTACAACGTGAGGCAAATAATCCAGTTTACCAGCCAAAATACCACTGACACACAGTCCTGTTCTTCAAAATGGAAACCCTTCCCTCAGGCAAATACCTTGGCCAGTTGAATTTCTAAACACGTCCTTCTTTCTTATTTCAGATAGAAGGAAGCACACGGCACGAAAGGCAAACTACTGTAACTCCTGTGGGATCTGATAACATTTATATTCTGCTGAAGAAATGCCCCAATAACTGAAATCTGTAATCTTATCATCCTGTTTTAACAGACTCTCCCTTTTTTTCAGCATTCACATGTATACTTCTGTTTGATCAGGAAAGAAATAGAAACCTAATGACTTAGGACTTTTATCTACAGTTCATAAAACCCTTGCAGGGCTGACGTTGTGCTATCCTGCTTCTGAAATGCACCAGTGCCACCTTCAGACCATGTGAAATAGGGCTTTTTCACAACCCTCCATATGAAAGCTGCAGTGGTTTTTCTTTTCCTCCAGACAAGTCCTGCTGAAGCTCATGTATGAACCCGAGCAGAATCTATACATTCACATACCGAACATACATACTGTTCACTGGGAACAGTAGTCCTTTACTTTCATAAATAAACATTGATAAAGAGCAATCGAATACTAGTTTTTAATACCTGGGATGAGAATTCCAGGGTATTCCCCTGCCACTGCCCCAAAAGCTGCCGTTGGGCAGAGCAGCACATCAACTGGGACCTGCTCCTGCCCTCCACCTTGATATCATTTGCCAACTGCTCCTGGTTACATTAAGTCCCTCATCATTTTAAAAGTAAGGCATTTGCATTTTTAGTTAGAGCCAGCTCTGAAAAAAAGTTAAAATACTTCTCAAACTAAAGAACGGGCCTCTGGTATTCTGAATAAACATCATCTGTGATATTAGTTCAAATTACACATATTGGACTGAAGAATATGAAATCAACACTGGCTTGAAAATCAAGGTAGGAATTAATTACTTGAGTTAATTTCTTTGACCTTTTCCTACAGTACAGCTGAGAGAAGAAAGTAGGCAGAAAACACTACTCACCCACTGTCATACCATCCATGTAACGCTTGATGATATCAAAGGAATCTCTTAAATTTCCTTCTGTAATGTCAAATATGATATCTGCCTGGTTGGCCGGATATGTAGGTGTGATGGCACGAAGGAAAATAATCTCTGCAAATAAAGAGTATCACAGAATGCACTGACAAGTATTTGCGAACATCACTGAAGAATCCAACAGAATTTGATCCAAAATGACTTGTCCTCAAGGTTGTTGCAGGACATTCCCCTCCCTCACCACTCCCAGTTTGTCCTTTAAAACGGAAAGGCGGAAGATCTGAGGGAAGCAAGGATTTGGATAGATTTGTTTTCTCCTCCTGTTTCGACCATGCGAGGGCCCTGAAGCCAAAACTCTCTTACTTTTAACATCCCAAAAGGCTGCTCTTAAGAAGCCAGTGAGATTTCCTGCATGTACCCAAAGGGGACAACAGCAAGGACTCTCAGGCTGGGCTGAGGAGGGGAGCGAACAGATAAACCTCTGCCCTCTGATTCCCCTAGGCAGTTACACAAACTATTGCCATTGCAAATTAAAGAGTCCTCTGGAGGACTGGAGGAGGCGTGTGTAGGTTTAAAAGGAAAAGTGAGACTATTTTCAAGCCCCTTGTGAGGGATGGAGATATTATTACTCTCATGATTATCCTCACTCTACAGATGATGAAACTAGACTTGGAGCTGTAAGAATTCACCTGAGGCCACGCACTCAATTACAGTTTAGATCTTCTGGCCTTCAGTAGTAATCTCAGATCACTGGGTCTCGTCTCTTTCTGTTAAAACACAAGGATGGACTAACGAGGTTTGGGAAGCATGCTGGGCCAAACCCGCAGCTCTGCTGCCAGTGCACCTGGCGAAGCTGAAAGGGTGAGCATGGGAGCAGAAGTGGCCATGGGGCATTCCTGCATTCCCTGGGAGGCAGGGCCAGCCAAGGCCTGAAACAGGGCTGACAGAAACCGCAGCGTGAGCGCCGCATCCATGCGCGCCTGAGCCGCTCCTGAGCCGCTCCTGTCCGGGCACGGACGGCCGCGCCTCCCTCCCCGCTCCTGCCCGGTGCCGACGGGAAGAACCGGCTTTGGCTTGCGCTTAGGGCGACCTTCTGCAACAGCAAGGCTGAGACTCTGCGTGCATCACAAATGGGGACTTAGAGCCTTTAGAAACCCCTCCAAAATAACCTTTCTCACCTCCATGCCCTTCTCTCTGTGTCTGTGCCACTCAGAAAGGTGCTGAGAGCAGCAGGGCTGCAAGCAGTCATCCCACTGAGGGATGCATTGCCAGAAAATTCGTACAAATGGCAAGGAGCAAAAAGTGGCTCTTGATCTTTAAGTTTTTAGTTTTTATGTGAATTAAGAAAGTGGGTGTGATCTTAAAAACTTGCAGCTACTTCAGAGGACAGCCATTCACTTGGATGCTTTTTGAAATTACTTACTTTAAAAATTTCTGCCCAGTCCTTGGAATTTCCCTTCATTTAATCTATAACAGACGACACTTTGTTCATAGGTCAAAAATCAGTCAATTACAGATCATATACTCAATATAATTTGTTTTGTGATTAATAACTGCATGTAAGGTTTTTATTCGTGGAACAAGTCACCTGTCAGTAGCAAAAACTGGTCATAGACAGATGAGAGAAATATATTGAGTACCTTGTTCCTACAGCAGAACCTGCAAACAAGGGAAGAAAAAATATCATGGGACATAGGGCTATTGTGTGAGTAAGTGTGGTACATGGGAATTCAGAGTCAATATTTCCTTAGACTGGGAAGCAGTATGAGTTAGAGCTCAGAATGACTTTCTTTCCTCCATAAAATTAAAACTCATGGATACTGAAGGTTTTAATTAAATGAACAGTACACTATAATTTGGAGCTGTGCAAACATTTACTGCACCGGTAGTGAGTCTGGCTTTAGGCAAGGATTTCCGGTGGAGGTTTTATATCTTGTAGTCTATTAAATGGAGCAAGGAACAAACCACTTACCTTCAGGTCTTGTAAATTCTCTGAACGTGGGCAGTGAAATGACAGTGTGGGAAATGGTGTGGACTGGATCCAGCAGACAGCTGACATCATTTGGTTGACAAGCCTTAATGCAACGGATGGTATCTGTCTTTTCTAGTCTGACACTAAGAGAAACCAGAAAGAGATTCAGACATAGACTGAATATCAAATACTTTGTGTTTCTCAGTCTAGGGAGCTAGAAACTGTAGTGGATATAAGTGTTGATTCTTCATCTCCAAAACTTAGACAAATGCAGATCATCAGAACTTTGGGACCCTTGAAGAGTTACTTGGTTTGGCTCAGAGTTGCAGTCAAAACCCCCTCAAACCCAGCTCTTCAAGCCAGTCGTGTGAAAACAAGGAGCACAGTAGTGCCCCAGATGCCGTGTGCTGTCCCTTTCTAAGGACAAACAGGAGCAAACAATGAGACCCACACCCTCAGCTGGCCTGGTCTCAGAAATTTCACTGGAGCCACCTTTACTTGCATCAGCCTCTTTTCACTCAGTCATATAAAGCAGACAGAATTGTTTCTATTTTAGAAACCTGGCATAAATATGTGAAGGGCCAACTTTCACGATTTTCAGTGTAGCCAGGGCCAGAAGAGCCTCTTTTAAGTCTTTTTTTTTTTACACTCTCCCTTTCCATCTGAGAGAACTGAGAAAACAGAGAGGAATGGAAACTGGGGAAGGAAAAAAGTTAACCACATTATTTAAAACCTTAAAGGCTGAATTCTGAGTTTGGGGAAATGGTAAGGGCCTTTTCATATTCCATCTCAACCAGCTGCTCATTCGGCCTTGAAAGTCTATTAGAAGTTAAATGACTTCTCACCCTTGTCCACCAGAGTGAATTTAAAGTCACTTACAGTTCAAGAACTTCACACAATGCCCACTCTGTGTTCAGGAGAGATGAAAGAGCTGTGCTGGGACTTAAAATGTGACTAAGCCCCACAAATGATCTCAACTTTGACCTGCCCATTTCTACATATTTCTAAGTGGAAAAAGAAAATACTGCAGTGTCAGAGGGGGGGGAATTAAAAGACTAAAAGTGAGAAAAATTTACTGAGTTAAATGAAAACAAAAAAGAGGAAGATTTAGTTTGTTAGATACCTCTAAAAACAAGTGTTTCTTGCTCTTTTCAAAATGTGTTATCCCAGTCCACGCTTACAAAGCATCTTTTTTCAGATGTTCAAAGGGACTTTGTGGCTCTATTTATAATCAATATATCAGTAACTTCTTATTACACGTTCCCACCTCTGCTCATCAAAGAAAATTAAGCCAAACACGCTGATACTGTAGGATGGTAAACAAGGGGAAAAAACGAACCAGCATCAAGGAATTCGTGCTTCAACAGCTGTGAACTGGCACCAGCAACAGAGCTGAATTAATAAACAACAGCTGAGCCTGGTATTCAGACCCTGCACTTGGTGCTTTGAGACTGGCCAGGAGATACAGGCCACAAGAGACCTTTTTCTCCCCACCATTGTCTGTGTACAAAATCTTGTCCTGTCCTAGGCACCTCACTTACAAACAGTAGCTTGCATCACTAATTTTGGGACACTATTACTGATGAGCTGCTGTCTCATACACAGAATACACAGAACATCCTAAATTTCCATAGCTGTATTTAGATAATGGAATTTGTATGCAATGTCTTGGGCATTCAGTAGTGATCTCCTTTTGCTTCTTCCTGGGAATAAAAGGGAACTTTACTCTCGACTTCAGCTGGAACAAAAGGCAAATACAAATATTTCTGAAATACTTAGCCAATAAAGCCATAACTTTGTGTAAGATGAAGTCCTAAATAAGTCTTGCATTCATGATTCTCACCCATGGAATAAAGCCTTCTGACACGACTTTGGTACAGATCAGAGGATCTCAATGGTCACAAATGATTTGTGTTAGTTTTCTTTTAAACTGAGTTTCTAGATCCAACCAGCTCATAACCACATGTGGGACAGATAAAAGTCTGTGTCAGCTCTGTTTCTTTGCACCTTTTGTCTCTTCTCTTACAAATCCCACAAACTTGGGTGGTTTTTGTTGTTGTTGGTGTTTTGGGTTTTGTTTGTTTGTTTGGTTGGTTGGTTGGTTTTTTGTTTGTTTTTTTGGTTTTTGGTTTGTTTTGTTTGTTTGGTTTGGTTTTTTGGTTTGTTTGGTTTTTTTTTTTTGCAGGCTCTAGGCCCACTGCTAAACTGGAACTTGTTCTTTCATTATACTCATTCTCTGATCTCCTTTCTTTTGCTATCCCTGCTAATTGCCTCATGCCAGCATATCCGAAGCACAGTTGATAACACTTTGTTCTCTCGTTGCTTCGTCTTTTGGACATCTCCAAAGTGGAGTAACTTCTTTGACAGCTAACATCTATTTCAAATCCTGATATTTGCTAGAAGTGATATGCTCTGCACATCATCTTTGCATTTCATCTGCTGATTAGCTGATGTTTTCCTTTCTTGCTCATGTTCTCCTACAGTGGGGACTGTGACTGGCAAAAGTTTCTTCCTCAGTGCTGAGAACCCTTTTAGTTGTACCTTTCCTTCAAGTTTTCTGCCTCTAGTACAAATTACAGCTTTGGAGCTCATCTTTCCTCTAGGCATTTTCATTTAAGGAGAAGGAAGTTAAGAAACAGCTCAGTTGCTCTGGTTGTTTCCTGAGTATAATTTTTTCTTTCTTCCAGGGTCCTGGTACAATTCCTTTTTGTATTGTCTGTTGGATTCAGCCAGTAAGTTCTTTGGACCAGGAGCTGTGATTTCATTTTCCTTTGGAAAATATAAATAGCACTCTGTAATATATACGTGCTCCTGAAAGTCCCACTTGATAAAAAGTAACACTTGAAAGTGACACTGCAGCATTCAAGCATCTAACGCAGGGGAAAGTGAGCTCTGTGCTCTTTTATTCCTTGCTAAATACAATTAATGTGGCAGCGTTTTACAACACTGAGGGCCAAGTTCTCAAACTCCCTTCCTTTCCTGCCAAAAAATACATAGTAATGTTTGAAAAAATGAGATTTGTTTTTGAGTATTTATCCTGCTTCATTATGGCCTCATAATGAGCTGGCAGCCAGAGGACATTTACGTAGAAGCGCGGTCTGTGGCAGTAACAGACCCCAGGAGCTCAGGCAGCACGGGCTTGTGCTCGCGGTGTTCAGATCCGGGACTCCATCCCCACTGGCAGCTTCGGGCAGTTTTGTCAGGATGTGCCAACGGGCTTCTTAAACCCTGGCATTCCTCGTGAGACCTGAGCTGCTGCCGGGCAGCTGGGATAAGCTTTGCCCCGGGGAACTCGCAACGCCCCGGCCGAGGGCTGCGACCCTGCCCGGTGCAGGCGCCGGCTGGCGATGAGCCCGGGAGCCCGCGGCTGCCAGATAAAGGTGCCAGCTAAAGGTGCCAGCTAAAGGTGCCAGCTAAAGGTGCCAGCTAAAGGTGCCAGCTAGTGCTGCCAGCTAATGGAAGCGTTCCTCGTGCCCAGGTCATCGAGGCTTGTTACCATCTTGGTTTAGAAGGTTCTCAGTTCCTACCCTGACGGTGCTGCCAGCACCTACATGGGGAGGCGGTTCTTTGATAAATAAGTGCCCTCACACGGATTATTGCCCGTTCATCCACGGAACGACCGTTCTGCCTGGGTAACGAGCAGCAGAGAGAACCGAGCCCAGCACGGTGGAGAACGTCAACTTTTGGATCACATCTCTGGGACTGGGCTTTGAGTGTTTATCAACACAAGGACTGTGTGGAAGAAACAAACCCTCCTCCAGCTTGGAAAACAAAGGAATTCCAAAGAAATTCCAGTTGTATTGTCTGCATTGTTCTTGACTGCCTAGAAGTAAACGAAGTCAAGTAAAGGAAGAAAGATTTGGATACTGGAATTCTGACTGACTTTTCAGGGCACCTATGGTTTAGCTTGATGATGGTTGTGGATAAAGTCTTTACTGTTCAAAATTTATCAGCTTTAATATGAAAGCTGGAGAGACAAAAGTGTTATGAGACAAATCAAGTATCTTTTTCAAATGTTCCTGTAGATGGGAATGTTTTGGGATATAGCCTGTGAAACAGAAAGGAGCTCTCTGTTGTTAGCTGAATGCTGTTATGAAGTGGATTGCTGTTCTGCTGCCATTAGTTTTTCCATTCAGCAAAAATTCCACAGAAAGAAAGATGAAATACCTCTCAAATAAATGTTCTTCAGAAGAGATTAGCTTTTGTACCGTCCTTACAAGCCAGAACTGGGATCTGTGCCTGGTGGAAGCCAGCATTAGCCCATGGGATACAACAGAGCAACAATGAATAGGACAGCTTGAGAATCTGGCTGCAGACTTTTATACTGACACGTGCCAGGGCACCTCAGAGGTCCTAAGGGTCCAAATTATGCCTGTTTAACAGATTTTCAGAAAATGCACACTATTTGCCCCCCAAGTGATGAAATTTTCTAGAGATGTCTCAGTTGAGACAGCTCAAAGTATCTACCTATTTCCTTTGGAAAATTTAAACCTAAACATATGGAACCGCGTATGATCAGATGACTCCCCCACTGTGTGAAGTAAATTAAAAGCTTTCAGTCCTCAGTATGTTCAGGTAATGAACTCTTAGACAACAAGTTCTGCTTTGTATAATGATGCAGAGTTTGCAGAAAAATCTCCACGAATTAAGATGTTCAGTTATAGGGGAAAGTGGAAAACTGTAATGATGATGGCAAATAAAATGCGAGTGCAGCATGCAACAGATGAACTAAAACTTTATTAAAACTGGAGGGGAAAAGCTACTCTTAGAAGAGAAAGAGTAGCCAGTGATGACGGTAAGTTAGGGATCAAAGCTGTGCAGAGACAAAGATAAAAAGTTTGGCAATAAAGGTGGTGACAGTTCCGTGGCGGGCAAGTTGCATTTGAATTGTCAGAAGAAGGTCTCTGGGCTCTGTGATTTGACGCTGCATGACCACAAGGCCACTGTGGTTGTTCACTTTTTTTGTGGTGAAAAACCCCTCCTGGTTCCCGCTGATGATGGACAGCTGTATTTTATCCCCAGGGACAGCATTGGAAGGACCCATGCGGAAAATGTCGGTGGGCACTTGAATGTTGGTAGGAAAAGAGAGGTGATAGTAGGTTACTCTCAGAGGCAGGCTCTGGCACTCCTTATTTTCATTACAAGGCAAGCGCTCACAGCGACTGCAAGAAAAGTGAGAACACAAGACAAGAGGAAGATTAGCGCACGTTTAGCGAGGGGGAGGGAGAGCAAGGGCAGTGGGGGTGGGAAGAGACTGGCTGGCTGCATCCTGCATCCGCTCTTCAGCCTCACTCACACCGCAAAGGGGCACGGATTCAGTAAGGATGAACTTGCCTGCAGCTGGAGCTTTGGGAGGAGCGTTGCCCTTGTCAGAAGTGTTGCCCTGGCTCTGCAGGCACAGACGGGTCAAGTCTGACACGCAGCAGGGGTGAGAGTTTATTTGCATTTACATCAGCCAAGCTCTCCTAGGGAGAACACTGGCACTTTTCTCCCCTCCAAGTTTTATTCTTTTGCTGGTTGGACATATGTTCAGTAGAGATTCTAAGTGGTTGGGGAGTTGTCTGTCTCCTACTTGAGATGTCTGGCTGTATTTTAAGACTCAGTAAACTATTCTGAAAACCATGAATATCCGAGGAGTTGGTCTCTGAAGACAAAGCTTTTCCTGCTGATATGGCACAGTATTCCTCTGTACTATCAGGAGAACCAACCTGAGTCAGTACCAACGCCCATCCAGGCAAGCCCTGGAAACAAGATGCAATGGCCTGATGTCTCCAGCACGTGTCCCACACGTTCAGTCCTCTCTTACACAGCCCCAAGCCATGGGAATGATTCTGGTGAGAGAGGAATTTGCCCTCTGTTTTTCCATTCCCTTAGCACTGTGTCACAGTGAAAAATCCAGAGCACCAGCAAGAGATTACCCGTACAGGCTGGCAGGGAACAGCAAGCCTCTGCATTAGCAGCCACAATGTTCATGCATTCTGCTCCTGAGAGAAGTGAACTTTGTCCAGAAAAATTTGGTAGACAGCTGTGGGCATCCAAGTCACTGCTGTTAAAGAGTGTTATAGTTTACTAGCACATAAATGAAGATCTGACATCTCATGGTACCCCTGGTGGGTTTGAGAAGCGTGTAAAGGATTGCATACTGGGCAAGTTGGGATGCATTTCAGGTTAAAGATATGCCCAAATCACCACACAGGTACCCAAACGTCCTTGCAGGCAGGGGTGTGGAAGGAATGACAAAACATCAGCTGGATGATGACTTTGCAAAATTTCATCATCATCAGGTGGAAGATTTAGCTACCAACTTGCTTCATGCAAAACTACAAACCCAATTACGTGCAAGAGTCTCTCTTACACCGAGCAGTGTTTGGTGCACAGGTTGAAGTTTTGGAACCTAAACCATTTGTTCCTTTACCAAGAAGTGCTCCAGCATAAAAGCATGGTTTGCTTCTTCCCACCTCAAGTAAATCTGAGTGTCCAATTCATTACTTTATTTTGACATGAGTTTGAGCTCCTATCAGGAGTATCTGCTACCCACAGACCTGTGGCTCATGAGCAAGCCCCGCTCTGCTGCCAGTGCACCGTGATCTCAATGCCAGGAGCTCCTCATTATGTGCAAAATCAGCACTTTCACAAAGACTAAGGAAAAGTACCCTCAGCTCTTCAATTAATGCATTGCAGGTTTTCTTTTAATACTACTTGCAAACAAAAGCGTTCTTTGAAGCAATTCTTTGAAGATTTAAATGCATTCTTAATTTTATTCATGTGTTTAAAGATCACGCACTGCACAAGTCCTCACAGGATGGCTGCCTAATTAGGTGTGGGTACTCTTGAAGCATTTTCAGGTATGGAGAGTTCTGCATTCTTTCCTGAAACGTCATTAATAACTCCACTAAGGAAATGGCTTGGTGTTGTTGAAATCATGAGGCTACTTGGTTTTGCTGAAACCATGGAGCGAGTTGAGACACTTAATTCCTTAGCAGGACATGTTTTCTTCAAGTACAACTTCTTAGAAGCATGTACATACTTAAGGGTACTTACACTCTCATAAAGATTCTTCCCTTATTATTTTATAAAAGTAGAATATGTCTTAAAATTATGACCAGAATTTTTAAGAGAACAAAAAAAGAAATCTTCCAGCTTTCGAAGATTTGAAAAAGGACGTTCTGCTGATTCAGAAAGTTATTTGTGAAGATGGATGTGCCTGCAGCTAGGAACTAAAATTATTCAGAATTCATCATCTTTTCTCTCATGCTTTGGTGGTGTACACTGCACACTGCACTGCAGGTTCAGTTAATGTGCAGTAATTGTTCTATCAAATAACCACAAAGGAGAGATAGCAAATATTATTGCTCCCAAGAACCAGAGTTCATTCTGGGGTCACACACCCCAAAGACAAGAAGCAAAGAGCATTTCAAGCCCAGTGGACTCCCCAGGCCCTCAGTGGGCAGCAGGAAATCACACGGTGGGGGAAGGCAAGGAGCCCAAGCCCTGGGTGCTGCCCAGCTCCCCGGGACAGGTGAGCTGCCTGTGGAGCTCCTGCGTCCTGCCACCACACTGGGAGCCCAGAGCCCAGGGGCAGCTGTGTTTATCTTTGCAGGCCTCAGAAATCAGGTGCGTGGGCTAAAACAGTAAGTGTATACCGCTGCTAAATGCTTATTCCTGAATTTGAAGCCAGTTATTTTAGCTCACTTACTACTCTGCTCTCTTATGTTTATTTATGTGGCTGAAATACTGGTTTCAAAGAACTACTCCCAGTTTGAATTTCATGTACCAAACACTGATAAAAGAAAACTACTGAAACTAGAGGGATTCTACATTTTGTAGCAGAAAAACAAGGAGAAAAATATTTTGTGCCTTTCCTCACATTAATTTCTGAGTCAGGCTTTCACTTCATTGTGCTCAAAGGAGTGGAGTGGTATACAACAATTCCTCATGTGCTGAAGGAAAACAAACTTTTTATTAGTAAGCTTTATGGCTTTGTGATTTACTCCCTACAGGGAAACCAACTCAACATGCTGAACAGCTAACCAAGTTTTATTAGTGACCTGTACCCTGACTATGAGTTCTGTGTTGTACATTTCCAGAGCTGTAACACTCTCCCAGGCCCCCGAGATACATTGCACTCACAGGCTCTTGCCCGTGCTGCCATCAGCGTGCACTCCTTTTCAGCAGCTTGCACCACAGCACGAGGTCCCAGGGAGCCACTGCCACGTCATGGATCCCAACACTGACACTACTCATCTGCTGTGCAGGGAAGGTGGTTTCTGTCTCAAACAGACCCGAACTTAAAGGGAGTGAAACCAACTGATGGCTGATCTTCAAAGACAATTCTTAACCAGAGGAGAATCTGGAGCCGCGCTTCAGGCAGGAGAACAGGATACAGCAGGGCAGCAGAGAGGAGAGACAAGCACTCTGCATGCTCCTCCTGTCTGGAGATGGAAGGTCTCCAGGGCATTGCAAGCTGTAGATGAGACAGAATCACCTTCTCTTGGCCCTCAGCACTGAGTCTTTACATCCTATCCTTGTCTCCTTCACCTGTCTTTCCTAATCTAGCTTCTTCTTCCGATCCCCTCTCCTAGCCTATGGCCCTTGCTGCCCACTCAAATGTTTGGCATCAGGACTGTCTTCTCAGACAGTGCCAATCCTCCTCTTCCTGCTCCATTCTCTCCTGGCTGACATTCAGTTCTCTCAGTTTCTACCTCACAGCCCTAGACCCGAAGCACAGATCCTTTCCCTCAGGGTCTTTGTGTGGCCATCCCAAATTATTCCTTCCTCTGATGATCCTCATCCAAATCTGGAATAGAATCACAGGATCATTAAGGGTGGGAAACACCTCCTGGACATTGAGCCCAACCTGTGACTGATCCCCACCTTGCCAACCAGGCCAGAGCACCGGGTGCCACATCCAGGCTTTCCTTGGACACCTCCAGGAGTGGCGACTCCAGCACCTCCCTGGGCAGCCCCTTCCAATGCCTGACCAGCATTTCAGTGGAGAAATTCTTCCTGATGTCCTCTTGTCCGGTCACTAGATCCCTGGAATCCGTCACCCTTGGCCATAGGGCCCTGACCCCTGTGGTTGTCCCCTTTCCCTCTAGTTTTACCCCAATTTTCCTGCTATCCCTGAAGCATCTCCCAGATGCATTCTCCTCCCCCTGACGTCCCTCCAGATCCCTTCCCTGCCTGCATCCAGCCTCCGTATCTCCGAGGATGCGTTTTCTTCTTAGCCCGTGGGCTCCTGTGTCGCCCCTGCCAGGAGCAGCTCTCTCACCCACGGGGCGGTCCCGGCAGGCAGAACCCAGCCCAGCACGGGCACTCTGGGCTCCTCTGCTGCCTGGGGCTGGGACCTGCGCGGCCCAGGCCGCTTTGAAGGGCACTAAGGAGCCCAGGAGTGCTAAATCAGAAGTGAACCCTTTGTTGCTGGAAGGAAAAGACCTCTCCACTGAGAGGAAGAATTAAATTGCAGTGACGCAGATAGCCAAGCACAAAGACAGGCTGCTGCTGAGGCTATGAAATCCTTATCGTTCAAGGACTTGAAGCAAAAGTTAAATAAAGAACTCTCAGAAAGGTTCCAGGTGCGGCTGAGCCTATTTTGGCATGGAGGAGTGGATTAAGTTTACCCATCAAGGTCTTCATTTCATAAGGTTTACGAAAAAAAAAAAAAAAAAAAAAGGCTGAACGCAATTTTACAAAGTTTGTCATTTCAGAAGTTTCAGAGGATTTTGGTAAGGATGACAAAAAGCGCAAAAGCGATTTCCTGGCAAATTTCAGATTTCTGTTCCATAACATGGCAGCAAACTGTTAAAATAAATTAAAAAAAAAAAAAAAAAATCACGGAAATGCCTTCGAAACACACAAACCAGCATGTTCCTCTTTGCACTTGTTCTTGGACATGGGTGAACTGCTCTGGCTGAAATCTGCCAAGACTTGAGCCTGAGTCAGACACCTGGCATGTAAAATTTCAGCCATTGGTTATATTTTGTCAAAATTTTAAGGGGTTAAAAACACGTCCTAATAATGATAAGCACCAGGAAACCTTAATAATATGCAGACACGTCTAGCAAATACAAATAGTTCCCCATTTGGCTCAACGCAGCACACATGTCTGACATGTTGCCATAAACGCTTCTTTATCTTTTCTACTATTTTTCTTGGCTTAAATATTACAAATGTTAGACTTCAATGCCATATAAAGAGAAGGTAATTGTTGAGCAATTTGAAAACAAAAACTGCTTGGCAAGGCAGTGGGGCAAGTTAAGCTCTGTTATGAGGAGCAGCAGATCTTATCTATCCTGGGAAAAATACCAAGCCTATAGACTGATCAATGAAAAACAAAAAAGCAGAATTTAAGTAAAAGAGATAAGGCCTTCAATGAAATTGTTACCATCAAGATCAGGCCAGGCATTTTGCTGTCTTTGGTGAAGATAACACAGCCTGTTTCCTCTTGGAGCTCAGAGCATCTCAACAGCATCCTGAGGGTTCAGCAAATAGCCTGGGATGATACTGCAATTATTTCACCAGATGGCAATCACCACTGCAGCAGCCACCACGCAAAAACCTCTGCTTTAAAGGTATTGGGTAAAGAAGCTTCTGGACCACTGAGTCCTGTACATAAGGATTTCAAGGAAAAATAAGAATAAAGAAACAGGATTGAGGCTTATTAAATGATATCTACTCCAAAGAAAATAATGGGGAACAGGGTAGAAAAATTTCCTGAGGTGCCAGCTTGATGGGAATGGAAAAATACGTTGTCTTTCTTATGGAGTGCCAAGTTGGTGAAACTGGAATGTGTTTTGAATAAAAAGGAGAGAAAAAATGGTATATGTACTAGATGTGATAAGAAGCCAACTAGTTTGATTTTAGAGCCTGAGTGAAAAAGCAATTTAATGTCCTTATCACACAGAACGTAGCAAAGATATGCTGGCTATCAACCCTGCTGGGGCAAATATGCAAAACTGATCCAGCCCAGGAGATGTAAAGAAGTTTGGATGTAAAAAGAGTGCTAAAGAGCTGTCTCATGGAACTGCTCCCCAGTGTGCACCAGGTAATGCCACCCATAAACCCTGATTCCAGCACGTTGGGGTAACATTCACATCCCAGCTAAGCATGAGAGCACCTGCAGAACCCTCTGCACTTTGCCAGTGCCAGGAACGAACTCACGTTCTCTCTGCTTGATGCAAACGTGTTTTCAGCAATACATTTAGTGACTATCGGTAGCTGTTGAGAGGGGAAAACCTCACAAGTCCAACAAGGTAATAACTCAAGGAATTAAAATAGTTAGAATGTCACTGAGCAGCTGCAGGATTTCTGTCTGACTCATAGCCTGACTATAGCCTGAGCACATCAGAAGGATCTCGCCCTATGAGAAGGTCTGGGTTAGGCAGAGAAAGCCATTACAGAGCCCAACAATCTAGACACAGAAAAACAATTCAGAGATTCTACTGCTATCCCAAAAGATCCCATATACTTCAAATAGCCATTAAAGTCAAATACAGACAAGAGAGAAAATGAAATTGAATGTGTGTACAAAGTGTATTTTATAAACTGAACTCTAAAATGCAGGAATATCCCTAAGAGGAGAAATCTGCCAGTTCTGCCTAGTGGCCCATTGCATTTTTTTAAAAAATTAGGATACAAATGAACCCACAGTCTTACAAATAAAGAGAACATCTGCGTCATGAGGCACTGCTTGGTCATTGATGTGACAAACATAATTTAAAATTTAATCCCTATTACCCTTCCCAGAACACAAGCACATTTTATAAATAGCTGGGTTTACACCATGAACTTCCTCTGCAGCATTCTGATCAAATACGTCCGCTGTGCCCCTTACTTGGCATTTGGAAGACAAAGGCTTAAATGCAAACTAACCAATCCCCACAAAGCCCCTGAGATGGAGGTGGGTGTTGGCTCTGTCCTGCAGAGGAGGCAGAGAGCACTCAGGTCTGTCCGGCAGGTGGTGGCCGTACCTGCACTGCCTGGGAAGAGCAGCAGTGGGCTGGTACCAGCTGTGGTTTGTCAGCTCTCCTCCCTGGCTGGCGGAACACACGCTCACCCCAGCACGGGGCACGCGGGGAGACCGTGCAGCAGCCTTTGGGAGAATTGCTGGAGTACAGCGCGGCCAGAGAGCCACAGGGAGGGAGGCAGAGCATGGCCCTTCCCCAGCCAGAGAGGCCAGGTACAAACCTGAGACTCTGCAACAACTTCTCCTCTCTGCCAGCACCATTTGGTGGGTATGAAGGAGCTGCCAGCTGCCCCTCCTCCCTGGGCTGTCTCCTGTTTTCTGCACCAGAATGCACAGGCTGTCTCTGAGCTAGGTCAGAGGCACAGTCACGAGCTGCAGCTAACATACAACCCTTGCCAGGATTCCCAGGTTTTCTAATACAGGTGAAAATTGGGTACAAATTGAAAGAGGGGAGATTCAGGAGATTTACATAAGATATTAGGAAGAAATTTTTTACTGTGAGGGTGGTGAGGCACTGGAACGGGTTGGCCAGGGAGGTGGATGCCCCAACCCTGGCAGTGCTCAAGGCCAGGTTGGGTATGACCTTGAGCAAACTGTTCTAGTGGGACATGTCCCTGCACATGGCAGAGAAGGTTGGGAATAGATCATTTTTAAGGTCCATTCTAACCCCTTAATATTCTATGATTCAATTAGATGGTACTAAAAATAAGACGTTCTTGCAATGCTTTGCAATGGTACAGGTGAGAATTCAGAGAGGGAGCTAAAAAGAACTCTTTGGCTGAAGACTGAAAGTAAGGAAAGCTTATGTGTGGATTCTGAAATAAAAGCCAAGGATTTCAAAGCTGAATGTAGCCCTCCTATCAGACTGCCTGCAAGGGAGCCAGACAGAGAGGATCTGCTTCTGCCTCTGAGGATCATTATGGTGCAAACCACTGACACGTGGCATTTTTCAAGGGAGTATCTTTTTCTCAGAAAGAGAAGCATGAGAAAGAAAACAGACCTGTGTGTGCAAAACATAGGGTAGGCCTGCCAACACAAGACGCATTTGCTAGAAACGGCTCTGTGTTCAGTCGGCAGTGGTGTGACACTGAGGAGATCACGTCACCAAAAGGCTGTTTGACCTCGAAGAAGAAGGGGAGGAGGTACTCACGTGTCTCCTGACTTGCGGTAGTTCTCAGGACACTCCAAAGACAGGCAGCGAAAGCCGCCCTGGATGTTAAAGCAGGTCTCATTGAAGGAGCAGTTGTGGCTTCCTGCAACACACTCGTCGATATCTGCCAAATGGAGACAGGGCAGGGGGCTCAGCACAGGCTTTTCCTCTACTTGCAGGGGCCAGGCAATGGCAATGTCCTTTTAGATACTACAGAACATGGGGTGCAATTAGATATTACTACAGGATTGCAAGGGGAGGGCAGAAGAATGAAAAAGAAGAACATTAACCCAACCAAACAGCAAGGAGAAGGAAAGGAAGAGCAGCACTGCCACTAAGTGGACAAGACCTAAATATTTGCTGACGTGTTTACAGCAGGATATTTCCTTCTAATGGCTCAACTAACTCATAGCATTTCACCATTGGAATCTTCATTGTAAGAATTTTTTATAGTTATTTAATACTATTTTTAAAAGTAGTCTCTACTGAATTACTTCATAATGGAAATTTCCTGTATATTTATTATAAAAGACTGATTTCTTCAGATGTCTAGCTGATGTGTACTGCTTTACCTACAATGTCATAGGAAAGGCATTTTTTAAATACAAAATCCGCTAGAACTTGTCAGAATTCCACAATCCAGTGAGGTCTCCCTGCAGTGACTGAACTCACCTTGGCAGTTGCGTGCATTGGGTGCCAGCCTATACCCAGTGGAGGGACAAGTGCATTGAAAGCTCCCAGGAATATTAATACATCGAAAGGAACAGATATGTCCTCCAGTAGGCAAAGCACACTCATCAATATCTGCAAGAAAAAACCACCACCGATTTACTGTGTGCTCATGACATTCAATCCAGCGCACATGTACAGAGTTCCTGCTGTGAGCTTCAAACACAGTGTGATGATTCCAATTTCTGGGCAATGAAGAAGATCATCAGATAGGTGTGGCTCTAGCCAGTAACATCTAAATAGCAAAGATTTTCAGGAATGAATGGAACGCTGAAGAAAATTAAAAGCTATATGAGAGCCCGAGACAAAGTAATGGACGAGGGCAAGCACTTTAAAGCGACATGTGTTGTAGTGCTTTTGTAAAAGGGAGAGGAATAGTTTTATCCTTGTTTTTACAAAAAGGAAATCAAAATGAGGTGTTCTGCCCAAAGCCTCACTGTCTAGTAAGTCCTGGAGACCCAAGTCCAAGTTCAGGATCTTGTCCACGAGGTCACACCCACATCCTCCTTGTATTTGAGAATACATTATTTCAGAACCAGCCACAAAAAGAGGATATATAAAATACTACCTAGTAATATCATATATTACATATGTAACATATAAATATGCTCATATCTCCTCTTGCTGAAGACTAGAAATTCTGGTAGTTCCTCAGGAAAAAAAACAAAACTTCTGTCAAGTTACAAAAGTGTACCAAGCTAGGATTCAGTGTAAACAGCAAAACTGACGCCACACATGCAGAGGGTTGCTTCTCGAAAAGGATACGGGTGGGACACCTTCATTAAATACAGTTTCACAAGAAAATACTGAAGAGACTCAAACGTTAAAATGAAGAAATTACACGGCATTGCTCATGTCTGTTACAGTGGCAATCAGAAATGCCCACCCTCCCTCTCTCTGCAGCACTGCAGAGCTCACCTTCGCACGAAATGCCGTCGATGTCACTGAGCTGGAACCCACGGCGGCAATAGCACTGGTAGGAGCCATACACATTGGCACACTCCTGGCTGCAGGGGCTGCTCTCACACTCATTCAAATCTGAAATGCAAAGTTTTACTCCTGAACCCCACATTTCTTGCTATATTCATCACTCCTAACACTGGAGTAAGACAAAACTTTGGAAAGCAATTTTTTTTTAATTAAAGAAGGAGGGCACACGTGTCACTGAGTAACCTTGAAGTAGGGGGCTCTGAGTGTGTTACTCTTAACAGGGTCTGGCAGTATAGGTTAATTTGCACTGTGCTATAATTGCCCACTGTACTTCAAGGTGTGAGACTGGCAGGGCATCTTTAGGCCAACACTTACACGATCTTTGCGTCTGGATATCAGCAAGGCTGGCTTTGAATCTGATTGAGCTGAATCCCCCTTCGAAGCACAGCAAATGCAGACCTGCACACCTCTGCACCACAGAACACAGAACCATTCAGGCTGGGAAAACTCCAAGACCAGTGAGTCCAACCTGTGACCAAGCCCCACCTGGTCACCCAGATCAGAGCACTGAGTGTCACGCCCAGGCATTCCTTGGACACCTCCAGGAGAGGGACTCCAGCACCTCCCAGTGCCTGACCACCCTTTCAAGGAAGAAATTCTTCCTGATGTCTAACCTGAACCTTCCCTGGTGCAGCTCGAGGCTGTGTCACCTTGTGCTGTCAGACGGTCCAGTCTAAGGGTGGTGTATTCAAGCTGTGGGCTATGGTGGCCTCGACTAAGCACAGCAGCATTCGTGTAATCAAAGAGACTGCACTGCAGTGATTTCTCCTGCCATTCCAGTGCAGTCTTGCAAGCTAAAATAAAAAACAGCTAAAAGAGCACTGAGCTGTTTCTCACACTCCACAACCAAAGCACTGACAGCCGTACCTTCACAGGATCTACCATCAGCTGAAAGTCTGAAGCCCATGGTACAAGTGCAGTAGTAGGAACCAGGAGTATTCTCACACTTGTGAGCGCAGAGGCGGCCTGGGTAGCGCCTGCATTCATTGATGTCTGCAATGACAAACACACAGAGAGGCCTGAGGATTGCCTGGCTCACTGCAGTACCACTCCGGACAAGAACGTGGTTATAAAAGTTTGATTGTTATTTCCCAGATTTAAATTTCATACTAGAGAGAGACAAAGTCCACAAAATGTTCATTTAGAAGCACCCCAGAGTATAACTGGATGAGATCTATACAGAAGAAAGTTGCTTTGATCTTCTAAAGGAATCTTTCGCTGTAGGAGCTTATAAAAATATCACAGAAAACAATTATACACACAATCACAACCTCACCTTTTGACAGGACAGCAGATGGCATGTTGACAATACTAATACAGCAGTTCTTTAACATGGTTTTAGATTCATCCAAATAATACAGCAGTCAATTTTACTTTCTGATGACAGAGGGTATTCAGAGAGCAGCAACATTCTTTACACAGGATCATTTTGTGAGTGCCGTGGCTGCGCGTGTTTCGGTGGAGAGGTGCAACTTACCAACACACGTCCTACTGATGACATCGAAAGTGTAGCCGGCCTTGCACTCACAGCGGTAATTACCCGGGGCATTGATACAAACGTGTCCTTCTCCACAGGGCTGGTTAGAGGATGAGCACTCATCCACATCTGAAACAAAAAGCGATTTTAAGTACGCTTCTGATCGTGCAAGCTGAGAGAACAGCAACATGTTAAGGTATTTCCTTGTGCCCTGGTGGTTATGAAGTGTTCTGAAACAGAAAACAAGATGTTATCGTGCTCCTGGCTTGTACAAGATCAGAGTCACAAATCCAAACTATTTGTACCAAAGCAGGTGAGCTCTAAGGTGTTCTTAGTGTTGATGGACTTGGGAGGAAAGCAATGAAGTAATCAGGCAATCTTTGTAGGAACTCAGGTGCAAAACTGCTTTATTATACATACTCAATATTTGTGGATCAGATCTTCATCTAGTCTAAGATGTCTGAGATCCAGAGTCATCAGTAGTGCTTTGATAAGCCTCTCACAGCAATTGAAAACACACGCAAAAACGTCTCTCTTTGAAAAACCACCTCAGTTAAAAGCCAGCCAAGGGCACCTGTGTCTTTCAGTATTACTGGTTTGGCTTCTGTGGGGCATGCAGTTGACCCTGTGACCCTCTCTGTACTAAAGGAGAGTTGGGAGCACACAGCATGGTTCCATTGACACAGTCACAGCTGTTTTACGGGGGCTGATAAACATTACTCCTCAAAATACAGGGTTTCAGGAGTTACATGAAGGACAGAAGTCATTCTTCACTTGCTGGCACTGCCATGAGGGAAAGAACAGGATGGAGAATTGACTGTGGGAAAGATAAAAACCTGGGCCAAGTGCAAGAAACTGGTAAACATAAATGATATATGTGAGTTATTTTCTTAAAACTGCTTTTTCTTCCCAACTGTCACTCACCTACACATCTTGTTCCATCTTCATTGAGATGGTAACCTCGGCCACAACTGGGTGAGATCCTCTGGCAGGTAAAGGAGCCATCAGTGTTAATACAGATTTGTCCAGCTGGGCATGGCATGTTGGTACTCAGGCACTCGTTGATATCTGCAAGAGCACAAGTCAGTGTAACTCTCCCTGGTTTCAAGAGGTTTAAGGTAAGATGCTGTCAATTCTGTAACCCTTCAGAGAAAAGTTTTACCCGTGGGAGAATACAACCCTTCATGACATTTAGCTTCACTGTTGCAATGCTTCCAGAGTGAGGATTGAGGAGGTATAAAAGCCATAGATACCACTGAAAAGCAATGGCAATTTGGTGTAGAACTTGTATTTGTTTCAAAGCCTTTAAAAGTCTCCCCTAAATATACAAAGAACTGATCAACAATTCAGTGCACCAGCTCAAGCAGCTCTGCTTCAGTCTGTAGGTTCTGATCCAGCTCTTAGCTTCTACATGACGACCAGAGCCACAAATCCAACAACAAAATCCCCTCAGCTCCACATAGGGCAGCATTTGATTCCCAGTCCGCAAAGTTAGCCTGTGAAACTCTTCTGGTAAATATTCTGAGCAGTTGCATTTTAGGGGCCGTAACTATTTCTGCTGCAGAGTGGCACGGCTGTACCGCGGTCCGTGACGGCGAGCAACCACGGGCTGCCACGCGCCTGGCACTGCCTGTGGCAGACGTGCCTCTTCAGAGGGCTGGCTGTGCACAGGCGCTGGCCCCCCGCCTTTTAAAGGCTGCAATTTTGTTTTCAGTCTGTTTCCAGTGTCAGATTTCAACACTAACAGGGGTTGATACGGTCAGGAGAGCAAGGGGCTGATAAGGAGCACAACTTGGCAGCAGCTGCTGCTCGGCCAGTTCCACAAGTCCACCACTTACTACACCAGTGGGGGAATGAAAAGTTGAGTTGAGACTTGAAAGTAGTACTCAAGGGAATAGATTTGTAGGACACATTAGACAAATCCATATAGACTCTGCTGGAAACCAGTAATAATAATGTATTTATATGAAGGTTATAATAATTCTGGTTTAGGGGAGTCTTCGAACAAAGGCATTGGCCTGACAAGGTTGTCATCAGTCTTTAAAGTAAAACTGCTCTCCACAGTATAACTGTCCCATCTTTCTCATGCGCAGTTAGATTCTTGGGCTATAATGTGGGACAGGTCTGGAAAGACCTAGATGCTTGTAAAACCAAGCAGACTAATATCGGTGGGTGTTGCAGAGGATGTCATCGTTACAGTTTTCTACACAAAGCTTTGGCTAAAAAAACTTTTATCCAAACTTTCTGGAGAGAGTTAGATAAAACATACCACATATTTTTTTACAAATTTTGTTTTAGATAAAACACCCAAAGACTTAAGCAGCTAAGCACCTTAGGTAGCCCATTCTCATTAAAAATAGCGATCCAGTATTTAAGTCTTTTATTTAAATGGCTTTCACCTGTCACTCTTACCTGTGGGACCAAGGAAAGAGCAAGGCGTGCACACGTGAAGAACGGCTTGACCAGCTCAGAACCCACCCAGTGAAACCACAGCTTATCTCCCAGGCAGCATTTGAGTATTCCCCAAGATAAGAACGTGCCTTACCAATACAGTTGCCTAGTGCATCTTGTATAAACCCACTCATGCACTGTAGCTTGGGTCGGCAACGGAAAGATCCTGGAGTATTCTGACAGATAAAATCGGGGGGGCAGTTATGAGTACCAGTCTCACATTCGTCAATATCTGGTACATCACAAAAAAAAATTGTTAGCACGAATTCAAAGGTTTTTTTCATTACATTTAAAACGTAAGACATAGTTAAAATCATCACACAGATTAATCCTCAGCATACCTTCCTGAAATTCTGTGATCCAGGATCAAACTGATTTATTACCTCAAAAAAGAGGTCAGTAAAATCAGGTAGGTTAAGGTTTTTTTTACTATTTCATTATGAATATTATATCCAGGGGTGTGTCGGTGCGTATTATGCTTTGCAAGTTTAGTTCTCACAATTAGATGATTCAAAACGACTATGGAGTACCTAAAGCATCACATTCAGCACTGCTCAGCCTTGATTCAGCAGTATGCTTAGCTTTGAAGTCAGGAAGATTTAATTACCCAAGTGCAATTTTAATTTTAACTTTAGATCCAATGCAGATATTGTTCATTTCTCTCATAAGTGAATTAATTGGCCTTGATTCCCATCCATATTAAGGCTTGCAATACCCCTGCATTATCATGCTTTAAAATGCAGATAAATATGACTTCTGCTCACTTTAACATTCTACTCCAGTTCAGAATAGACAATAAATGTTTGTGAATAAATTATTGTTCAGGTAAAGCAGATAAAGGAGACAATGGCAAGCGAGGCTTCGTTCACAAATGTAGTCCTGTCCACATAAAAGCAACTAAAATTTAATATTTACCACCTGGCAATGGGATGAAATCTCCTAAACCCATCAAAATACAGAAACTCTCTAGCAATAGGATACCTCAGCTTTCTCATTCATGGAGTTGATACAACAGTAGCCCTACAGCTTTGTGGGACTTAAAAAATCACTGTGGAGACCATATGAAATTTAGGCTGGGTTAATACTGAACTGGGTTTAGCAGGGTTCTACGTGTAGCACAACTCAGTCATGTTACTTGGAATTTAAAAACCATACATGAAGATGATTAATTTTCTATTTTTATCACTATTATCATAACATTAATAATTAATATTACTAACATATCTTACCCAGATAAGAACTTTTTAACATTAGTGGCATGCATAATTTACTATCTGTACTCCTTTTCGTTCCAACAGAGAAAGATGTTAATACCTGCCAGTAAGCTATTTGTTGGCCTAAATCTGATGTTATTCAAACCAACAGAAGTTTTACTTCAAAGGGATCACAGTTACACCACGATACTTCCAAAAACATTGCCTGATGTTCTGCAGGTTTTGCATTGGAGTTTGCTCATCAGCGTTTTTATTCAATCTATTTATTATTCTTCACTGATCAGTTCCTACAGTAAAACCTTACCTAAGATTTTGATTGAGTTAATTTACTCAGTGGAATGAAATTAGTTTATTTATAAACCATTCTAAGCTTGAGGGGAACAGACTTTCTCGTAGTGTAAACAAATTCCAGATCAACGGGAGATTGCTGCTGACGTATATCTCTGTAAAGGCAGCATTTCAGGTGAAGTTGTGGATGCACATAACAGCATCCTTTAAGCTAGATTGAACTTGAAATAAGTAACTCTTTTAGTAAGAAAGACTATTACCTTTGTGTTCAAACACAGCTAGTCAGGAACAGTGGTTTTAGCCCCTTTACATTTTTAAATCCCCAGGAATGCTGTGATTAAGAAATTAATCCCTTTGAAAAAAATTAAACCTCCTAAGGATAAAAGCTCACTTTCCTTTTCTAAAGATGCATCTACCTTCACATTTTCAACCTGAATCACCTGGTTGCTCCACTTGCCACACTTTGTTTCCCACTCCAGAATGTGCAAACTTGATTCATTCAGGTGCATCTAAACCATCAGATATGCTCCAAGAGCAGGACTTAGGCATTCCACTAACGAGCAATCAATTCCACAGGCCGGACTGGAGCTGGCCAGAGACAACCTCCAGGGAATTGTGTGCAGTGTGAGCGCTGGGCCTTCGTGATCACCTGTTTTAGTCCCCAGACCAGCTCCTAACATGCAACAAAATCTGCCAGTGTGAAACACAGTCTCTCCTGGAAGTCTTTGCGGCAGACCCCAGCTGCCTGACCTGCTTATCTGAAAGGTGACAAGTGGAAAAACTGCTGTCCTCGAGGTGTGTGTGTCTCAGTTACGCGTGTATTTGCCAGAAGCAAAAGAGCATGACAAAATGATGTGCTTAGTTCTTAAATTAAGCCTGGAAGGTTCTAGTTTCTGTGCACAGGACATACCTTTGCAGCGACTGTCATCTGTCAGCTCATAGCCAGTTCCGCAGCTCGTGTCCCGCTGGCAGCGGAAGGATCCTAACGTGTTGACACAGGTTTGTCCAATGCCACAGCTGTGTGTCCCCGTGATACATTCGTTAATATCTACAACATGCAAAATTATTTAAAAAGAAACAAGAGAGAGTTAGCAAGAAGCACGAAGTCTCTGGGAAGAGACAAGGCTGAAGGCCAGCTGTGGGCACAGCTCCAACCAGGCATCCCTCTGCGCACCAGAATACAAAGGTGTGGCTTTGGCCTCGCACTCACACCCCACCACGCAGCTGTTGCCAGGGCCTGGGCCAGCAAAGACATTCAGACCCTGCCAGCACCAGGACTTGCTGATTCACTGTGCTTAAGAGGAGGAAGGTTAACCGAGCGAGAGCAAAGAGTCAGCAGCTTCTGACTGAGTGCAGTAGTAGATGATGTCTCCAGCCACGTGTAAGGCGGTCACAGCTGTGATGTTAGACACGGTCTGCTGGTGGAGTTGGCAGAGTTTGGTTCTTGTTGGACTCGGTGACCTTAAGGGTCTTTTCAAACCTCAGTGATTTCATGGTCGGATTATAGCGATTATATGAATGAGGCAAACTTTAGAAATCCTTGCCTTGCTCTGCATCTCACCAAGATATGATTGAGGGATTCTCTGAGCCAAGTTGTGACTTCCTACTTTACAGCTCCTGATAGAAAATTCCTTTGAATTTTTTTCATTTTCACTTTTAATGCATAAGAAAATCTGACATCCTTGTGTATTAAATGTAAAAGCTCTTCCTTTTTATATGTCCAACTAGGTTAGCATTAATCTGACCAACCATCAATATTTATTTTATATTCTGAAGTTTGTATCTGAGCTACTTAAGACTCCATTTTCAGTCACTGACAGAAAAAGAACACTCTTCATCTGGAACACTTGTCATCCTTGAATAGCTATGCAGGATGGCCAAGGTGAACGGTGCCCTGGAAGGGCTCGTATCCCTCAGCAACAAGGAGCCTGGGCTCACGAGCTCGGAACCAAATGTCACATTGCAACCTCTATCCCAGCCCGTTTCATTCGATGCCACAGAGCAGAACTTGCTGAGCTGGGAGAGACCCCCAGGGATCATCGAGTCCAGCCCTGCACAGACACCCCAGCACTCCCACCCTGTGCATCCCTGAGAGCGTTGTCCAAACGCTCCTGGAGCTCTGGCAGCCTTGGGGCTGTGCCCATTCCCTGGGGAGCCTGGGCAGAGCCTGACTGCACTCGGGGTGGGGAAGAACCAGCTCTTCTTCTGGGAGAAACTAACAATCCTTCCTTGACAACTCCCACGCCACTCATGGAATCCAGAACCTTTATCCTTTCTGTCCGTTGTGTCCTTAACGAGCTAAAGAATCCTACTCTATTTATTTTGTCTGCCTTATCAACTACAATCTACTGTTACAAGACAGAATAGGTATTTTATTTTGGTTCTAGTCACAACAATAAATTCAAACTTTGCCTCTTCTCCACTCTAAATTCTCCACCTTTTCCACTGACCCTCTCTTAACTTCATCTTCCCACAATTCTCATTTCAACACTCCATTCAAATCAACTTTTTATGACCTCACTCCTTTCCCCAGCTGACATAAGCATATTCTGGTCTCTTCTCTCTGGGTATTTTTGTACCTATTCTTGCTCTATTAAAACAAGAATGTTAATAATTGAAATAATGGCTTTATTTCTTTTACCTTCACAGGTGATACCATCTGGCTGAAGCTGATAGCCAACGAAGCAGGAGCAGACATAACTGGATCCTGTGTCTCTGCACTGCTGAGAGCAGGGACCACCACCTAATGGATATGTTAAAAGGTCTCATGTAATTAAGAGGCTCTTCATAGGAACTGAAACAAACCATTAATTTACAGGATACTTGATTTATTTAGAAAAGAAGTTAATACGCATATACAAAATAAAGAAAGGGCTAAGCACTGAAAGCTCTAAAAATTAATACAAGAAGGGTTGTTCTGATAAACAGAAGAGAGAATACTACTGAGAATTTACACAAAATTCGGCTCATCATTAAGAAAACTTTTTCTGATCTTGTTAAAACAGAAATTAATATTAAAAATGTTTCATATTCTAAAACAGAGAAAAGGATATATACTTCCAACAACAAATATTTATTTTAAGGCTGCAGATATTCTTACTACAAATGGAACTCACGTCCTGTTTTTTAGAATGGCTGGATAGGCATTAAACAAAAGGTGTGAGACAGGCATAACCCATGTGAGCAATTGCAGCTATAATATGTTATAAATAATTTTTAAAGTACAACAATTTCTAATGAGGACAGGGCCATTAATGCATCACTGAAAGTTAGGTGGAACCAGAGTTTTGTGGTTGAGATCAACAGCCTCTGCTCTCTGAATCTCTGCTAATACTGTGAGCTCCATCCTGACACACTAAAACCTGTAGTGGAGGTGTTAGAAGAACAGAATTAATTTCCCCATGTAACATGAAGGTGCTCCAAAACAAATGGCTGGAAGTTCCACTACCTAGGAAATTTAAGTTTCCCCTGGTAAAGTTCAGAAAATTACATGTACATCTGGCATGCCAAGTTTATCAGAAAATGTACTGTAGACAGAACCACCAATGTGCAATTAGCAATACCAACCTATCTCCTGCAGGCAGCTGATTAACTGAGAAATACAACAACTGATTACATGAAGAAAGAATGCTAGGAAAATATGTAACACATATTTCTATGTCATCTCTTGTAATTAGCAGCTGGAGACAAGGAGGAGAGGCATTGTTGACTGGTTCACTAATGAACTGGTAGATATTCCCATTCTCTCCAGAGTGTAACAGCTGGAGCACAGTAAATAATTTTTCAACTGGAATATAAGCCTATTAAATTGATTTTATCCTAAATACATTTCTGAGCTCTGAGATGCTGGCAGGAAATAATGAATCACTGCTGGTTTAGGTTTATAGGTGTGTAAATCACATGTGACAAGCAATAAATCAGGATACTTAGCAGAGCAATATTCCAAAAGCACATTTCCAAGGAGGCAGAGCAGCATGACTAATCAGGACATTAGCCACTTCTGTCTTCCTTTTTTTCAGGTGATGCATCTCAAACAGAAACAAGTTTAATTTCATATTCAAACACCCTGATAGTCAAACACCAAGAGAAGAATAGAAGATGCACATATTTAATATAGGATCACCGTATTCTGAAGAATCCAAAGTACTCCACAGGTTCAAGGGTGACACCTCTGAGGTATTACCCACTAGAAATTAAGTAGAAGCTAAATATGTATTGTCTCAGCTTCAGTTGGATCAGATGGACTCCACAGTGAGGGACAATGCCTCCCTTGTATTTAGGAACTATTTAGCCATCGCATAATGGCCCATTACTCCTTGGAAAGCCTCTTCCTCATATTCATATTTTTTTTTACCCATAACTGTCCTAGGCAAAAGGCTTTGTCCAATCTCTAGATCTAATTTGGCTTCACTTTACTGAAAGCAACCACAAAAGAGTTGGTGAGCAGGACCAGCCCCCTGACTCACCTCTGCAGCCGTCATGCAGATACGGATCTTCTTGGTCTAGTTCCTCCTTTGAAATTTCAACTAAAAAGAGCAGAGATGGGCATTAGAGGAGAAAGCCCTTTTCTTCTCAAGGTAAAACACTGTGTGCTTGGGATGGAACTCACACCAGGGTTTCGGACAAACCAGAACAAAATTTAAAAGCATTATTTACATATTTTACAGCTATTTCTTACTTAAATTTGACCTTCAAATGTTCATGGCCATAGGGCATTTTCCATCTGACTGATTCCACATGAAAACCACACTGTGATCATGGATTACATATGGACTGAGATTTTCAAGTGCAGGTTCTTAATGTCAGACTTTTAACCAGAGCTTAACTTCATTTTCATAAGGCATGCTGTTGAGGCAAGCTTGGTTCCCACTGACTTTATAGTAGTTTGGGGTACTCAGAGATTTAATGAAAATCAGATTATCTGTTTAGACTCCATTTTAGAACTCCTCACTGAAGTTTTTGGGCACATACACATGGCATTCTTTCAAATGCACTTGTATACATCGGGGAGTTTTGATCTGTGATAGTCCTGCCACAGGCATGCATCCCAAGAGTCTGGCCCTTGTATGTCCCCATGTGGAGAGAACAAACACAGCCTGAAGCCACTGCTTGCCCAAAGAACCAGCTAATGGACTTTCTACAATCCTGCCACTTTGAACACAGGGGCAAACATAGGTTGCTAGTGTGCAAAAGCACAACCCCAAAACACTCTGGTCATTGACTAGCAAAACCTGGGCTTGTTTCAGTGAGTGTCCTCAAGCCCTCTCCACCAGGAGTCACTGACAAGCAAGCGACGCACAGAGGATGCGAAAACGATGTTTTGTGCAAGGGCACGAGGCTGGGTGGGCTCGCTGAAGCCTCAAGCCACAGGGGCACGTGTCAGTTATGCAGAGCTGATGAAATCTGCCTGCCCAAGTCCGGCTGGATTTTGTACAGGCCTCTGGGGACACAGCACCAGAGATCACAAAATCACTTAGGTTGGAAAAGACCTCCAAGGCCGTCAAGCCCAACCTGTGGACAGCACTTTATGTGACTGGGAGAGCCAGCATCCTCACCCCCGCAGCAGAATGCCCCCCGTGCCCTGCAAAGGCACCACGAACACCAGGTGCTAGTCCAAAAACCTGCCTTGCAAAGTGGAGCCCCATCTCCCCTTCACAACCCACAGAGCAGCTGTTTGTGCTGTTTGCTCTGCAGGCATTTTTTATCATCAATAGGGTTAGCTGATGTACGTTCAAACCCCTGCTTGTTTCTTAGTTGAATGCTGAGAACATTGTCCTGCTCTGCTTGTGGACACAGCCCCAGCTTTGCAATCAGTGGCCTCTGTGTGTGCCCCAGTAACCATACCAGTGAGTGCTGTGTGTGTCACTGCCCACAGGGGCAAGCAGGGAAATACTCCATGCCATGCTTGCACTTCTCACAGATGACACATTTCTCATCCGTGCAGGTACACGGAGTATGAAAATTTCTGTTATTAGCAGACATGTCTCAGTACAAGGGATCGACTATTCCAGTCACCTCAGCCAGTGCTGATGCACAGGGGCAATGCCCCTCCTGAGGCAGCAGCACACACAGAGAAACTGCCCAAAAGGGCATTTCCAGACCTTTCCTGGTAAGGGGGACACTGAGACAAGCCAGGCTTGAAAGACCTGCAACGAGCTGATAACATGCTGGCTCAAGCAGACCAGTGCAAGCTTTTGTGATGGGGCTTGCATTTAAATGATTGATTAGGATGATGTCCCCCAAAATCTGTTGCTTGTGATCTGCCAGCCAGATGGCATGTTATCATCACTCAGCAGCCCATGAGGGGGACAGCATCACACAGCCTGGCCCGTCTGCAGTTTCAGGTCTGTCTGCTAAGTGAAAAAGGAGAAAAACAAACAAACAAACAAACAAACAAAGAGCTATAGGGGCCAGTCTGTACACATTAACCCTCTTCAGCTCTGTGGACTAAGGATGGAGAGTGTCAGGAGCTGCGGCCATCTAGGTACCCCTCTTTTTTGGTAATATCAAAAGAAAGAAGTTCCAGACTTCCTGGAGCTCTTCAGTTGTCCCAAACAGTCCAGGCATTTCAAACACCTCCAGTTTGTGGGCATTTGCCTCTTGCACAATGACAACATTTGAATTCTGCTGAGCTGGCAAAGGCCCCCTAGCTTTTCAACACTATTCCAAAATTGGTTGTTGATTTCCATTTTAATTAAGCATTTATCAGTCGGCAAAATGCCATTAATAGCTTATATTCAGCTTCCAAGTTAAGATCATTAGTTGCCAAAATAAGCTCTCTCACATTTAAGTTCTGACACCAGAAATTAAGTGACCTCTTTCCGCCTCTTATTTTCAACAACAGCCTTTCAGCTATCATTAGCCAAAACAATGAGCTCCAAAGCATGCATCATTAAATTACTCAGATGAGATGTCAAATTAGAGGAATTCCAACAGAAATAATTTAAAGTGCAAATGCTCCTTGTATCCTGTATCATTTTGTGTCTCACTCTTTTAAGTCTGCAAAACAATACCTGGCTCTTTTTTAGGAGCATAATCACTGATGGACAGATCAATGCCTTCTTGACCTTTGCCACAGCAAGTTCTGAAGACAATTCCACACTGATGTCCTATCTTCGGGTTGGGTTCACAACTCTGTCCTTGAACTTGGGCAGCCTTTCCCAGCAAACAACAGTAACAACAAGTCTGTTAAAAAGAAAATGAAAATATTAACAAAGTCAAGCCAACGTAGCTTTGCCAGTGATGTCACTGGTTACCCCACCTTGGCACTGATGGAAAATCTTCTGCAAACTCTTTAAGAATTCGTGGTATACTTGGGCTTGAATTTCTTAACCTGCTGTGGAGTTCAGTGAGCTCTGCATCTGGCCAAGCACAGAACTGGGTCCAGTTCTCAGAAACCCTGTGTATGTGTGAAGGTGTGTGCCAGCTGATGTGGAAGATCACAACACTCCCCACATGTATATGGGATTTCATTACTCCCTGCCTGCACAGCCTGGATTCAAACACCAGCCAAAAATCGGAATTCTTCACACCCCTGATTCCCATTTGTGTCCAGTTTAATTAAAACAGGATACAATCAATGAAGTGCAGGGCTCAGTTTGACAAGAGCTGCTTACTCAACTTCCTCCTTGAACAAATGAAAACAGCTCGTCCAAGATTTGTGTTAATAGGTCATAAAGAGGAGCTGTTTTTCTCTGAAAAGCATAGTCAAACATAATTTAAAAGCATCATGGACTGACATGGCTCCCAGGAGAAACACACGATCCACCTCTTTGAGACCTGCTGAGCTGCAGCCCTGGAATACACCACAGAAGCAAGCACAGGACAAGTTAACCCTGTGGAGGCTTTTTCATCATAACTGTGCTTTCCTACTGACCCTCGCAGCTTCTACACTGCCAATCCCAAAAGGCAGCCTTTCATGACTGACTCACGAAAGAAGATGGAGAAGCTGACGAAGAGCACGCTCAGGACTCTGTGGACCCAAACACACCTGCACATATTGCACCCGTGAGCTTGGAAAGTCACCTTTCCTTTCAGTTCTCGCGCTGCAGAAAGGGAAGAGCGTAGCAGTGACAAGGAGACTTTAACCCACGCTCATGGCGCGCTCTGGAGCTCCAAGACACCGAGCAGGGTGGAGCTACCACTAGCACGGTCCTGGTGTAACTAACCACCATGTTTCCTATTTCACGCCGATTCTCTGGGCTGTTCTGAAAGCCTTTGATGCTTTAACCAGGAATGCAGTCTAACCTCCATACGAGTTCAGTTCTTGAGGTGTCTGCAGCCATCTCCCAAGGGCTGCCAGTTGCCTGGAGCAAGCTGTGGTGACCATTCACTTGTTGCTAGAACCATCACTGCCTTCACGGAGGGTACAACTGAGCAATCGAGGTGTTTCTATACACTTTCGCTGCCTGTAAGCCTCTGTTGCTTAAGTCACCCCAATAATAATGTCAAACCTTCTTTCCCCTGCTATTAGCAAACTCTGATGCAGCCTCAAAGCCCTGCCTTGCTCCTCACGTTTGGATAGACAGCAGGCAGCTATGTCCTACCTGAAGTCCCACGATCCCTTGACTCCCTTCTCACAGAAAGGAGTGAAGGACTAAGGTTACATGTGAGAAATTTGAAGATTTATTTTTGGTGTGATTAGGAAGCACCTGAAGTTCCTTAGATGAATAAGCTCTCTTGATTATGTAAAGTTTACAATAGTTTTACAATACTTTTAGTATTTATGTTTGGATTTAAGTTGCCAGTTTTGGTGTGAGCTCTGTAGTAACACTGCTTTTGGTATCTGTCCACAAGAGGTCTCTCCCTTGCTGAAATCCACGAGATGCTACCCAAAAACCCAGTAATAACTCAGAGGAATATTCCAGACCTTTGAAAGAGCTAAACGAAAATTAATAATATTTTCAACAGTCCAAAGCAATAAAACTTTCGTGCTCACCTATTACACGCAACCAAAGTATTCATGACAAAACTTTTGAGATAATGACATATCTCACCCCTTGAGAAGTACCTGTGACAAATTTTGGGGAAAATGTCCAGGCACCTTAAGGGTGGTCAAATTTCTAGAAGCTGCGCTCATTTCTGCAGGGTTGTTGTGATACAAAGTTCCAGAAAATAATTTCTACATCTTGTGTACCAGCATCACGTTTGGAAACTGATTGCTTTCTTTTGATGAAGATTTTAAAGATTAACGATTCATTTTGCAGCTTCTTTTTTTCCCAAGGCTAGAAAAACTACGTTTCCAAATAACCAGAGGAGAAAATTCTGCCCATCATTTCCTATGCCCACTGCCTTTATGCGTAAAAGTGAAGGCAAATGTTTTCAAAATATGGTCTTTTTATCTCCTTTCCAATCCCAAGTTTTGGGTTCAAAGGAAAGATTAGCTGCCTCATTTGCTGCAAAGTGCTGCAATTAATCCTGCTAACTGAATTACTAAGTCATTATTTCTGCTTCCTTGAAGGATACAAAGAAGATCCAAGAGATTTTCTACGTGACCTAAGCTAAAAAAAATAGACCAGCTTAGGCAAAATGAGATTCAAGTTTGTTTACCACTATAAAAATCTGCCATCTTTGAAGAAGTCTGTCCGTTTACAGAAACATCATTAAGACTTCTTCCTCATGCTGCCAAGCCTACATAGGGAAACATCAGGCAATTGGTGGGTAGGTGGGATTCCTTGAAAAGCTGCATTCTGGTTTGGAGTTGTCCCATGGCACGTGGTTAAAATAGTACTGCTGCTAAAATCCTGTCTTAGGTAAAAAGCACTTGGATCTGCAGAGTCCTCACCATCAGTCCTTGTTGGGCTCAGAGCCCTTCAAAAGATTGGCACAGAGGGTGACACATTACTTTGAGCCACATGCAGACTGAGAGGGATGTGCTTCCCAGCAGCGAAGGCAGCACACAGGAACCCCTGTGCCAAGAGCAGGGCATCCACTGGGGACATCATCAGCAAGTGATGCAAGGCCCCTCGGGGAGAGCCAGTCCAGTGTGGGACAAGGCAGCACCACGCGTGTGGACGGGCTCAGGAGGACCCACCAATATCAGCCTCATCAGCACGTGTCACCTTTCCTCTGCTCCCACTGAGCACCTGGATTGCTTCCCAGCCCTGGAATCAGTGCTATCCCACTGACAGGAGCAGAGCAAGCCAGCATTTCCTAGAATGTGAAACCTGTCAGTCAGACATTGTCTGCTATCTTCGGTATAATAGATTTTTTATTTTAACTGAACGAACCACTCAGCATCTTGGAGCAGTGGGAAGAACTAAAATCACTCTCATCTGTTCTCATCACCATGGAAAGAAATCCATAACAGGGCCAAAGCTGCTCATGACTGGTCAAGGTCGTGATCTTACTGGTGGAAGTTTCTTCCCAAGATACTCTGAAGCAAGGTATGACTGTGCTCCCTTTCGGGCAGTGAGAGACAAAGACAGTAATAAAGGTGGGGGGCAGGGCACAGATTAATTGCAGATGCCAACAACAGGCATTTTTATTCTGATATCAAATGCTGGTGTCACAGGCTTACAGATCTCTCCATCCAGTGGTAAATCAAAGCCATGTTAACTTAGAACGCTTACACAAGCTGGAATTATAAGTATCCTGAGAGGATTAACTTCATTCCTACCCCTCTGGACCACCAATATTGAAATCCATTGAGTCTGCCCTTAGGCCATGATGCTTTAATGAAAGCCAAAGTCTGAAATGTTTCCCACCCGTCTGTCACTACAGCACTGACGTCCTCTTTTCATGCAAAAGTGTTTCCTGGCCAATTACTCACTCAAGATTTTCCACCCTTTGGCATTCTCCCCCCTGCCTCAGCTACAACGCAATGCGACTCTGCTTTGCTGAGCAGAGCTCCGTTTCTCAAAGAGAAGGACAAAGCGAACAACCTTGGCAGAGGCGCGGGCGGGGAAAGCCGTTCACGCGCGGCACAGCGAGCCTGACGGCCCTCAGGGTCAACCCTGAACAACCTCAATTGCGCTTCTTAGATACAAACAGGAGCAGCTCCGGTGTCTCACCTTGAAGTATTCGGCTTCACAGGTGGAATTCTCGGCAGCGTGCGAGTCGCACTCCTCTCGCGCGCTGGCAAACTCGAGGCCGTCGGAGCAGGACTGCTTCTGCAGCTGGCTGCGGCAGCACTGCAGCTGGGTCATGCTGCCAGCAGCGTGGAAGGAAGGGGAGAACACTGTCACACGTGGGCCAACAACAGAAGATGCAAGATTAGACAATTAGTGCTCCTACTCGTTAGGTGGAAACGGGTTTCTGTGGTAGCGCTCTTCCAACAGGAAGATATTCCCTGGGAGCAGGCAGAATGTCTGGGTGACACGTTTAATATCTGCTGGTCTACCTTGCAGTCTGTCCTAAAAACTCTTCTAAGCGGGTGGGTAACTTCAACCACACCTGCCTCAGGGCTCAAGGTCTTCGGGGAGGCATTCGGGGGCGTTTTGTGAGAGCTGATGGCTGGGGAGACTGGTGGAAGGGAGAAGGCACGCCTTCCTGGATCTTGTGAGAGCCTGCAGTCCCAGCCTACCCTCGCAACTGCTGCCCCAAATCAACAGGCACGGCACGTGGGAGGAAGATCAGAGCATTGTTCTGTGGGACAGAAATGAAGATAGCAAGGGAAGTCACAGAGAGAAACAGCAGAGTGTATTGCAAGCAAGGGGAAGAGAAAGACAAGGGAAAGAGGAGTTCTACAGGCAAGGGAGATGCAGGGAGGAGACAGGAGAAAAATGCGCGGGAAACTTAGTTTTGTTACACTGCTCATTAAATCATTCTGTTTTATCTCAGTGTCAGTGAAAAAAATTGGAAACTTGTTCCTGTGGGGGGAAAAAAAGTCTGCACTAGGAGGCTTTAAACTCCTCCAGCCCGGCTGCTGCCGTCACCTGAATACAAAGGCCAGTGAAGACCTCTCCTCTCTGCTTTTACGTTTAATTCTGCTTTGCTGGCTACTTTTGTGGGTAAAGTTCTTCCACCACTACCTTCTGTTACAGACACAGGGAACCAGAGAAATAATACCCTGTACTCCTAAAAATCCTCTATTCCACTGTTGGAAGTTTTGGTACTACCAGGAAGGGGAGTGGGTTAGTGGAACTACTCAACTACCGTCTTCCCTCACTATCACCTGAGACAGTGGCTTATCGTGCATTCCCTCTGGGGGGCTTCCCTGCTCTCCAGGACCATGAGCTGACCTTCCAGCTCCCAGGCAGTAGGAGAGACTCCCTTTGCTCTAAGGCCAAAAGCAGGGCACATGTGGGTGCTGGGCTCAGATCGCCCATCTCTGTGCGTGTGGGTGAGGCCAGGTTGTCAAGATACATTCCTGAAGATTCCAATTACTATGTACTGGATTGTACACGGGTCACTTCCAACCCAAACCACTCTAGAATTCTACAGTTCCGTGATTAGTAATGGTCTGACTATGCAGTTCTTACTTGGACAAAAACAGTTATGAAATTTCAATGCATAGGAACAAAAGCCAGGATAAATTCATGAACAAATTATTCAAAAAGAGACTCTAGCGTCATAGCAAGAAGTTAAGCCCAGGACAGTAACTTTATCTGGCAGGATATTTGAAGTTTATTGTATCTGATTTAGTTCCAATTTGGAAGAATATGTAGCTTTTTTGTTGCTGAAACTCTGAAGCAGAATTTCCACTCCCTGCCCAGCTCTGGGGTGGTCTGACTTTCAGGGCTTTGGAAGCCTTTAAAACCTGAACTCCAAGCCCAAGAGTGTGGGAGCTAAGACTCTCCAGCCTCTTTAGCCCTCCAGATTCTCTTGAGGAGCTAGATATGTTAGCCACAGACAAGCAAACAAATAAACAAACAACAGCAGTCTTTCAGTAGATCTGTTTGATTCCTGGTGTGGCTTTGTTTATTCAAATGCAAGCCAACTCTTTGAAATCTCTGAAAAACAGGCAATTTCAACCAAAACAAGAAAGTTTCTTAAAATGTTTCCCACAGCTGTATTCATAAGTCATGTGGTCCACCCCAACTGTAATAAGGAATTAAACATCAATTGAATAGTAGATTAAAATACCATTTGTTCATTCTGAGAACAACAACAATAAAATCACACTTCATTGCCCAAAGCCTGGAGTCAAGTTGCACGGGTAGCAAATACTGCTTGAGACTCCAAACACTAGCGTGGCATTAACAGAGGCACAAGTCCTTGAAAGATGGCAGAGAAAAATGCTGGAAATACCCACAGAGTGCTGGTCTTCCTTTTCCCTGTGCACACCAGCCCAGGTTTGCCAGAGCCCACCACAGCCAGCTGAGCAGGCTCCGGGAGTTTGACAGGAGCAGTGGCTCTCCCTGGCTTTCCTAAGTTAATGCCACACATTTGTTTTCTGTTCTGCTTTAGTGTGCAGCTCTCAGCTGCATATTCAGTGTTACTGAGCTCTCCTCCCAGGGCACTCAGACACAACAATTCTCTCCAGCACAAGATTCAAGGACAATCCTTCTCAACCTCAGCCCCAAAAGCACAAACAACGTAAAAAAGAGGAGGGTGAGCAAGGAGGATGGAACTTCATCATTCCAAGTGATTAATTGGATAGTTAACCTCAAGATGCAAATGGAGCAGAACTTCTCCAAGTGTGAAACCCCGTGCCCAGGCCCCTTTTCTGTGCCCATCTCGAGGCCCATCCTGGCAGGGCTGCAGCCGGGCTCTGGCATTGCCAGGCTGTGCCCTTGGAAGGCCTTGCCATCAATCCCTGCTTTATTCCTCTCCTTTTGCCTGCCCTCTGCCCCAGCTCACACTGGTCAGGCACCAGAATCACCTGTGTCTCCCTGGCTTGCAGCCTCAGCTGACACAGGCTCGCTTTCCACTCCCCAGCAAGGCGGAGGAGCCGTCTCTCCTGACTAACAGGACATCTAGATTTGTCTCTTGGTATAAAACCTTCCAGGTATTCCTGGGTACCATTAACAGTCTGTGGACATTACAGTATTGGTCCCTAAAAACAGAGAAAGTAAAGTAGTACCTTTCTATGAGTCTGAGGATTTTTTTTTTTTAATTAGGAGTAACACTTTAAAAAGCCAAAAGCTGCTTTTTATTTATCTGCCTTATTCTGACTTTCAGGTAAAAGAGTGCAATAGAATTTTTCTGAAAATAAACAGGTATGTTTATTAAATATGGCAGATATTGTATAACACTAAATATTGAATCTTTAGGAGCATGAGGCCTCATATCTGATATTCATTCAGGATACTTCAGGTAAAATCATGCATTTCTGAAGGATGAGTTTTATTCATGGCTCACTAGTGAACAAACATCACCAAGACATTTAAAAAATCCTTATTTGTTGTTTCAGATGCTGATCTAAAAGTTATTTCACTACTAGATAATTTGATTGTAAGTCAAGTTAATAAATCATGTTCTATATTCTCACTTTTACTTTCTGTTAAAATTTTACCAATGTGGCTGATTTTCACAGAGTTAATTTCCAAATGAAAATCTACACACCCACTTACATTCACAATATTTTCACATTTATTATTCTCCTGTCTAGAGGATGCACTCCTAGACCAGCACATATTTCATAATCACCTATTTTTTATTTCACTTCTTTTCATAAAATAATTAAAATTTAACTTTTTTCTGAAAACAATATCTTTCTTGTCGATCTCTACTTTTATTACCCTCTGTCTCTCTCATTCTACTTCCTTCAAGCCATGTCAGTGCTATTCATGCATACAGTGGAAGGTCTTGGACAAAACATCAAAATTAAAAAGAATGATTTTGCAAAAACAAGCTGGGTCTTCCAGCCTTAGATTCTCCAGTGTGCATTATTGCAACACTAATAAATTTTGTTATTCCTGATGTAATTCCAGAAAGGCTACACATTGTTAAAGGCATGCAAACACCATATGGAGATAGACTGTTTCTGGCATGGGAACTAAGTTCACTTGCTAAGAGCTCTGTGCAGGGGAAACTCTTCACTCAGAAAGGAAGAAGACTTACTGGACAGGTTGAGTTCCAGAATTAAATGGCAGCTCTTTCCAGCTGCTGGGAGTTTAACCACAGCACGAGAAAATGAATGAATGGGAAAAGACCCACTGTGATGACAGGCAAAAATATTACTCATTAAAGTTCTACACTTGTATTTACTGAGTCACAGAGACACAGAGATAAGCACTGTCACTGTCCAGAGAGATAATGCAGTGAGATAAACCCACGTGTGGGGCGAGAAGGCACAGCAAGTGATGGCAGATACTGGGCCCAGAGCCTTGTTTCAGCTTCAATGCAATGGAGAAAGAGCAAGCAGGGGGCTCTTTGGAACTCGAGAACTTCACACAGGGCCTGGCTCGCCTGGTGTGGGACAGGAGAGAGGGCATGTCTGCACTGTGAACCACACCTCACACTGCAAGTGGCACTCAGAGAGCTGGCCAGCCCCTCAGGAACCAGAAGGGACTTTGGGAGAACACGACAAATGTGCTGGGAGCCAGAAGTCTCACCTGGTTTCTGGGATGCAAGGCAGATACACGAATGGCAGGGCTGGAAACCAGTTCTCTCTTTACTGTGGAAGATGTTTTCCCTGCCAGGGTGGGCAGGCCCTGGCACAGGGTGCCCAGAGCAGCTGTGGCTGCCCCTGGATCCCTGGCAGTGCCCAAGGCCAGGCTGGACACTGGGGCTGGGAGCCCCTGGGACAGTGGGAGGTGTCCCTGCCCATGGCAGGGGTTGAAACTGGATGGTCTCTAAGGTCCCTTCTAACCCAAACCATTCCATAATTGTGTGATTCCTTTGGATGTATTTCAAATGGCTGGGAAATGGCCAAGGGCATGCAATTCTAACTCAATGAGGCAGTTGGTTACTGACACAAACAAGAGACTCTAACAGTGGCTTCCTTTGAGTAAGGTAGCTTTAATACCTGCCTTTCCTATGGTTTCACACTAAACTGTTTTAATATATAACATGTAACTCTGTACCTGCATTCTCTGGACTCGGACACGAACGGCAGAGAAGCACACATTCTGTTTTCATTTGCCCATTCCACACCCTTGTCACAGCAGTCTTCCACTGACAGATCTGCAGAAACGAGGAAAGGGAGAAAAACACAATACATTCAATAGAACCTTAATACATGGTGTTGTATCTGCCAGTTAAAAAAACCCAACCAAACACGAGCAAGTCAGTTTTCCCCTCCCCGACTCACACACAGAAGAGGGGACCCGCACAAAAAGCAGCCGTGGCCAAACAAAGCACGTGCCAGCAGCTCACCTAAAGCCCAGTGCTGGAGCTTTCCCTTCCTTGGAGAAGCAAACTGCATTTCCTGCTAACCTCCCACACAAAGACACAGCCCAGGGACTGATACACCACCACAAACCAGTTCAGATAGTCCTGCCAAACAAAAGGGTCTTTGGGATTGCACTCCTTTATTATCAAAAGCAGCAATAGTAATAAGCAGCCTTTTAAAATCCTGAAGAATAGAGGATAAAACAAATACCTGACATGAAAGACAGACGAATCTCATTGCAAGCAAATTTGCAGAACTATTTTTTTCCTGAGGTTATTAGCCAGTTAATCTGTTTTCAATTTTTTCTCAGAAGTATGTCTGTAAATGCAAAAGTACCGTAGAGAGGAACAAAAAGGTATGTGGTATTTTGATCACTTAACATATGAAAGAAAAATTAATCCTGTTACCAACTTATACCAACGCTGAAACTAAGGGGAAAACTACACTGAAGGTAATTATTTCTGTAGAGTATATTTTTGCAGGCTTCTAATTTAATGAAACTGAATACTGTTAATGAACTGACAAGCACTACAGGTTTGCTTCATATTCCAAGTGCAAAAGTTCACTGCACAGCAGGTGTATCAGAACTTGGAATAAAACACGAGTCACGCTTTTCTATTAATTATCTTGTAGTCTGAACACTGAACAGCTCCTTGTGGAACAAATACACAAACTATATAAAAACCCTGCCTGGTTATCCAGAGGGACAACTTTCTAATGATTTCCCTCTGCTTCCTAAGTTTTTTGACTGATGGTCCTGACAGGTTTCAGCCACGAGTGCTGAGGGAGCCAGATGATGGCACTGCCAGGCTACATATGATGATCTTGGAGCTCGTGGTGAATGAGAGGAGCTCCTGAAGGATGGAAGAGAACAAGTGGCTCCCTGACTACAAGAAGGACGAGAGAGAACATCTGGGAAACCACAAGCTGGTCAACCTCTTACAGAACCACAGAATCATTCAGGTTGGAAAAGACCTCTGAGATCACCAGGTCCAGCCTGTGCCCGATCCCCACCTTGTCACCCAGCCCAGGGCACTGAGTGCCATGTCCAGGTGTTCCTTGGACACCTGCAGGGATGGGGACTCCACCACCTCCCTGGGCAGCCCCTGCCAATGCCTGAACAACTTTTCAGTGAAGAAATTCCTCCTGATGTCCAACCTGAACAACCCCTGGAATAACCTGAAGCCGTTTGCCCTTGTCCTGTCTCTTGTCCCTTGGGAGCAGGGCCCAAACCCCACCTGGCTGCACCCTCCTGTCAGGTCCTTTTCTCCAGGCTGAGCCCCTCCAGCTCCCTCAGCTGCTCCTGCTGCTCCAGGCCCTTCCCCTCTCTGGATATGCTCCAGCCCCTCGGTGTCTTTCTTGCAGTGAGGGACCCAGAAGGGGACACAGGACTCCAGGTGTGCCCCCACCAGTGCCAAGTACAGGGGCAAAATCACTGCCCCGGCCCTGTTGCTCAAACTGTTTTTGATACAGGTCAGGATGCTATTGGCTTTTTGCCCATCGGGCACACTCTTCTCATTCTCTGGGAAGGCGATGGAGCAAATCCTTCTGAGAACAATGTCCAAACACATGAAGGACAAGAATGTGACTGGCAGAAGTCAACCTGGATTTAGGAATGGTATATCATACATTAAGCACATGATTAGTTGGTAACACCACAGCCTTTGACAAGGAGGTGGCCAGCTTAGCAGGTGAGGGAGGTGATGTTGTCTCCCATGATATCAGTAAGGCTTCCAAAAGCATCTCCCACAACATCATCACAAACCAGCTGACAATGGACACTTCAGGTAAGCAGACACGGGGGTGGGCAGGGGAAGCAGCGCGCCCTCCACCAGCTCACAGACCACACAAGTGTGGCAGGAGTGGCTGATGCACCAGAGGGCCACGCTGCCGTCCAGAGGAACCGCGACGGGCTGGGGAAATGGGCCAGCAGGAGCCTCAGGAAGCCCTGCAAAGGGAAATGCAAAGTCCTGCGTCTGGGGAGGAATCAGGCGTGTGCAGCAGAGCCCACTGAGGAGCTGCCAGCTGTGAAACAGCTCTGCAGAGAAGGAGCTCGCTGTCCCGCTGGGCTCCAAGCTGGCTGCAAGCCAGCAGTGCGCTTTGCCAGCAGCTGGGTCCCACGGCACAGCGGTCTGCGTCAGGCAGAGCACGGGCACACGCGCAGGGAGCGGCTCCCTCCCTCCGCCCGGAGCGCCGGTGGAAGCGCGCCCGGAGCGCCGCGTCCCGGCCCGGCTCGGGAGAGACACGGACTTGCTGTCCCTGGTCCCGCTCGGGGCCTCCAGGATGATCTGGCACTGGAGTGCCTCTCGCACGGGCAGGGACAGCAAGAGCTGGGGCTGTTCAGCCCGGAGAACAGAAGGCTTAGCGGGGGACCCGACTGGTTTTTGTAAATACAGGAGAGGAAGGGATGCACAGGGAGCCAGACTCTTCTCCACAACTTTCACAGACAGGACAAGGGACAATTGACACGAATTATACCAAATGAAGTTCCATCTGAACACAAGAAAACGCTCCTTTACTGTGAGAGTGCCTGAACTCTGGAGGATTTCAAGAAGTCCCTTCCAACCCAAACGATCCTGTGACTGATTACTTAATGAAAAATAAGTAAGATCCTTCCATCTGTTTTTTGCTGTGCTGAAGAGAGGAAGGCAAATCTCATATGCTTGTTTTTTATGGAGAAGGTGGAGTACAGAGGGATGAAATGACTTGCCCAAATTACACATCAAGCTGGTGGCAGAACAGGGAGCACACGTGATTGTCTCACCCTTGGATGTCCAAGCACATCTGAAAGGAACACATTTCAACAGGCAGCCACATTTTATATATATATATAATATGTTTTTATATATATTTATAGATATCATATATACATATATTATATATATATTACATCTTCACAAATTACTTCCTGCAGAGTTTTGTAAGGACAAGCATCTGTCTCCTCTGGCTACACTCCATTACAAAGCCACCATTCTCAGGTGCTCCTGATGTAGGGCTATTACAGCCCCCTCCCATCTGTCCACACACCCACCCCCTAATTCGTTGCAGTTATTAAAATAAGCTGAAATATTTAAACTGTTCATGATCACTCTGACACACACCACAGAGAGTTTGTATCTGCTCAGCTGGCAGATGTGGGGAAGGCAAAAGTAGCTGAAAGCAGGTAGAGAAGGTAATTCCCTCCAGTGATTCAGGGGGGCTTTGCAGGGAACAGCCCATATTCCCCACTAGTGATTATAATTCAAAGCAGAAACGTAAGTGAGATTTTTAAGTACTCTTAGGGCAGTTAGCAATTCTAGAGTGCAAAGCTGTGGAGCATTGTGCAGAATTCGGGCTTTGCCTGCCCAGGAAAGATTACATCAAAATGAAAAATGAGTAGAGGAAGATTAGGAGGATGGTCAGGAGAATCAAAGTCCTGCTAAGTGAGGAGAAACTGGGAGAAACAGACCATTTTAAGCATAGATAAGTAAAACCTGTGAAAGGACACGGTTCCTGTCAACAAATATTGCAGTATTACCGTATTATTACAGTCAACAATAATCAAAATTATGGGATCAAGTAAACCAAACACGTTTTAGTGAGAAAATCATTATACTTACAAACAGAATTACATTTAAGCGTTAGTTTATAACAGTGCTTTGTACTCTGTGACCCGGGCCATTCTTCTAGTCTTACCCAAAATAATGGTCAAAATTGTGTCATTACTAAGTCAAGGCAATATTTCTCTTGAATCCCTCAGTATGTACAGAATTAATGCCAGTGACTGAAAGCTAAGTGCAATTTATAACGCTTCGGATTAAACCAGTCTAGTAAATAACTCTCTGCCTGAAATCCATGCATTTGTGTCTAAGCTCTTCTTTGGGAATAGGGACCCTGTCTGGGGCCCTCTGGCTGACAAACATCATATGCATCCAATTTCATACAAAGGATTACAAATAACCTTATTTTTAGTGCTGCTGCCGTCTCCAATCAATCTTAAGTGTGTTGAAAAGTGATACACATTTAACTGAAATGCAGAGCTGGCAGCAGGTTTTTGCAGGGCTTTGTTCAGTGAGTCTTGAGCCAAGTTCCTCCCCAGAAGGACAATCCCTGGCTCTGGACACCAGCTCTTCCCTCCAAGCCCTGGCAACACACCTCTACTCCAACCAAATAACCCAAGAATTCAAAGCAGGCCAAGCTAAGCAAGCTGGACTGCAGGGCTGCATCCAGACAAAGAAGGATCATGGAGAGTTTGTTGAAGGAGAACTGTGGTCCAGGCTCATTGTTTTGGTGACATCACAATTCATATCCTCTAACAATCCTGCCAAACATCTCCTGAGAATAGATGGAAGTGAAAAACAAGCAGTAAAGAAAGCACTCCACCCTCAAGGCCGCTCTTCTAAAACCTAACAATGAAACAGGGGAAAAACATTTTCTCTTGGCTTTGCAGTTCGGTTTAAAAATGGTAATTCACGGGCAAATCCCTACTCCTTCAAAATCTCACTGTGTGTCTCACATATTGGGTGTCAACTTCTGATTGCACTAGAAGTGATTTTATTTGGGCACTAAGAGTTGCTAACAAGTATTTAGAAACAGGACAGACTTGACCATCTCCCAGCTGCGGCTTTGCTGCAGATTCAGCTGTACACACGTGCACACTCATGTGGCTCCCAGCTGGAAATCTTTGAGCAAAAAGTGCATACTGAGGCCATTTGTGCCTTCTGACACCCTCTTCAGGGGACCGAGAGCGCGGAGGGGCTGTGCCCTCTCTGCAGCCTCTCCTAACTCTGAGCTGGCGCTGCAGGGCGGGCAAAGAATCGGGCAGAGGGAAGCAGAAGGTAGAAACTGCTCTGATTACGACAGCTCGAGGAACCTCACTGAAAATAACGGGGTTTTTTTCCTTGGCTGTAACCACACGTCTCTTCCTTCAGCTGGTGGACTCCTGGCACAGCCCAGAGCTGCAGTGCCAAGGATGATCGAGCAGCAACAACAGCACCGCTCCTCGGAACCTGGTGCTCCTTCAAGGACTTTGCAAAGCGCGCAGAATTTCGTGCGAATCAGGCATCCTAAAGGCAAAGCCATTGCGGGGAAGGCTGATGACATCGTCTGCGTTCAGATGAAATACGCCCTTTTAGTGGGAGGGAGAAACCCTGCAGGAACGGTGTAACGTGCAAGAACGCAGTGTCAGATACGTTCTGGAAAACTGATGGACGCTGGTTCTGCTTTCCGGTGTCACGAGACAGGAAAACATGAGGATAAACCAGAGCTCTGTTAGTAGGGGAGCATGTCAGCTTCCTTTTCATCAGATAGAGTAATTTTGCACGCTAACTGACTAGTTCAGAAAATCCCAGGTTTATTTTGGATAAAATCCAATGCAGCTTTCCCACTACTTTGATCCTGTACAAAAGTACCTGCAGCAGGACACCCAGAAGAACTCGAGCTCTGTTAGCATGGTAACAGCAAGGATGCCTGGTGTATGTTGGATTCTGAGAGGGATTTCAGGAGTCCTGGGAAGGAGGCAGCAGAAACACAGCTGGAACTAAGTCTAACTTTACAAAAGATGTCATGAAGAGAATCTATCAGATAGGGCGTGATTAAGGTCAGAAATATTCAAACATTATGTGAGCATGATACATTCATGTGCTAGTTCTGAACTATGCTTACACAGACACGATGTATACAAGCAAAGGTTTTTTTAAAAAAAGAGGTATTTTGCTAATCTTAACAGGATTGCCATAAATTGTGGGAGTTCAAGGCAAGAAATTAGGTTAATGTCTGCATAACCTTAGACCTCTATGATGTAATAATTGCTTATTTGGCTGCTGCAGTGAATATTTTCTCCAAAATAAAGATAAACTTAAGAACAATGAGAGAACCATGATTCCTGGAATGAGAAGCCCTGAATTGTTTTTGTGCAAATGATAAGCAGAAGAAAAAAAAGAACTGGATGAATGTCATAGCAGTAGCATTCCAGCTAGATCAAAAAGGGAGATTTTTCAGGTAACGATCTACAAAAGCAGCTGTTCTGCACAGTTGCCTGTAATGGAAAGGCCTAAGCACAGTCCAGGATTGCTGGACAGCTGTTCATCACTCGGCGCTGATCCATGGAACAGTTTATCATCCCGGTGGTGAAACCAAACCAAAGTGGCACCTGAGCCCAGGTGGGCTCACCGAGCCAGTGCCAGCTGAGATTGCCCGTTCTTCAGGGCAGCCCACGGCGTGACCCCCAAACACCTCCATTTGCCAGCCCACAGCACCAGCTGGAGCTGGGGACAGATTTGGAAGCGGGTCCAGGACGAGGGGTCCAAATCACACCTTCTTATTAAGATATTTATAATCCTTTAAGCACATGACCTGATTATGTTTGCAAAACGCCGTGTAGATCTTGCCCTTCACTCAATTACTCTGCAAGGGGCTCAGCACTATGGAATGTGAGAAAAGAAAACACCATCGTCACCTCTCGGCATAGGAGGATGCAGGCAGCAGACGGACTCTGCGAGAGCTCAGCACTAATCCAACATGTTTCAGTAGCAGCAAGTCATGCAGAACTGTTGGAACTCGTGATTACAACAGACAGACACTGGTGTGGGTTTCCCGTAAGAAAACCACTTTCAACATTCTCTGTATGCCTTCTTGATAAAACCTTTCCTGTCCTGTCCAGAAAACTCTCTCGCTATTGATGCTCATCCATCCAACTGCCAGCTGGAAAAAACTCCAGGCCTACTTACAGAATTTGAGCCTCAGAATGACAGCCTGGCCAGCCACAGTACTCAGAGTCACATTCTTTGTCTTCCAATCTCCCTTCACATCCGCATTCTCCCAAAACCACAGCGTATCCCCGTGGCCAAGGCTGCCCTTTGCTCAGCACTCAGGGCAGACAAAGTGTGCTTGGCCTGATCTGCTACACCAAATTAATTCCTCCTGAGCAATGACACCTGGCTATTATCAGGTGGGCAAAGCCAGCTGCTTTTGTGGCAGGGGTGGCAGTTAAGTGCTGCCAGCTGGGATTTGTAGTCTTGATTTTTTCGCTCTTCTCACAACAACCCGTGGAAACGCTATCTCTGCAATGCAAACGCACTCTGGCTGGCCACTTAAGGTACTGAATAGACCTGGAGACTTGTTTAGATAAGGGGGAGGCCAGCTGACTTCAAAGGTCCATCTGGTAATAGACTAACAAGACAAATACAGCTTTGCTGCGTCCTCATATTGTGTGTAAACCTAGGGATTAGGCACATAGAGTAGGGGAAAGGGTGAAGGAGACCTGAAACCACGAAAGGGAAAGATGTACGACAGAAAATCTGGCCCTGTGGTTCCCTGAAGCAAATAGTTTGAACTGGAAGTAAAGGAGCAGTGCAGGAGAGCATTACCGTTCTTCATCTGAGACAGTGTGGGTATGTGATGGATCTCTTCATTCCTGAATGGAGTTGGAATGAAGATGCCTCTCTTCCATTTTTTTATGAAAAGAAAGAAGCAAAGTGAATAGGAGCTTTTCTTCCTCTGCAGAGAAGTGCTGGTTCACCTCCAAACTGTTCATCAAATACACCCAATAAGCTGATGGGGTACGACGAACAGACACAAGTGAGCTGTGACACCAGTTATCTTTGGACAGCAAAACATTCTTAGTCGTTCCACTCGGTTGTTCTCACAGGTTTCCTTAAAGACTTTGACAGCCTGCACTTCATAATAAAAGCATAAAACTTGGAGCCAGGACACCCTCTCCCCTGACACCCACAGCAGCACGAGCCAGGAGGAATTCTCCAGTGCCTATGTTGAAGGGTGCAAGGCTGTGTTCCTCACCAGCTGTGCCCTTCCTGCCCTGCTCCCTCAAAGAGGATCCATGGCTGTGGACTGCTCTCCTCCAAGTGTGCAGGGTCATACTGGAGCTTTACAGCCTGCTAGACAATCACTCACAATTCAAATGAAGCTAAAAAATACTACACCCTCTCTAAACATGTTTAAAGGCTTTGAACCTTTACCTTAAGATGGATTCTCAGCTGAGGGTGATTATTTCAGGACAGCTGAAATCACTGAAGAAACCCAGTTAGCACAGTAACTAAAGCAGCAGCACCCTAAAGGAAATGCCTGGTATGTTAGTGTGTTTGTGGTTGGTTTGAAAACAGCCAACATTTTACTGGAAATTTTTTTAGGTCTGGAGAACACTCATTTATAGGGAATGTGACTCTGGTAGCACCAGCAGTGGCCATCTCACAACTAGGGGGATTTTTCAGACACAGCCAAACCTCATTTTATGAGAAATCTCTGTGCAGTTTATAAAACAAGTTACTGAAATCTGCCACGGCAATAGCTGGAGATGAGGACAGGTCTGACAGAGTAAATGCTGTGCTGCAACATCCTTTATGTCCTTAGTGGGGAAAGCACATGCTTTACTGCAGCATTTTTATCATGTCTCAGGTCTGAAACAAAAATCTTTCTAAAAGTAGGCAACTGGCTACTAAAAATTAGAAAACACAACTCCATCTATTGCAGGAATAAGGCAACTTAGATATATATATATATATCTATCTGTATCTCAAAATGTCAGAAAAGATAGTGTTGTAGAAGGCCTCAGGAGGTTATCTTGTCTTACTCATACTTCCAGGGAGACCTGGTAAAATTCAGCCAGTTATGGGCAGAGTTCTACACAGTTGTTCAAAATCAGTATCAAGAGAGGCTGATTCCCAAACTTGTCTAGGCAATGTGCTCTTGTGCTCCAAGATCTCACACACTCAGCAACAACAGAAATTTTTTGATAATATATGACCTCACTGTGCACTCCAAAAGCCCATTACAATTCATTCTTTTGTTACCCCCTCTTACACACCCAACCTTCTGTGTACCTGAAGACTGCTGCTCCCTGAGGATGCCTTTTCTGGGAACAAATTGACTCCAATTCTTTTCATCCTTCTGGACTGGTTATTTTTTGGGGTGCCATAAGGAGGCTGAAGATCAAAAGACATTATGACCAGAAGAATAAAGGCTGTTCTGAAAATTTCTAGCAGATATGATTGAAGAGAAACTTGGAGTCCACTGAATCAGCTTTGTGTAAACAGCTTAGTACATGTAGTATCTGTCCCAGACTTTACATACTCATGAAAACATGAAAAAAGCAGGTGCATTCACAGCTCTGGTGGACACAGGGGGCCTAAAGAACCCAGACTCACCAAGACGACACAGAAGGACACAGAAAAAAAGACTCATAATTGGAAGAACTGCAACTGCTCTTCCCGACAAACACACGCTAAACTTCATGCCTCACTCTTCCCCCTGTGAGAAAATCATGCAAATAATGAAATAACTTCATGGGATATTGATAGCCTTATGTGGCACTTTTCCTTTCTCATATAAGAACAAATTTTCATCTTCTCTTGATTTCTCATTTCAAATAATGAGAAACTGTGTGATTAGAAAGTTTTATTTAGGGTATTAAAATTAACCTACTGCTAGTCCTGTTCATTTGTATAAAGCCCATGACCCAAAACGTACTGCTGTAAATGACAGTCTTTAGGTAGATCTCAAAGAGCTTTGGATTGAGTCCATGTATACATCCAAAATAAAGCTACTGAAATAAGAAGGATATGAGAGTGTGACAGAGCAGCACATCTCAGAATATCGGACGTATATGCTCAAGCATTTCTATTGCCAGAAAATGATTTCCATTTCTATTGCTATTCCTGTAAAATTATTACAAAAGAAATATTTTCACACTGGGATTTCTGTATTTTCATCTGACTAGGAAATTAGCAAGAATAACTATGCTTCTATGTACTGCTAAAGTAAAATGTATCTACTCTGCAGGCAGCATGTTTATTGCTGAATATAAAGAAAAGATGAACAATGATGAAAGATTCTAATATTCTAGTATTGCCATATTTAAAGAATAGTCAGGGAACATTAAGCACATGGGATAAAATTCACAGCACAATGGGTCAAGGTTCAAGTATGGAAGGAACCACAGACTTTACAGAGCAGAAAGAAAACACAGATCTTTTTTTTTGCATGTGATTATATAGCAATGCTTTAGGGAAGGTTTCATTTTAGAGAAAACATTACTAGAACTCTCACATGAGCCTTTCCTCATTTTGAAATTATCTATACTGAGCCACAAATCAATATCTAGCTCTCCCAGATTCTCTGACTAAGCATTGCTATTAAAAGTACTCAGTAGCTGTAATTTAGTCAGTGACAAGAGCAAAGCTGGAAGGTGGCAGTATTCCCAGGGGATGTGCTGCAAGCAGCTGTGCACATTCTACACTTCCAAAGCTTCATAAATCCTTGGAAACACCCTAAAAAGCTGGAATATACCATAGGAAGTATTTTTACATCTGTACACTTCAGCATTGATAAAAAAGATCTTTTCTGGTATTGCTTTCTTTATTACTAAGATTAAAGTCTCAGCCCAGATTTTGACTCAGAAATGAACCCTTCACTGGGGAACACACTGCACCCTTGTGCAGCATTGCTCATTTGTGGTGCTTCCATCACCCAGAAAACAATGTACTTCCTACACTGTGTACTCAGTACCCAAAACTACACCAGCTTCTTCGAATGAACATGTAACAGGAATTTGATTAACTGGAAAGAGTATGAATGAAAAATCCCTGAGAATCTTGAAATTGATTTTCTTCTTAAGATACTTCAAATCCAAAAGGCAATTTCTCAAAACTTTTAAGTCCAAAGTAGGTTGTAATAGGTACAAATCAGAGACAAAGTACTCCTGAGTGCTGGGGGAAAACAGAAATATTGCTTGCTTTAAAAAGTGAACGGAAGAAACTTCATCAACTGCCTTAGCCAAAGATTTGTTGGTACCTTGAGGAGAGTACAGGCGTGGGAGATGCCTCAGACATCCTGTTAAGCAGAGAAGACTTTCAGCTTGTTCTGGGCTGTCCTGTGTCTCACCAGAGGACAAGAACCCTCACCAGCCTGATGAAGATGCAGGTGACTGTCACGAGTTTCCCCTCACTGTACACTCGTAAATCACCCAGCATTTCATCTGAGTACATCCTTGACCACTCCTTCTCCACTTACTTGACATTATTCTGAGAATTTCTAATTTTTATTCACAAAATATTATGGCCAGTAATTCCAGCCATTTTTCTAGAACTCTTCACTGATCTCTACTGGCTTTTTCTGTCCTTTTTAGGCTTTTTGCTTGTTGCGGCCTCTTCCTACATTTCCTCTCTCGCTCCTGACAACTCCTTCATGGATTCTTTGTAGACTATTTTTCTATTCTTTTTCACCCTGCAGTCTTCTCAACTGTCTGCTTCCACTTCTACTTCTTATCTTGGAGCAATGCTATCCAACCTCCCAATTTAACTGTGTGATGACTTAACTATTCAAATCTCACCCCTGTTCTATCTCCTTCCATTGAATCTACACAAAAACACGAGTGCCTGACATTTCCAGACTGCTTACAAAATCTGCTGCCTATTTTGGCTAAAATTACCTGCTTACCTTGTTATTTCTTAACTTTACTCACTTTCTTTTCTCCCTGTAACTATCAACCATCTCTCTCTGCTACAAATTCACAAAAGCTTTTGTTCATTTATCTCTTTCCTACTAACCCACTCTATGTTACCATTAAAATTCTTGCCTGTGCCCTGAAGTTGTTTTATTTGGATTTCAGCTCTCTCTTTCTTGACCTTCTCTGTTTCATCCCCTTTTAGTCTCTACATTTTTTACTACATCCAGTAAACCCAGATTCTCTGCTTACTGAATTCATTTTACCACCTACTCCTTTAGAAGTATCCATAACTCACAAAACCCAACTCAAACTCTTTCATGGTCCCAGTTAACTATTTCAGTCAAGTCCCAGAGGGATACAGCCCATCTTTCATTTCAGAAAACAGTAATAGAAGTATTGTAGAACAAGTTGGTCTTAAGACAACTATTTATTGAAAACACATGTAAAGTTGATATGAAACTTGCAGAATGGACTAAAGTAGAAGGATAAACAAATAACTTTTGAAAATGCATTGAGCTACTCTCAGATAATGCCTGAAACCTAACAAAACAATATAAATATACTGCAGTAACTTGATAAGCTGGTTTATGGGGGTTTCTCTTGGATTTCACTAACACGTCTGCTTTCAATTACACAGATGAAAAACAAAGAGCTTTAACATCTTGCTCTTCTCCTGATTGCAATAAAATGTCATTTCTGCAAATGGCCTCTTAAAACAAAACTCAACTAAAAACTAATTTAGAGGTAGCACTCATGCTTTAGAACTGGTAGTATGTGATCTTTTGGGGCAGATTTTATCTGTGCACACAAGAAAGCACAGATTTAGCCTTTTATGTGTCCTACCTCCACCCATACACTTCTTATAAATGTACTGTTATGTACTGCACATGTAAAAATCATAATCTTAAAATAAAACTCATTCCACAAAGTCAGTGGAACATTTTTTTTATTACAACAGCAAGCTTCCCCTGAGCAGACACGCTTCCAGATGTTTAGTGAGTTAAAGCTGTGCCTGTAGTACCACGACGTGCCAAAGAGAGAGCTACAGGACGAGCTATTAATACACTGACTGGCCATGGTGATGTAATTCATCTTCTTCGGTTTATGGGAGCTGATGTGTGCTAAATAATGCAATGTTTCCAGTAAAACAAAGTTGCATAATGAAATGTTTTAAGATCCTTACTCTTGCAAAGAATGAGGTATATACCCATACTCATGTGCACTGGGCAGTTCCCCTTAGGGCAGTCCCTTCAGTTTCTTCAGAATTAAGACTTTAAGGGCTACTGATGATTTGATGATTCATTAGTAAGGAAAAGCAATTAAGAAAGCTGATGGTAACAAGTTTAGAAGAAAACTGTATTTCATAAATACGCTGTCCTAGCAACTTGGCAATTGTATCACTAAAGCACGTAAGAGCTCCTCTCTGCTCCAAGGCCCCTTATTCCAGACCTGCAGGGGAGCACAAGTTCTGACCCAAAGGCTTCAACAACACGACCTCACCAGGTAATTACTTCATTTACTTCCAAAACACAGATTATTATTCAATATTCAATAATTATTTCACCCAAGCGAAGTCTACTTTTTAAATACTGATCTCCTAAGCAAGGATCCTCACCTGCTTTCAGACATTTAATTTTATCCAGTGTACTGTTAAGTTTTAAGAAATAGAAATTCTCACTCAGATTAGAGTATGGATTCTAATTTGGGAACAAAAACCTGATATACATTTTACTGCCAATTTTTGTGTTAAAAAAACTTTGAAAAACTGAACTTACAGATCTAATGACTTCCCAGTTTTCTAAAAAGTTATCCAGTAACTGAAGTTAAACGTACAGAGGTTACAAAGTGACATTTTTCATGTTCTACAATAATGCTGAATGCTTAAAATGACCGTGTCTTCTAGCTGTGACACATCAAAGCCACAGTTTTGCTGATGTACACTGTTGTCTAAGGGGAAGTAGAAGCTATTTTGATTCTGGAGGTGAATGCTGCTCTTTGGACCACCTTATTCTGTCTCTCTTTAAAGAGTGTGCTACAACCTCTTTATCAAAAGCAAGTATTTTCACGGATATCTGTGACAAGTGCTCTGCTATATGGAAATCCAAGACTCAAGACTCTGTGATAGTAACAAATTGTTTACTTCACTGGCTTTTGTCTGCCTAGGCCAGAGACCACGTGTTTCAAAGTACTTGCCAGGAGTGTAATGAAACCTCAATGGACCCCCTTGGGGTTACTCTAATGGAAAAGTCACTTACCTGTTAGCTGTAATAAATTCATTATCACCATAAGACAAATACTTTCTTTGTCATCTCCTACACACTGAGATTTGCATGAGATTGCTACAATGAATTAAATCAAGTTCATATCCTCTCTTCAGACAACACTAAGAGATCAGGAAAAAAAGCGTGCAATACCAAAAAGGAGTCGTGGCCTGGATGCATATCCCTGCTTTCAAAAATACATCCCACGGTATCATTCATGAATGTTCCACATTTTGTCTCCAAAAAGCCCGCATCATTTGCTCCACTATTCCTCCCGCTGCTCTGGGATTCCAGCCAGCTGCTGGTGCAGTTCCCCGTGGTTTTGGGGTGCAGCTGTGCCTCCGGCAGGTCCCAGCTGACTCCTCCACTGCCCGCCCGTTCCGGACCCATCACCGGACCCATCCCTCGGCGGTGCCACCGCCTGGCGCCTCTCGCTGGGGACGGGGGGCACCCCGACCCGTCGCGATTCCTGCCGCATCCCCCGAGCTGCGCTGGATCCCGGCCGGGGCGGTCCGAACCCCCTCACCCTCTCCCCGCGGCTCTGCCCGTCCCGGCCGAGCCTCGCACCGAGCCCGCCCGGGGGCAGCGGCGGAGCCGTGGCTTGCCGCTCACTCGGACGTGGCAGCGGCGCTTTGGAGCCCTCCCGGAAGGTGCAGGGACCCGGGGGAGAAGGGAGCCCCGCCGCCGGCAGCCCGGGGACAGCGTGCGGAGCCGCGCGGGTGGGAGCGGGCGGGACGGAGCGCGGCGGCCCGGGCGCTGGGAGCCGCTCCCGCACTTACCTTGTCCCCGGAGCCGAGGCAGCAGCGCCAGGAGCAGGAGCAGCCGCAGCGGCCGGGCCCCGCCGGGGTTGTCCATCGGCGGGGAGCGCTCGCTCCGGGCGGGTCCGGGCTCTGCTGCGGCGGCCAGCGGGCTCCCCCTTTCCGCTCGCTGCTGCTGCTGCTATCCCAGCCGCCTGAGAGCGGTTGGAAAAGAGCTCGCAGGAACCCCCCACCCGGTGGGCTTTACAAAGATTTAATTCACTGCCTGCCCGGTTAGTTACACAGCCTGCAAGCGCTCGGCGGAACGGAGCCGCCGCCGCAGCTCGGAGGCACGAACCCCGTTGCTTCTGATACCCCGCCGCCCCCACAGGCTCTGGAAGGGACTCCCTGGAGCTCGGAAAACTGCAGCTCCTCGGGCCGGCGTGACTGATTCTGTGAGGGAGAAGTGCAGCGACTTCTCTCGGTTCCGAGTAGGAGAAAGCCACAAACAAAGGCAAGGCGAAGCAAAACAAAACAAAAGAAACCACCTAGCAGAGGTTTAACCTCTAAAGGGGAGATATTTAACCTCCCTTCTAGGTCTTTCCGTGGATTTTACCCCAATACAGCTTTTGTCAATAAAATAAGATTTTGAAACGGAGAGAGATTCTGGAATCTTTCAATGAAATTCAGTGGGGAAAATAAAAATCCCTTCTTCCCTCCCCCTTCTCTTAAGAAGTCAGGATGAGAATTTCAACCCAAATGAGGCAGCTCCGGTCTCTCTCCCCTCCCTTCTTTTTTCTTCCTTTTTTTTTTTTTTTTAACCTCCTTATCTTATTTAAACAGAAACACAAACACTGATAGTGGTCAGAGGACCCTGTTGGCAATGCTGTTGCTGAGATCTTTAAGATAATGAGAGGGATAATATTTGCAGGCAAATGGGGATGGAAACACACAGAGAGTTCAACACCCCTGTATACTTTGCCCTCGATTTTACACAAACAAAGAGTTGGAAGTCATTGTGTGGAGGTTGTGCCACGTAGACTCTGATTGGGTTATTCCTCAATAATGCAACTTTTGAGTATCTCTTCTCAAAATGTCCAAAAGGAAAAAAATATTTAAGGCAGTAAGGGTTGAGTGTGCGTTTTCTTCCGCACCTAGTTATTTGTACTTTTCTAACACAAGAACATAAATACACAGCCATATGGCCAAGAGTGCAGCTATCTCAATAGCCTGTCTCCAGCCACAATCATGAAGCAGTGGAAGAGCATGAATAAGAAAATCCCACGTGACAGTTTTCACAACTCCTCTCCCAGACCTCAGTTCCTTTGAGTTTGGAGCACGTCCGTGAAATGTGCTCTATGTGTACTTAGTGGCCCTCAGTGAATTTCTGTTCCAGGTATTTATCATGTCTCCCCATGAGTTCTTGTTAAACTTTATAATCCAAAATACCCTTTGGCAACTGCTTTCATGGATTTACCAGTGACCGTGTGAAGGGCCATTTCCTTCTGTTCCTTTTGAACCTGGTTCCAAAGCCCTTCTGGTGCTGCCTCCCACATCTACTGCAGAAAGAGCTAGACCTCCACCCACACTCAAAGTGCCCGCATTATTTTCCTTTGACTGCTGGGGGTTTGTTTTGGTTTGGTTTTTTTGGGTTTTTTGTTTTTTGTTTTTTCTTTTTGTTTGTTGTTTTTTTTTTTGGTTGGTTGGTTGGTATTCTCCTCTCTATTTTATTGGAAGGGGCAGCTGGAAAAGGGGAAAAAGGATGGATGGCTGATTTTATTTGGGGGGGGATTTTTTAATAGAGGGATTTTCTACAAAAGCATGTCTATTTTTTCTGTCTTCTTTAAATGCCCTAACTCAGTTTAAAAGGATTTCACATCAGTTACAGAGGGACCTTGCCAGTGTTTCATTCCAAGCTACCATTTTTCATGTATCAGGCAGCTGTGGGAGAGGCCTAACAAAGATTACACCTTGTCTAAAATTCGTGCCAGTTTACTAAACCAGAGGAATCCCCTCTATAGAAACTCTGGGTTCAGTTCAATATTGCCTTATTTCACTCTGCATTACCTCCCCTAATTGATTAAAGGTGGATAGAAGGAGCTTCACCCAGCGTGCCTAAAACAGTGTAAAGTCACACATAATAGCCTGTCCACACATGGAGTTACCCTGATTAACACCATGTGTGAACATTTTTACTCCAGAGTGAGAATTCCTTGTTCCCATTTAGCTTGCCACCACAGACTATAACAGAAATGAGGAAAATTTAAATAAAGGTTTAAGAAGTATTTCTAGAAAACATCATGGTTATGGTCATCTGCAGATGTGACAATAGGTTTTTCCTTGGTTTGGGGTGGAGTTGTTTTTTTTTGCTTAATACATATTTCCAGTATAAATTGGCACTCTCACCTATAGTCAGATTGAGGGGCCTTGAGTACATGTGATTCCAATTACTGACCCTGAGCTTTGTAGTGAGCTGAGCCATGCACTTCAGGCTCACTCCAGAGGTCCTGGGAGTCAATGGAAAGCAAGGGCTTATGAGAGGGAACATTTTGCATAACCACATTTTTTTTTCTTGTATCTATTTGTAAAGGCTCTGTAATCTTTTGTGTAGCTCTAAAACAAATTCCTTAATGAGGACTTTGTTTCTGCTTCGGAAGAGTGGAAATCATTTGCAGAAGCTCAGATTAACGAGCAGCGACAGCGTAACAAAAATAAATCATTGCGCAAGCCATTCCCAAGGGCCCTGCTTGGAGCAGATACCCGCAAGCAGACTGACAAAGAACTCAGAATTACTCTATCAAATCCAGCCAGCGGTGGCAGCAGGTTCACAGCTCCCATTTGGCTACTCAGGAGTTCGTGAGATGGCCTGGTTAAGTCTCTGTAAGGGCACCAACCTTTGTCTGGTGAACAAAGCTGACCTGCAGTCCCAGCTGTTGTGCCTCCCGCCTCATCTGCAGCTCCCAAAGCCTGATTTTTTTGCCACTCCACCTAACTGTCCCAGAAGTTGAGCAAAAGAGAGGGAAATGAAATTGTACTGTCTTCCCTGTTTTCAGGAAGAGTATTGCAATGAAGTTAATAGACTCACCTAGACATTTAATCTGACTGTAATTTTCTACCTGTAAAGGGAGGCTCCTTGGGCCCTACGGCAAAAAATGAAGCTACATTTTGCCTCTTGTTATGAAAATGTGCCACATGAAAGATGCATTAAAAGGCCTCTTTTCCTACTTAGTAGGAAGAATACAGCACTGATTGGTACAGATACACAAGGATTAAGAGGATTCATGTGCATCTTTTTATATTTACAGTCTCCCACTGTAAATATAAGACCTCAAACTCTACAGTAGGTAAAGCCACGGGATCACACCCCCGGATCACCGCCCCCGGATCACAGCCTCCTCCAGCACCCACCCGCCCCGGCCTGGGCACCTCCCCAGGGGCTGCGGGGGGATCTCTGCATCCCCCAGGGATCCCCAGGGGCTGCGGGGGGATCTCTGCATCCCCCGGGGATCCCCAGGGGCCGCGGGTGGATCTCTGCATCCCCCGGGGATCCCCAGGGGCCGCGGGGGGATCTCTGCATCCCCCGGGGATCCCCAGGGGCCGCGGGGGGATCTCTGCATCCCCCGGGGATCCCCAGGGGCTGCAGAGCAATCTCAGCTCCGGCACCTGGAGCACCTCCTGCCCCTCCTTCCCCACTGCCCTCGGTGTCTCCGTGCTGTTTCCCTCGCACGTTCTCAGCTCCTCCTCTTCTCTGGCTGGAGTTAACACTATTTGTTTTTGATTTCTTCTGAAATCTGCTATCACAGAGGCGTTACCACCCTCTCTGGCTGGCGCAGCCCTGGCCAGCAGCGTGTGCATCCTCAGAGCCAGCAGGGACGGGCTCTGCCGGACACGCGGGGAGCTTCCAGCAGCTCCTCACAGAAGCCGCCCCTGTGGCCCCCCCAATACCACAAAGCAGAGGGTGCAAACCCAGCGCATTGACAGACACAGGTGAGCAACAGACACCTCAGCCCGCAGGAATTTTAAGTTCTGTACTATGAGCACTTGAGGACCAGAACGCACACACAACGCTTCCGCTCTTATCTCTGTCTGTCCCACGAGACACTCTTCAAAATTTATACTTTTCCAAAATCTCTTTAGAATATAAGAAAATGCTCAGGCAATGTGGGTTTCTCTGGCTCCCATTTTAATGTGTTTGTACTAATTTTGGCTTCGGCATTCCTGTGTACCACTCAGGTTGTATTTTATTTGGAGGCATTTTCACAGTGCTCCTCTCTAGTTCAGAGGACTCAGCAAAGGAAGAGATGTTCTGCACTTTGCAACATGGAACTGGAACTGTCACAATGGCATGTGTAATTACATTTAGATACTGAATTGTCTAGGCACTCATTTATCTCGAGAACAGCGTATGGGTTTTCTGGGACAAAGACAACCATCTCTTTTGACCCTAATGCCTATGAAAAGCACCCATAATTACTAGTGAAACACCACAAAAATGCAAAGTTTGAGCATGTATTTCTTTCCGTTTTTGTTTATTTATGTATCTATGCATAAATTGTTATGCTGGCCTGGTTCTTGGATCAACATACCCCCAGTTTCACCTGAAAAGCTCAGGAGGTTAATGTTCAGTGTCTCTCAAAATGAAGAATTCTTGTTTAAAAGACCTTTTGTATGCTTCAGCAAGTTACATGGTTTTGCCTTCAGACTCCTACATTCCAACCATTATTTCAGGGAAAGACTGAACAGATACAGAGTCTAAAAACTCATCCATGGCATGAAGAAAAACAAAAGTGATATCATAACCAAAAGTGCAATGGAAGCACAAATATCTATATGTCAAGATTCTCAATCTCATGGCTCATGTAAATCCTCATGGCTCCACTCTTTTCAGCAAAATTGTGACAATTTGCAATAGAAGAGGATTGCCAGTCTTGGAAAAAAAAAAGAGGTGCAGCATACTACGTGTTTCTATATGTAAGGCAGGAAGTTTATTAGTGTGTCCTCAAAGACATTGTAGTTCACCTCTTTGTCAAAAAAAAAAAAAAAAAGCCTTTTAAAGTTTGAAACTTAGACTTGGAATAACACCAATCACTGTTAAGTCAGACCTTTACCACTTCATGGTATAATGCACTACAATGAGGTGTAATACTTAAAAATATTTGACACTCCTTGTAAAATCATATATAGGACTTGGATTTAAAGTTCTTTCTGTTATTACATTTCCCATCTCCTTTTTTTATGCTTTTTTTTTTTTTTCTTTTCAGAGTAAAAACTTCTTACAGCCTCTGTTTCAAGAAAATCTGGTCCCAGATGTCACTAATTGGGAACAGGTTAGCAGAGGGATTTACACAGAGATGCCTGAAGCTACAATTCATCATGTGGGATCTGACAACATCCTGTTTCACTGGGCTGTTTCATTTCAGTTGTATGATAATAACCTTTAACTGGTACCACGCAAAGCACAGAGGGGACATTTAATTTTTTTGTTGAATCTTAGCTGAAAAAAAAACCCCCAAACCCCAGCTGATTCTTCAGAAACAACCCTTCTGAAGGGTTTCTGGAGTGTTTTAGCAGCCTCCATGAGTCAGCAAATGAAGAAAGCACTATTCTGCTTAAATGAACAACATAATATATTTATGGAACAGTAATGTTTCCTGTAAAATCACAATTTATATCAAGTGGTTTTGAATTCCTTGGGTTTTTCTCATACCAGGCTTTTGAAACAGAAACATGACTTTCTACTCATGCTATTTTGAAAAGATGTATGGCAGATTAATAACCTTAAAAAATAACAGAAGACATAAGTCCCTAATTAGAGTGCCGAAGTCAATGTAATTTTTACTGTAATCAGTACTCTCTGATATTGTCTGTATACCCAGTTTTTAAGGACAACAAATACAATGAAATGTCTAAACCAGACCACAATTTGGTCAGATTTGGAAGCCATTAAGTCCCTTTAAGTAATTTTGGAAGTTATTAAGTCCTTCATTATTTTATGAAAATATCAGCTCTAAATTCATGTTGGATATCTAAATAGTCTGATAACACAGTGTACCACATGCCCCAAACAGGTGATTTTGGTCTTAAACTGCGTGATTTCGGTCTTTGCTGTTTTTAAAAATGAAAGACTCTATTTGCACTTCTTAGGAACAGGAATTCAAGCTGGGGGGCCGTTTGGACTGCTGTCTTTTTTCCAGCAGTAGCCCTAAGTGGATGCTCAGCAAAGAGCAACAGAGAAAAACCAGACTTTTCCTTCAGAAGTCCCTCAGTTTCCAATTATATGCACGTCACACCATTCCCTAAGCTTACAGGATTTTTTTCTGTTTAGTAATCTTTAGTGGATTCCTCTTCTAAGTGTTTGTCCACTTCTCCCTAAAATCCACATAAATATGAGCATCTGCAATGCCTCCTGGTGAGCACTTCCATGGGCCTGTTATTCTTTGCATTAAAAACTGCCATATTGTATTTGAAGTCAGCTTAGCCAGCTTCATTTGATGGTCCTTATTTTTTCTATGAAAAGAGACAGTGAACAGCTGACCTGCATCAACTATCCCTGTGAAAGCCAGGACTCTGTGGATCTCTTATCAGCCCTCTAAATCCCCCTTTTCTGAATTAAAAATGACTAGCCTAGTAATCCATCCCTTCTAGAGAAACTCCATACCTTTGTTACCTTTCTTGCCCTCTCTGAATATTTTCAAGTTTTAACACATTCCTTTTTGAGATTGAGTGATCAGACCTTGAACAGTATCCAAAAAGCACGATTGAACTATAATGGTGGCACGATGGTGTTGTCTGTCTTCAGTCCTAAAAACGCCTAACAGTTGATTTGGTTTTATGACTGTCACTGAGCAATGAATCAATGTTTTATGAAACTAAAGATCATAACCTCAGAATCTTGCTCTTGAGTGGGAACAGCTGGGTTCAGTTTTATGTGACTCCAGAGTTTGTTTTCACCATGTGTTTGATTTCACATTTATTTACTCTGAATTTCAGCTGCCATTTTATTGCCTGGTCATTTAGTTCTATAAGCTCTTCTTTACAGTCTTCTCTTCTTCTCTCTATCCTGAATAACTCAGTATCTTCCAAACTTTTAATCCCAATGCTCACATCTACTTCTAGGTTATTTACGAGTACGTTGAAGAGAGTAGATCTTAGCACAGACCACTCCTGAAATTTGCAAATGACCGTTCATTGCAAAAACGACTTTTTAGACTTATCCTCCTTAGTTAATATTTGATTGTTTAGCTAAGCAAGGACCTTCATTTTTGGTCTGTGCTGATTAATCTTCTTAAAAGCTCTCAGTGACAGACCTCTTTAAATGCACTGCATATCTACTACAAATTATGGTCTGTAATAACAACATGGTCCACAACTGCACTGATCCTCTGAAAGATCACCCAGAGGTCCATAAGGCAGAAGTCTCTTTATTCTCTTACGTAGATCAGATTGATCCTTTTAATTTTTAATATGAATTTTTAACTGAATCTTGCATGGAACAGATCACTGCACATCATAAACAGGAACAAATTAGTATTTCCAAACCCAAGCAGGTACTGTTTTACAAATGTGGGGCAATATGGCAAAGAAAGAAAGGCAGTGCCCAGGGAGGTTGTGGCTGCCCCATCCCTGGAAGTGTTCAAAGCCAGGTTTGATAAATCCTTGAGCAACCTGGTCCAGTGGAAGATGTTGCTGCCCGTGGTAGGGGAGGTTGGGACTAGGTGATCTTTAAGGTGCATTCCAACCCTTTAACATTCTACAATTCCATGATTCTAGGAAGCTGCACTGATTTGGACTTGATGATCTCAGAGACCTTTTCCAACCTTAATGATGCTGTTTACATCAGTGATAAACTGGATTGCTAGGCTTTTACTTTCACTGGAACATATACCATTCTGTAAGCCAAAATCACAGGTTTCACCAAAAATGTAAAGTCAAATTATTCATTCTTTAATTCATAGAAGAAAAAGGACTAATTAATTCATTAGGAAAACCCAGAAACCTGAAAAACTAAAACTGTCTAGGAAGAAAACTCATATCATTATTTGAACCCTTTCTAGCCAGATGAAAAAAGTACCTGCAAAAACCTTCAAGGAAAAACACAGCATTTAACTGTGAATATTTTCCTTCCCTATGAAAGAATTTGATTTAAAAATAACTGCATTCATTACATTTACCTTTTTTAAGTGACACCCACAGCCAGTGTTCCACAGCCAGCTACACTACCCTGTATCTTCTCCATCCAACACTGGCTCACAGTCACCTGAAAGCACGACCCAAAGAGATGCTCTTTTTCTACTTCCTAAAGGACATCAAGTCTCCTAGGCCCATCCATAGAAGCTCACTATGGTGCAAAATCGAAGATGAGTAAAGAAATACTGTCTGGATCGTGATATTCCAAATGTATTGGATACATTTCTAATTAGTATTTACATTGAGTCGGTATATTTACAGAGGTATTTAATTCTTTCTTCATTCAACATGAATTAGCACCTAAATGTATTTAAAACTCCACCATGTCAGACAAAATGGGAAGCAGAATTTGTTTTAGAGGCCAAAAGCATACCTGGGCCAAAATACTCCTGATTAAAACTGAGGACAGAAAACTACAGAGGTAAACACACAAATGGAGCACAGGCTAAGGCTAACAGAAAGATGGCAGTATTCACAGAATTCTCTTGTTTGTAATAACAGCTGATCTGCTTACCCCCTCTCAGTATCTTCAGTTTTTCTTTCATTTACCAACATCAACCCTAAGACATTCATCAAAGGAACTGTGAAGTAAATTCAAGGGGTGTAAAAGGACAAACAGTGCTGGTAGAGAAGATCCAGGCCATTGTCCTGTGTGTGGGCAGCAGTTTTACGTGTACAGAACACTTGATTTCAATTTCTTCTCTTTTAATGAAGAGTAGTTTGGCGCAGTTTTTTTGCAAAACTGATGCAAGACACAAGGAATAAAGAACGTGAGTTTCTGAAGCTGTGCTGTTCATGTCTGTTGGTGATAGTCAGGCTTGGCCAGCACTGAAGTTGGAAACCATATGGTAAGTGTCACAAACACTTGGAAAATACTGCTCTGAAAACTACTCAAGAGAGCAAGGAGCATGTTCCAATTACAGCATCTGTACTCTGAGTCCAGTCGGCACCGATGCAAGGCAGAGTGAAAAGCAACAGGATGAAAATCAGAATATTTTAGGGGCAATTGCAGGGGCTTTGTCAACAAAAGCTGTGCACAGGAATGAAGAACTTTTTGGCTTTCAGTAGTTACAATAATAATACAATTGAGCACCATGGCATAGAAAAAAAATGGTGTGTTTGTTTTTTACTTGTTTTTTTAACTTAAAATTTGCTGTAATCATTTGAGACTGCAGTGAGTTAAAGACTTGATTTGTTTGCTGGGTATCTCGAAAAAAAATCTTTACAAAAAAAAATTTTTTGTCTAAAATATTAGCAAAACCCAACATCCATTCAATATCATTCAAATAAATCAAATAGCCATGTCAGTGTCTGTTCTCCACCCAATCTACTGTATAGCAAGTAGATATTTAGTTCTCCATAATGTTTTACACCCAGATGTAAGAACTGAGTGTGGAAAGACAATCCTTTGTTTTAACATCCCTGTGAGCACAAAGCCTAAGCCTCAATTCTGTACCAGTTGTGCTTCTACTAAACTGTTGTGTTAGGAACAATGAGCTGTCTCTGGTAACTCTACCTTATGAAGGTAGACTGATTAATTCTGTCTAGAATAACACTACTGATAAATTTTGACAATGTTACAAGACTTTTGGAACCCTAAACTCTTCCCAGAAGAGATTAAAACTTCCTGGTTTTACATAGAAGGATTTTACTCCATCACAGTTTTTTGCTCTCAGTGGACAGCATTACTTTTATTACAGTATTAAATTAACACTTTTTTCATTTTACTTCATTTTTTTCCTTCTCCTCTGTTTCGTCATTTTATGTTTTTCCTTTCTCATTCCTCTGTCCAAAACCTTTTGAGACTAATTTAATAACATGGAAGAACAAATGAAAGCAAGGAGAAACCAACCTATGGAAACTAACAATCTGTTTTGCTTCTATCACAGAAGCACAGGATCCCTGGGTTGGAAGAGACCTTCGAGATCATCGAGTCCAACCCATGCCCTAACACCACCTCAACTAAACCATGGCACCGAGTGCCACATCCAGTCTTTCCTTAAACGCATCCAGGGGTGGTGATTCCACCACCTCCCCAGGCAGATGTTTGCAGTACTTTATCACTCTTTCAGTAAAAGCTTTTTTCCTAACATCCAGCCTGTACTTCCCTTGGCGCAGCTCAAGGCTGTGTCCTCTGGTTCTGTCAGTTCTGCCTGGAGAAAGAGACCAACCCCCACCTGAGCACAGGCACCTTTCAGGGCATTGTAGAGAGTGACGAGGGCACCTCTGAGTCTCCTTTTCTCCAGGCTAAACATCCCCAGCTCCCTCAGTCGTTCCTCACAGGGTTTGTGCTCCCAGCCCCTCCCCAGCCTTGTTGCCTCCTCTGGACACGCTCCAGCCCCTCAAGGTCCCTCCTGAACTGAGGGGCCCAGAACTGGACACGGCACTTGAGGTGTGACCTCACCAGTGCTGAGTACCTCCTAGATACACAGAGGAACATTTTAAATGAAGAAAAAATATATTCCCTTCATTTTTTTAGAGGCAAGAAATGAAATCACAGAATTACAGAATGGTTATGTTTGGAAGCAACCTCTGGAAGTCATCTGGAGACTCCCTAATCAAAACAGAGCCGCTGAGAGCTGGTCACCCAGGACTGTATCCAGATCGATTTTGAGTATCTCTGAGAATCAAGACTCAACAGCTCTGGGCAATCTGTTAGAGCACTCTATCATCCTTCTGAGAATGACTTCCAAGTACAAAATGACAGCCCCATGCAAAAATGGCACCATACACTGTCCTATAATGAAATAGAAATGTTTAGAAAAAAAACCAGAAAAGCTAAAACTGGAAATGCACATTGGCAGTCAAGTAAATCATCACAACAATACACTGCTCATTTTACTTCATATCTATTTGTGTATTCTTACCTACTATTAGGGATAATACCCTCAACCAAAAGTTTCAGTCTCTGTTTATTTTCTGTGACATGAAGGTAACTCTATATATTCACATTTATACCATCATATCTTTTAATAAAATCATAAGCACTGACAAGAAAACAGAGAATACCAAAGGCACTGAGATCCCACTGCTGACTTTAATACTTTTGGATGTGAACATAAACCACTTTGAACCACAACACACAATGTCTCTTCAATGTAAATCTCCTTCAAGATTCCGGAAAAAAAAAAAAAAAGACATCAGTAAATTTGTATATTGATGCAGCATGAAGACAGTTATATGTATTATACATATATTTTCTCTAGACATTAAAAAACATACAGCTAATACTGATAAAGACAACTATACTTTCCATAGAAAGTAAGAATGAATAAAAACTTCTACGATATTTAGTTTGTGCACAGATTACTCAGGGCGCGAGGCTTAAGCACAGTCCTAATTCAGGTCACAGGACAACAGTGCTTTTAGGCAGATGAACAGAATTTGATTATTCTATGCATCTAGGACCTCACATTTTAGCATATTAAAACTATTAACATGGCTCCATTCTAAAGATAAACAACAGTTTCTAGACACAACAACATCTTTTGTTTGCGTAAATGCTTTTTACTGAATCTGAGTAGCATTTGAAAACCATACATTCTTTGTTTAATGTTCCTTGCCAAGAATGAGAACACCATTTGGACTACAAGCTCAGTGACATCATTGCTGAAGAATGAAATTATTTTGCTGGCTACTTAAAAAACCTGGATACTATGAAATATTTTTAAAAGGTGATCTCCATTGTCTGTTCCTAGGATATACATGTCTAGTAATTGACATTTCCCAGCGGGAACAACTCTTCTGTTTTCAGAGAAGTCAGACAGACCCTGCAGAAGATAGGGCTCATAATGCACTACAGAGAAAGGAAAACAAAATACTGACAAATTGCTCTTCACAGGAAAATACAAGAACATGAACAACCTATTGGATCAGACCAGTTGTCCATCTATCGTAATATCCTGCCTTTGACAGTAACTTAATGCATTAGGGGGAAGTAAGAGAAAGGCATAATAGACACCTTCCAAAGAACCTGCTCACAGCTGAACTTCTGCCGCTGGACTATGAGCTTCTGAGCCACTGGAGCACTGAGGTCCATTTTATCTTTGAGTACGAACAGTTCCAGTGCCTTAAATGAAATCATGCATGTTCCTAACCTGCTCCAGTGATTTATCACACAGTGATCCTTAATAATTTGCTTAAGCCCCGAACATGAGTGTTTACATCATAATTTTTGCAACATGCCCGAAGTGGTTCTATAGAGCCTCAGTGAGCATATAAGGAAATTCTTAGATTTTATTAAACCCTCTCAAAGATTCTCTTGTCTTACTTTATGTGTTGCTTTCAAACATTTCCTTCTACAATGGTAAGCATATTGTCTTCCATTTTCATAATTTTCTCTTCCCTTATCAGAGACTCAATAAGATGGCCCCATTCACTGTGTTCTTAGTTTTGTAGTATTTGTGCAGAGCTCAAGTGGCTGGAGACATCTGAGCTAACCCAAACCAGACCTAATATGGATTGCAACTCTGCACAAATGCAACTGCTCTGCTCTCGAGGCTGGCTCCATTTTAGGAGCAGTTGGTGTTACCATGTGCCACAGAAGGCAGCTAAACAAAAGTCACTTAAAACCAGAGGATGCCCATGGGAATGACAGAACCAGTAAGTACAAATAATATGAGACCTGTAATGGCTCAATGTATGTGGGTATTTGTTGAGATATTCAGGCCTACCAGTTGCCCAGTAGAACGTGACATCTCTTTTACCTATCAGTTTATCTTATGTATTTTTGTATCTCTGTCTGTGACATAAAATCTTTGGTATATTTATTGTTTCTTGTTCTAGTCGGTTCTTCTGCTTTATGTGTCTTTGTAATTTAATGCTATTATTTAACTTTATCATTTGACTGTAGTGCTCTGAAATAGTTGCTTCAAATTCGAAGTGTGCATAGAAAGTAGACCTAATCTATGTATTTGTTTATACTATTTGCTATTGAATTATTCTCATTTTGCAGACTAGAAATTAAACTGGAGAAAGCTTAAAGTTCTTGTGGTCAGACATGACATGGCAGACCAAGGATACACAATCATGATCTCCAGTGTTCTGAACTATTGCACAAACTGATTCTTTCTGAGATTCAAACTTTTTTTTCTTTCTCAGCTCCAAAATGCCCCCTTTCCTACTTCAGAACTTTTTGGCAGAGGGCAATCACAGACAAGCATAAAGGTATTGGATCATATTACCACATTATGTCATTCCTTAATCAGTTTGGGGTTTGGGCCTGTGACAAACTGGCTATAAATTTTCCCTCATCACTCTGTACTTGTCTTAGCTCTTTTTCTGCAGTGGCTACAATTTCTATTTAATAGGTGTCATTATTATATTTAGCAGCCATTGTCTTCCACTAGGTTTAAGGTATTATCATGCTGCTTAGTGGCTTTATTAGTGAAGTGTTCTATATGCTGCTATTATAAAAAGGCACTTCCTAATGTGTTTTTTATTTTCAGAGACCTGGGCTAGGGAAGGTTTGATATTTATGCTTTGTCCACAGATCCCTGGCACTTGCTTTTTTTCCTATGGAAATAGGACTTGCACAGTGACAAAACCCGTATTTCCTGTCTTGCACTCCTGCTTTCCCTTCACACATTGAATCTCTTGCCAGTTTCAACCCAAATAAATGAAGGTAAAGTTTTCAAATAGAAATTTCTATTAATTTCACAAGCTGAGCTTGCAGAAGGTAGAAAGAACACAGGTGATTGATCTGTTTAGGGAAAGACACAGCAGTTCAACACTTCTGCTCCATGTGGCTCTGAGCTTGTCAGGCAGCACAGCTGCAAGTCTGAACAAAGCACCGTTTGTTGTCAGGTGACACAGGAGGGAGACTGAGAATTTTACTGCAAAATGGCATCATTGAGAATAAGTTAAAATACCATTATGTCATTTATTAAGGCTTTTCTATAAATGCATCATAACAGTAAGTCTCATATGCTAGAGACCTACTGTACAAAGTGATTTTCTGTAGTAGAGATGCTGGCATTACTCAAGTACTTTCTCTTGACATTTACCTTCACGAGAACATCAACAATCCAATCCTACAGCAGCTAGTTATAAACTACAAAATTTTCCAAGAAACTGAAACATGAATTAATACACACAGCAGACCTGAACAAACACTTAAATTCATAGTAAGGCAGGTCTGTAGGCCCTGGGACAATGATTGTTATACAGGTATCTTTAAGAGTTCATCTTATTAACAAATACTACTAGAATAAATAGAAGTAGTTTGCTGAGCTGGCCAAACTTGATATACTCATTTATTGTTGATTAACTTTTTCTAATAAGTTGATCTTTTGTACTGAAATATGACAATAAAACAGTTTTCTAGCACTTAGGAAGGCCCTGAAGGAGGAGTTTGAGACCTTTTTTTTTCTCCAAGCCTTTGGTATGTTGAGCTATAACTGGTAACTTCAGGGCACATGGGTTTTATCTGACAGAAAAGTAAAATGTTCTTTCTTTAGCCTAAGTCACATTCCCAGAAGAGAAAAGCATGTACTATTTCTTTAAAATCTTTTCAGCATTACTTATGTCTAACAGAAGGCTTTTTTCTGCTCCACCCTGATGCATTTCCTCATAAACGGAATTATGTCACAGTTCTGTGGCTTATTTATATACAGGTCAAATTGAAAACGGATGCTGTATTCCAGACTTAACACAGCAAGGGCATTTGTCTTCAGTGAGGATCATTTTCTTCTTTGATGCATGCAATTAACAACTTGAGTTTTACAAGGAAGGGAGGAAAGAAAATCCCAAGCCAGGAGAACATTGCTGTGAGAGCCTCCCTTTTTCTGCAATATTCACTTTTTGTGCTTCACTTTTTTCAACATGGAATGTAACTGGAAATACATACCCACCTGGTAGCCTGAGATTCTTCCATCTCTACACAACCCACACCTTGATTAAAATCATGCAGAAAGAAACTCAAATTTTTCTGTTCCATGTTTCAAAAAGGTATCCAGACTGTAAGAGGACTGTCTCCCAGGCATCCTTCTGTGTTAATGAAGCCTGTGCAGAATGTGCAATTTCTTGTCAAAGTGGCAGGCATAAACAATTAAATCAGAAATGTGCAAGGAAAAGATTCTAACAGGTATGTGGCAAACCATGGCCTTCTTGCAGAACACTAATGCAGCAACACACCTTATAAACTACAGAATATGACAAAAAAATAGATTACCTCAGCAATGGAAACCAACATTTTCAAACAACGCCTACAATCAGCTAAGGCTCTTTTTAATTGATCTTCTCTACTTATTTCAAAATTCAGCAGTAAAAGTTAAGAGAGTGATGCTTCAAAAGGTGAAGATACCACTCACAGTGTGTTTGTTACAAAGCCATACAGGCTTGTGGAGTTGCTGTACTTCAATTCTTTATTATCACCTGCTCAGGTGATAATACCTACTGAAAACATGGCTTGTTTCAGTGTAAGATAAAAGTTATTATAAAATATCAATAACAATGCATCAGACCTTTTCTCCTTTACATTAAGCATGTTATCTACAATTTGGTTGTGCTTCTTTTTTAACACCCAAAACAAATTTCAGTTTTTATATTCTGAAGCAACCAGTAGAATGGAACGTGGTTGTTCTTGCAAATACGATTGATGGTGCTGAAAGTTTTCTAGGAAATTCAGTGATGCCTGATGCTATCTAATTACTGAACTTTCAGTCTTACTTGAATTTCCATCTAAAGGCTTTTTCAGAGTACAACTGAGAAACCTATCCTTCTCTGACTTCATATAAAATGTTTCCAAGCAAACAAATAGGTAACACAAAAAGGTTTTAAACATACAGTCCTTCCTGAAGGAAACTCAAACATCATCTGGTGAGTCCAGCATCATTTAGTGAAACTGTACAGCTGTTGTAAAGTCTGCAAGCATCTAGTCACATGAGTTGGACAAATGAAGACAACTTCATGACCTTTTCAGCACTTGTTTTATTCATTTTTTTCTGTCAGGTAACTAAAATTCTAGTTAAAAAAGAAAAAGTCAGAGTCTGAGATACTCAATACAGATCAAACCCAACTTTAGTGACATAAGAACTAATATAGATGGCATATTAACTCACCCATCCCATTTGATGGCCTTTCTATTCTAAGACACATACCAGAACTCCTGAGATTGTCAATTTAATACCGCATTAGGTAATACTCCGAAGACATCCAGCCATATGTGAATCTCAGTCTGACAAATAAATGGATCTCCAAATGCTATCACATTGGAATCTCTTGAGTATCATTCCTTCTTACTTCTTTGTAGACCAGCTCATTATTAACAGTGCAAATGTGATCCCCTAACTTCATTTTCCAGCTTTCCTTCAGTTCCTGTATTTCAGCCACACTGCTTTTCTACGTAGCTTCTATCTATACCGCACTTAATTCCAATTGTATCAATGCACTAAAATTGGCATGTATCTTTTTGCTCTGGATAATTATGTTGAAAGGCACTTCTTTAACAATTTTAATGTTCTCCTTTATTTTCCTTCACCTCTCTAAAGGCATTAACATGATGGGTCTTTCCCAAACTCCTCTTTATTCAGCGTTTTGAATCAGGCAGCAATATTTTATCAGTGATCACACAGGGCTCTACTTCAGCTGAGCAAATAGACCTGCTTGAACTGTACCCTTTCAAGCAATGCTTCCTTCAAACATCTTAAAATCCTCCTACTAAAGTCTCAAGAACCATGCATTCTTCATTATTTTCACAGAGATGAGAATAACTCATTTGAGTTTACCTCAGCCCTTGGGGTTTTTTAAGCATCGTTCCTCCTTCACCTGGTGGAGGCACCTTCAACCTGTTTCACCATAAAGTTCATTCGATGTTACCATTGTTGCTGAGACAAAGAACAATCACCAGACTCCAAGCCAACATCATCAGGATGTTTTTACTTCAGATTTATGTCCCATATGCTGGCAAGTTACAGTTCAAGATCTATTCTTATAAATGGGCGCTCTATTTTTATTAAAAGTTCACAATATTAGAGGTCTTGGATTCTTAGCTGAATCTCTCAGTTCACTCTCATTTTTTCTCCTCTTTCAGATCTTCTGACTCCTAGGGTTAGTCTTTTAATGCTTTTTACAGTCCTTTCCATGTCAGCTCTTTCTCTTCTGGATTTCATTTCCGTGTTAGCTCCACCATCCATTTCCCTTATGCAGTCAGTTTCCTACACTGCTTCTCCGTATTTTCTTCCTCTGTGTTGTGCTAGCCCATGTTTCAAACGTCAGTGACTGGCTCTTTCATTGTTAAGTCAATACTGTCACCATGCAGACAGGAAGTAAAGAGTTTCCCTGAACTACCCTGCACAAGCTGATATTTTTCTCCTTGACTTTGTTTGGTGCACACCTGCTTTTTCACCCCTCTTCTGTCACACCTGTGAATTGTCCCCACTCTCCTTCAGCAGCACACTACCTGAAACCTCCTCCGTTATTTCCAAAGAGTGAGAGTGTATGTAGGAATACTTTCCCCCCTGCTTTTCCACACTAACACGTATTCTGTTTCACTGCCATGCCTCAGAGCACGAATCACCTCGATGACTACTGAACTCTTATCTCCTTATTCCCACTGTTCACAAAATAAAAGCAATGTTTCTGACCAACTTGGCCACTTCTTCCTCTTTGCTTGCCTTTGTGTCTGGCTAGTTTTTTTGCTTTAAGAAAATCCAAAACCAAACCACAAACAAACCAACCCAAAATTTTCTGCCTATGTCATCTTTCTTCCCTCCCAGAGAAGTCCATCACTTGAGGTCAATGGGAGGCACCATTCCCCTCTGGACAAGTTGCATAAAGCAGCATTGTAGTTAAAATTCAGATTTCTTTCCAGAAATGATACCTATAGGCATGAATAATGTAAATATTACAGCTAAGCCTGAGACACAAGAGTCAAAAAACCAACTACTGAATCTACTAGTCCTTTCAGAACAACAGTCATGTGTAAAAATTATTACAGGGTTTTTCTTTTCTTAGAACAGATCTGGCCTAGCTGACTGGCCTTTAGTTTTGAGTGCAGTCTTTGAACAGGGCAGGGAACAGATAAAAACAATAAAACATGGAATTGCTGAACTGAAAATTTTAATATGTCTACATACTTCTGTGTAATTCAGGTTGATTTATCCAGATCATCACCGGGTGGTTGTATTAAACTGTGCGTAAAACTCATCTGTTGGAATATTTGAATACTCTTCCTCTTTAAGATAAATGTTCCTAGAAATAAAAATTTTTAAAAGTCATTAGTAAATGTTTTCTTGCTATTATACAGAAGTAGCCTGAGAAACCTAAAGAAGATGAAACGCTTTAACACCCATAAATGTTCATAAATTATTAGAAATAGAATTTAATGTAACTAGAACTTGTTGTGCAAAATATATGCCACATCTCAATATAGCAAACTTAGGTTTTTTCTTCCTGAAACACCCCTCCAAAAATCTCAACAGTAAAAAAACCTGAATTAACAAAATTCCAAATCTTTTTTTCATAATAAGAAGGCATCATGCATTGGAAATTCACTTGCAAAAGGTATGTATGAACCTGAGACTGGCTCAGTTGGTCAGAGCATGGTGCTAATAATGCCAAGGTCACAGGTTCAATCCCCATACGGGCCGTTCATATAAAAGCTGGACTTGATGACCCTTCCAAGTCCCTTCCAACTCTGACCATTCTGTGATTCTGTATTCATGCCCAAATTTAAAAAAAAAAAAAAAAAAATAGAAAAAAAAGGAACTGGAAAAATGGAACACCAAATCATTACATTTGTTTTTCTTTTCCTGCAGATATTATCTTCTTCCTTTCCCATAAGAGCAGACACAAGAGCTGCCCATCAAGACGCATCCAGTGGTTAGTTAAAGAATCATCTAGTTCTGGCATACATAATGGAAATGCTGTTTGTGTTGCTAGCTTAATCCTGAGCTATCAGAAACTGGTAATTCATCCTTTTTTGTTTCACAAAACTAAGACAAATTAAAGAAACATGTACTGGTTTTCACCTGATAATACATATTTTCTGCATAGCTAATAATATTTATTCTCCATTTTGCCATCTATATCAACAGTCTGCTGTCAGTGGAATGCTTTTAAGAATTCCAGATCCTAATTCATTCACGTCAGTCAGTTACACTCAAAACCTATTCCTTGAAGATTGATTAAATAATACTGAAAAACACACTTCCGACAAATTGATTTTTTTAAAAGCATGAACTTGTAACAAGTGTATTAAAAAAGTTACAAACAGAACAAGTAAAACAGCTCTTTGAAAGCCAAGCTATTGGGCCAATAATGGTACAGAGTCGTTTTTTTTATTTGAAGAACGCTATTTTGGTACCTACTTTGCTTTCTGCTCCTGAGAGAGCTCTGCGTTCAGGACATCTAAATCCCGGCGCAGTGCCCGATCCTGCCGCTGCTGCCGCCGCTCCCAGAGCAGCTGGGCTCTCGCCGCCTGCAGGCGCTGCCTGTCCCATTCCGCATCTCTTCGGCGTTCCTGCTCTCTCACTCTCTACAGGAGTGAGAAAAATGCTTTATTTTCTCTTTCAAAGACGGAACTGCATATATAATGTCTCAGGGGTAAGTTCATCCAAACAAACTTGCTTGGCTTTACTGAACACTAGGGGTAGCATTTGAAATGGAGAGAAGGGAGCAAGGACTTCTAAACCAGGCAGAGGCAAGATACGGCCAACGAAAGAGCTATTCTTTTCTCTCTGTAAGAACCCAGAGCAGCAAGACAGATTTTTTATTTTTTTTGTTCTTATTAGCAAGAGTTGAAACCTCTTGAGGCAAGCAAGAAGGGCATAGACATCAGTATGGCTTATAATATGGCTAACTCGGTATAATAGGCGAGCCATAAACACCACATGAGTAGACTGAAACTGTTTTTTTCATCTGCCTCGCTTCTTGTCTGACACCCCACTGAACAGAATCAAAAAATCAGGCCTGCAAAAAACTTACTTTTCTTGGTTGTACTCATTTTCAGCCAGCTTGAATGGGTTCACTTCAGAGTAATAGGAGAGGCAGGAAAATGACAATTCTACCTTCAGCTTTAATAAAAGTACTAGGTAAGACATAGTATAGCCTACGGTACTGTAAGGACTAAAAGATAAAATCAAGCACTATTCCTTGGCTGTCATAAATGCAGCCTCTGCACTGAGGGAGGCAAGTCCCTTCCTACTTCACAAAATCTATGTCTGGACACTCTTGACTTCATAGGAGACTACATGTCTTCATTCTGACTGCCTGCTTCTATACACCTCTAGAGCAGCAACTATTACCATTGTAATTCTACTTTACAGCATGGCTCATAGTTGTGTGGGATAGTAGAAATGATACTCCATCACATTCTCACATTCATGAACTTTTAAGCCTCTGAAATATGCATGAGCAAGGTCACTGGACCTGCTCTATTCGCCTTGCTTGGGTACCCTTGAGCATGGGAATGCTGCTTTGGCCTGCCCTGCTTTCACATTCAGCTCCCAGATCTTCTTCCCCTGGGGAGCAGCCCACTCCTTGTAGGCAGCTTGTGCACTCTCAGGTCCTGAACTGCACCGTGAAGCCTGGGTCTCGGGCTGAGCAGGACCTTGCTGCTGAGCATCATGGACCACACTCTAAGATCCCCTTGGCCCTGGGCTCCTCAGCAGCCTTCCTCCCAGTCCAGCTCCAGGGCTCCAGCCTACTCCATGACATCTCCCAGGAGTTTCAGAGGCACTGTGTTCTGTTAGACTGATTAAAGTTTGGGTAAAACGCAGATCAACAGAAAATCATGATGGCATGTCCAGGGCAAACAATGGTATTTTTCTTCTACAAACATTGTCTATAGTATTATTACAACCAAGAAAACAGAAAATGCATGAAAACACATGTGAGCTTAAATACCACTTTCTCCTGAGCCTGTTCCTTCTGAAATTGACGAATTGCCATCAGCTGCTCCTGATTCATTCCCTTCCATCGATCCACAAGCACGTGATGTTTACCCAAGGGACCAATTGCTTGCTCAGGGTTTTCAGAAAGGAAGTCTCCTCGGAGGAGGCAGGTAATTTCATCCATGTCATCTTTTATTTTTTGAGCCTTTTCCAGTTCATTTTTATGATCTAGTTCAGCAGCCTAAATTCAATGGAAAGAGAGAAGTGATGTTTTTTCCAAGAGAAAATACGAACTAAGGCATGAAAAAATGTGAACACATTAAAGAGATCTCTTTCCAACCTGCATACAGTTGTCAAAAGCATCACATACAAATACTGTGATCATTGTCTTACTGGCCAAGATCAAAAGCCTAATATCAAACAGTTCTTTAATGTTGTCATATCAAATATAGCAAGCAAATTGGGGAAAAATAACTTGTTTTGTAAGAAAACACCGAATTAAATAAAAAATATTCCACATTTACCCCCAAGTAAACAACCGGTATATATTTGGCAGACAGACACAATATGGAAGAAATTTACAATAAAAATTTACAATCTCGAATCACTAGTCTTGATTTATATCTTAGATACTGAATCTAGGTGAAGAGCGTGGGTAAGCCCTCAGACAGATAGGAGACGTCCAATTAAAGTCTGAAGATGCAGCCTTGATTCAGTTTGCTGATACAAAATTCAAACTTGAATCATATTACGTGAATGTAGCTGCAATACTGGAAATCACAGCATGCATTTTCTATGGAAATCACTGTTCCTAATGTTCACTACAAGACAGTCTCCTATTCAAAGGAAATTTTCACCTTACAATACTCCAGAAAAAACCACAATGATTTTACTGAATATAATTACCTTTCAAAGAAGAGTTAGACTAAGTAAACTAATTTGAAGTAGAATGATAATGCTATGCATCATTCATTTCTAATTTCTAATGTCATTCTTCTGTAATGCATAAACTAAACTATCTGGAACAATGCCAGGTTCCAGCTTTGACTGGACAGAGGACAGAAAACCTCGTGCTTGCTAGGGCACATAGAGCACAGGATGCCAGATCTGTGTCTCTTTACACATCTGTCTTGAGTGCAACAGATCAGTGGGTAGTTCTGTCTCCACTTTGACCAAGATGTGTTGTTAAAAAAAATCATTGCCTTGAGAACATGCACTTATATAGAACACCTTGGTACTTTGCTTGCAGATCAGCAGTTCACTGGTTGGCACATACATATTGGCAAAGCAGATGAGGACAAATGAAAACTGAAGGGTTTTCCATTAAGAAAGTCAGAGCAGGTGAAGTGTTCTGTGCAATATAAGGTAAAGTTGAACATGAGTACGTAGAGTAACAAGAAGATATAAACAACTGAGAATGACATGACTACAGACACATGTGAGAACTTGTTCCTCTGCATATTTTAAGGAAAAGAATCCTAACTAAGCAACCAGGGTGATGTATGCCACCAGAGAAGACTGCTAAACTGCAATTATCTCTATATTTGTAGTTATAGACTTCGAGTTTGGATAACAGGGGTTGTCCCAAACATCAGGCCAGGAGACTGCCAGACAGTGACTTCTGTTTGCTCCAAGCAAACACGCAAAACCACCTGTCAGTGATGGGGCAGAAGAAACAACAACTAAGTACCATATCCTACATAATAAGGATAATAATTCCTTAATAAATTCCTTGGCTGAAAACAGCCTTGTGGTTTCCATTAAAATAGTGGAAGTATTTAATGTGCAAAGGATGTAGCCAATAGTATGAGAGGTGTTAACATAGAAGCCAATGGGGATATAGCACGAGTGCCAAAGACTCTATAAAAGAGGCCTTGTAAAATAAAAGATGCTTTTTCCCTTTCATGAAGCTGTCAGAGTATCTATGTGTCGTAGCCCGACTCTACAGAGACAGTCCCTGTCTCTGCCTTCCAGCTCAGGGGGCTGAAGACTGAAGCAGAGAAGATATCAAGTACCTCAGTCTTTTCCTTATGCTCTGTCACTATGTTTCCCCCCAAACAAAGGATAGAGATTCTCCTTGCCTTTCTTTTGCTCTTGATGTATTTTTAGAAAAATTTTTCACTGTCTTTGACAGCAGTAGCCAGATTAAGTTCCAGCTGTGCTTTGGCCTTTATAATTTTCTTCCTGCATGACCTCACAACATTCCTGCAGTCCTCCTGAGCTGCCTGTCCCTTCTTCCAAAGGTGATAAACCCTCTTTTTCTCCTTGAGTTCCAGCCAAAGCTGTCTGTTCAGCCAGGCTGGTCTTCACCACTGGCTTGGCTTTCAGCACATGGGGATGGCCTGCTCCTGTACTTTCGGAATTTGATTTGCAATTAACTTGAGCTGTCTATAAACAAAATTATAGGACAAATGCCTCCCAAAAGGCTCAAGCATCATTTAAAAACTTGCATGCTAAACCAAAAAGTACCATACTTAATGTAGGTAACTCTAATGTGGTTTATTTTGATGTGACTAAATACATTTAAAGTTAAGTCACAACAGATATAGTTTAACCAAGCTAACAGCATCCATGTAGCCCTTTGAGCTGTATGTAGAGGCTGAAGAGGAAAAAAACCCTCTGCTGTAAGACGAAGAACTAGAGAATGACAGATACTGGTATTAAGACAGGTTCCAAAGCAAGGTCAGTGAACAACCAAAAGATATTGTACACAAATACCCGTGAAGCAGCCAAAGTGCCAAAATCAGTGGTTGTGAGGAATTAGTGTAAACAACAAGGACAAAAACCTACTGTTAGCAGTGTTTCCACACACGTGCAAAGAAAAGCAGACAGACACAGTAAGAGTATGGGAGGACTGATATAAACCCAGAAAGAAGTATGGGAGGCTTTTGCTGTACCCCAGTTTACCAGCTCAAAGCTCCCAAATGACTGGGGAGCTATTTCTGTCCACCAGTCAGCAAGCTGAGAACCAGGAGGGACAATCTTGGCAGAGGATAACGAGATAGAGGGCATCTAGATCCTTGGATCCTTTGTTGACTTGGCAAAGTGCATAAAATTTATCTTGTTCCAACCTGAAACAACCTTGGAAGTCAGCTGCTAAGAAACCCCTGTGAAAACATCACTACTCATTCTGATTTTGTGCATCTTAATTTCCTTCTCTGTCTTCACATTTTCTAAAAAACAAACAAACCAACTTAATGTTAATTTACCTGGATTCTATTGAAATTTTTAGTAGCTGTACAAACAACACGTCTGCTTTCCTCTTCTTTTCTTTGTTCCTCCATAATCTTTTTGTCAAGTTCAATCCTATACTTGTCATAAAGATCATCTAAATTAGATTCAAATGAAATTAAGTCAATATTCACGGACATGATGCACTATATGAGTTAGCCAGGGAAAGAGGCAGGGGGGAGCTACAGATACAGTAGGCTGGATAACCATTTCCAAATCCTACCATCAAAGCTGTCCACCTTGGGATTTCAGGTGACTCATGAATCAGTTTAATATGTAACCTATCTTGTCTAAACAGTTAGTGTTAAAATGAAAGAAGTAAGTTAAGTACTGCAGAAAAGAATGTTTCATGATAAGCTGGGAAAGAAAAATCTGTATTATTTTTTCTGCTCTAGGACAGTACGGATTGGACAGTTTGGTCTGATGAAGTAAGCATACCAACTGGAGGCATAAAACAGAAATGAAACCTGGGTGATATTACAATCACATGTTATAAAATAGAGATTTCCTAAGAGAAATAGTGAATACATTAGAGCTTATACAGTAAAAATTGTTCTAGTATTTCTAGAAGTTAAATATACAATAGGGTATACCATATTTTCATCAGATACACCACAACTTCAGAAAAAGAAGATTAAAATTACATTATCTTTTCCGTTACCTGCCAATTTTTGGTCAGCTAATGCATTTTTCCAGTCTTTCTGTTGCTGCAGAGACCACTCCCTTAACTGCTCCTTTTGAAACTTCATCCTCTGATCATAGTTTAAGTCTTCACCCATAAACTTCTGCATGCCAGATATAGTACACCGAGGATCATCGTCTGAAACTCGAGCAGGTCTGTCCTTCTTTAGGGCTTGTGGATCATTCAGGTCAAATTCACGTCTTGTTTCCGCCCTCTGAAAATTCTGCTGAAATTCAATGAGAGCCCTATTCAAGTCTTTGACTTCATTCTTCTGTCGTTCTTCCAGCAGACACATGAGCTTGTCATTTTTCTTCATGTCATGAGCTAGACAAAAATGAACACAACGAAACCACAAATCTCAGAGGTGCACGAGTCTTTGGAGTGCACACACAAGGTGAAAACAAAATTTTCGAGATGAATAAACAGAATGTAAGTCTTCAAACTGTTATGCCTTAGGAGAGTATTTGATCCACAAGTACCAGCCCAGCAAACAGTAATGTTAGTAATATTTACTTATGAAATATTTTCAGTTTTTTAGGTATAAACTATTATATTAATTTTATTAATGTTGCAATGAAATATACTCATGGGAAACAAATACAATAATAAGTACTAGAACTATGAGGGGTTTTTTGGTGAAAACCTGCAGGAATACAAGAAATGTACTGTAAACCAGCTGTTCCTATTTACTCTTAGTTTACAGAGAGCTGAAATACATTGTTGCTCGTCAGGAAGCAAACCAAAACTGGGCTGCAACTGAAAGGAATATAGGTAGCTTTTTCACAGCTCCAATGATTTTTCTAACTATAGCACTAAAATCATTGTCTGGCATTAAGTTCTGAACAGCTTAAGAGCTCCTGCCCATTTAATTGAAACGAAATAAATTACAGCATTTTTAAGAAAAACAAACAACAAAACTCTCACCCAACTAGCCATTGTAGTTATATAAAATAATTTGCTAGAAAAGATAATTTCCTCTTTTGCCAGATTCTCCACATTGCTGCTGGTAGTTTCCCAAGAGTCAGACCCTGACAGGTGTATTCTCCAGCCAGGAAAATCACAAGCAGCTGTAGTAGCAGCACAGCATGGAAGTCGGTAGCTCCATTTTAGCTCCTCTGGAGGCACACAGAGAACTGAGGCTGTGGGACCTTTTCACCTGATAGCACAGGAAAGTATGCCAAGCACAGAAGACCACAAAGGGTTTGAGGTCAGGGCACAGCATGAAATATTTGTGTGGCTGCGAGTTCCAACTCAGCAATGGCTCCTCTTATTGCCTTACTGTACGTGACTCATACTTCCATTAATAATAATCTAGAGAGGATTCCACAGCATCTGTAGATTCTATGGAAGAATGGCCAGACAGAAGATGAGCTCACTCTACAAGAAAGCAACTAAAACAGATTAGCCACTACTATACTGAAAAGGACAGTGGTAAGTAATTATTATTTTTTTTAATCCTGCTGCATATTCAGGTTTTTAAATGATGCTATTCGTCAATACCTTTTAAAAGAAAACACTGAAAATTCTGACCTATTAGGCAATGTATCAGTTTAATCATGTCAATATAAATCTTAAGATAGCAAGGAGAATACATACTGTGCCAATGTAGGTGTATGAACATGAATAGGACAAATTGAATGACTGAATTTAGAGAGCATATGAAGGGATAAAAGAAAGCAGCAAACAGATTAAGACATTTAACTATTCACAGAAATAACATAGTATCCAGGAATATACCGAATCTTTCATGTTCTGCTTTTTCAGCTGCTTCTTGAATTTTCCTCTCCTTGACCTGCGCATCCAATGCATCTTTATCAATCTATTAAAATGAAAAAAAAAAGCAGCTCTTTAGGAGATAGTGTGTTTGAACAATTAAAACAGGTATTGTCGAGTTACACTGACTCACAGTTGTGTAAGACATATAACCCCACTAGCAACAGAATAGATACATATAACTAATGTTATTGGCTGTCCTCTTCAAAACACTTTCGCTCAACACAAAAACATCCCTAAAACAGACATTCCCAGTCACATAAAACTACAGGTTTCACTTTTAAGCGTTTAAATAAAAAAATCTACCAACAGTTTGAGGCAGCTAATTTCTAAACTAGTTCTATTTATGTATGAAGTTCACATTTAAATTGCAAGCAATTTTTAGTTTGGATTACTCATCTGAACTCTTTAGAAAAATCAATGATTTACTGAGGATAAATTCTTCAATCTGTAAGTGAAGAGGGCAGTATCTTATGTTTCCATTATTCAGATGACAAAACAGATACAGAAGCCAAAGTAATAATAAAACTAGTAATAAATAAGAAAAAAAAAAATCTGAGTTTCCATTCTGCTTTCCAGTATATTACCTCCATGTTTTTAAAATATTAAAACCCTGCTTTAGGATTTCTGGTTTCTAAGTCAAATATTGTCTTGATTTTTAAAATTTTCTTAGATACTGCCGCTCAGGTAAACTGGTCAGAGAACAGAAGCAAAGAACCTTAAAACCACACAGAAGTACTGAAATAGACTATCTTTGTATGGATTTCCTGGCTCTTTATGGTTCAGACCTGGCCTAACTTCAAAGCATTAGAACAGTCCCTTGTGTCAGGAACATTGTCGAGGTACAACGAATGATGTTAAATCAAAATATACTGTTAATCAAAAATCCTTAGATGAGCTGTCCTTCATTTTAGATGTTTGTCTAATGTAAACAGATCTATCAAAACCTGCCTGAGTCAGTTCTACAAAACAGGTCAGTTCCACAAAAGTATTTGGGTAAAACCTTTGGATGGTGTACTCCGGTATGGCTCAACGAAATGCACCAGTTAGTTAGTTGTCAGCTATTTCACTAACTGAGAATTTATGGTTTGCACTTCATTTCTAAGGCTCTAGAAAAGCCAGTTTATAGAGAAAGTATGTGACGAATAAATTTCATGTATCTTAACCCATCTCACAACGCCGTCCCTTATAGCCCTGGGGGTTGCCCCAGGGAGCGAACTCAGAACTCCTGGGAGCGGTGGGTGGCACACGGCGCCTTCCCTCCCCTCCTGCCCGCCCTCACCCCTATGGTGCGGATCCGCGCGTTGAAGATGCGGCCCCGCCGCAGCAGCTCCCGCCGCCGCCGGAGCTCCACGGCAGCGGCCTCGTCCAGCTCCCGCTGCTGCCCGAGCCCGCTCATGGCGCCGGGAGGGAACGGCGGGGCTGCAGTGAGAGCGGCGGCCGGGAGCAGCGGCGGCCGGGAGAGGCGGTGTCCAGCCGGGACTCGAGGCGGCCCGTCGCGATGGGAACGGGAGAGGCGGTGTCCAGCCGGGACTCGAGGCGGCCTGTCGCGATGGGAACGGGAGAGGCGGTGTCCAGCCGGGACTCGAGGCGGCCTGTCGCGATGGGAACCGGAGCGGCGCTCCCCGCGGGGCGCGGCCGCTGCACGAGGCGCGCAGGCTGTGAGGGCAGGGCGGGGCGGGGCCGCCTGTCCCTTTGAGGCGATAAATTCGTGGAATAGGCGCGTTGGTTCGCGGTGTCTCTTTGCCGGTAGATCAGCTGGTGAAGTAGCCTCGTCGACTCTTTGAGGAGCTCGAGGCGTGGAGCTCAGGAGCTCCTGCCCCCGGCTCTCCGCGGGGATGGGTTACCTGAAGCTGCTGGTGGTGCAGGACTTCAAGTCGTGGCGGGGGCAGCAGGTTATCGGCCCCTTCATGAGGTTCAACTGCATCATCGGGCCCAATGGATCAGGTAGTGTGGGTAGGGGGCAGCTGCTCCATGAGCTGTCAACATTGAGGGCTCAGTTGGGTGGGATTCAGCCTCACGGACCTGCTGAAAATCCCCTGTGCACCTGAAGGCGTGGCAGCACAAATGAAGCCTCGGAGGCACCTGCTTTGTAATTCTTACCTGAAAGTGTAGGTTCTTCCAGCACGGAAGGGCAGGAGCAGGCCGGGGGGTTGAGAGTTTTAATTTCGAGTTGATTTGGTGCTTTCCAGCTTGAGCAGAAAGCCTGGTTTGCAAACAGCACACCTTGTTTTGGCCACCCCAGGTGGCAAAGATCACATAAAGACAGTTTTATTTCAATAGTCCGGGCTGTACCAGTACAAACCTGCTGCTCGATGGGGGTCTCTGCGTTTTGCCACGCTGCCTGCGGGCAGGGGAGAGCGGCTCTGCGAAATGGCGGCTGGCATGGTGCGGGGCTGTCATGGCGCCGGGCTCACACGAGCAGGGCTTTGTAGGTGCAGCGCCGCTCTCCTGTAAAATTTTAAAAGCTTAATAAAGGACAGTAAGAGACCAAGATGATAAAGCAAAGTTTAACGGCCGGGTGCTTGGCATTCAGCCAAGAGCACACCTTACTATTTTTGGAGACATTCTTTAAATAACCTTTTCTATTGCATCAGCCTATTACATATTCATAAATTATTATGCATATTCAATCTTTTCCACAAACTAGTTTACATATTCCAGGAACTGGTTAGCATGGCCCCTCCTTGGGTCAGCCTTTTTAGAGCATTTGTGTTTCTTGACTGTGGTTTTAATCTGTTATTACCTCCAGCTTGGGCTTTGGTCCATACTTTTTACAGATGGCAGGTGTTGATAGTTGGCATGTCAGTAACAGCGTCTTCATCATATGTTCACTGGATGTTATCCCAACCAAGCAGACAGTTCAAGCATAACTATATCAGCTATCTCGCTACTAGGTCTAAGTTTTGTTAATAGAGGTAAAAACTGTATCCTTACAGCAAAGTTATTTTAACATTATGCATATAGCGTTCATATTAATATTTGCGAAAAGCCAATAATATAATATGTATTTCTGACAGTCACGTTGTGATCCCAAGGTACTGGAACTTCTTAAAATTTGATCTCTGCTTCAGAAAGCTCCATTCAACAAAGAGGGTTTTATCTTCTGTTTGTCAGTGTGATAGGAGGTGAGGGCTGGCTTGACAGAGCAACAGGGATGGGTTTAACTTTAGTGTCCCAAGTCTGTTAATGATTTAATTTATAATTCAGATTTTTAGACTATGTAGTTTCCTCACCCGATTGAAGCAAGATCTGTTAATGTAAGTTGAATCTATTTAGCATTGTTACCATGTTCTTTATCATCCTATCCCCGCTGTTCTGTATTGTAAAGTCTCAGAATTATGATACTTTTTCCAAGTGCTCTTTCAGTTAAATCTGAGTATATTTTATAGATTAATCCAGGGAAGAAAAGGTGTGAATATTACGTAATCCCTGAATTGAGTACTTTTATTTCTGTTTTCCTCCTATTGTTCTTCTTTTTCTATTTTTGAGAATAAGTCAAAATATTATCAAAGTAGCAAGGTTCAAGGCTGCAAATAATTAAACTGTCAGCAGAAATATTCAAGACTAAAGGGATAAAACAAAAAGAGGATTTCATTTGGAGGATTTTTTTCAAAGGGCTCTGACCGGAGACCTTTGTTGCTGTGGTGAATGGATCTGGGAAAGTGCTTGTATTCTTCTGGATACTGGAGTTGCAGTGGAAAAGTTGGGGATGGAGTGCTCATGCAATAAACCTTCCTTGCTTCACTCCAGAAAGCACACTGCCAAGGAAGAAGGGTGATGTGGCACACTCTCCTGCAGAGAAGCCTGTGTAAAAACAAAAGACTTCTTCAATAAGGCGGAACAAATAGATCAATTTTGTCATAATTTCTATTACAGACAGACTGATTTTTCTGCTGCCTGCATGTTACATCTTAAAAATGTGTTTATTATGTGCGACAGCTTTTCCTCAATAAAATCACAAAATCATCGAATGGTTTGCGTGGGAAGGGACCTCAGATCTCATCTGGTTCCAACCCCCCTGCCATGGGCAGGGATGCCTTCCACTATCCCAGGTTGCTCCAAGCCCCATCCTCCCTGGCCTTGAACACTTCCAGGGATGGGGCATCCACAGCTTCTTTGAGCAATCTCACCACCCTCACAGGGAAGAATTTATTCCAAAAAGAGTAAAAAATACATCATTAGAAATAGAATTTAAGAAGAATTTGGCAATTCTGCAGATTTTTTAATACTTAATAAAATGCTTCCATTTATGTCATGTCAAAAAAGTTGTTTTTGTTTTTTTTTTTTACTTTTTAAGGAAAATCTAACATAATGGATGCTGTTAGCTTTGTGATGTGTGAAAAGACATCAACTTTGCGAGTTAAAAGTGTTCGAGAACTTATTCATGGAGCACACGTTGGAAAACCTGTTTCTTCTACAGCCAGTGTGAAGATAGTATATTGTGAGGAAGACGGGGAAGAAAAAACATTTTCAAGAGTTATCCGTGGTTGGTAGTAGATTCTGCTGCATGTACTGTCTACTGTCTGATCGATAAAGAAGTGGAGACCAAAAATACCCAACTTGGAATTTCAGATGCCTGATATTATTTCGTAGTTGGGCAGATCAGTTATAATCCTCCAGATAGCATTTTAGTAGTGATAAAAATGAAAAAAAATCCCCATATTTGGGTTAATTAGTTAAAAAATTAAGTTATGATATGTTATTTGCTCGAAATCTGTCTCTAGATACTTCTTTGGGATCTTTGGATGCTGTAGGCTCTAGGAAATGGGGTCTGACACTTTGCTGCAGGCATGGGCACCATAAGCATGTCAGTTCCTTTATAAAGTACTAAAATTAGAAACTAGAGTTTTCAAACAGAAAAATAAATTACTGAAAGGAATAAATGAGTAATTGAAATCTATTGTCTTCTTTGAGAAAATTGCTCAGTTAAATTATTCCACTAGTTTAATTCTTTTCCAGCGGATTTTTTTGTTGTGGCCGTTCTCAGCAGTAATTTTTTTTCCCTTTCCTCCTTTAGGTAGTTGTACTGAATTTTTTTTCAATGACAAATCTGTCAGCCGATCTGCATATGTATCTGAGCTTGAAAAAATAGGCATTCTTGTCAAGGCCAGGAATTGCCTTATTTTTCAGGTGAGCAATCAAGGTACTTTGAAAAGAAAAGATAATTACGTTATTTCATAGAATACACAGTTAAGTATTGTCTAGAAATGAGGGCACCCTTAGCTACCTACAAGGCAACATATTTTTTCCTGACCTTGACCAAGAGCTACAAGACTACAAATTACACTTAGTGGGGTTTGTATGTACATGCATACACTAGTGAGAAAGAAGCTAATCTCAAAGAACTTGAGTGCTTCTGTTATTCACAATATATAAAAAAATATGGGTCTGTATAAATGCTTACTGTATTTAATTGTAGGAGTGCTAAGAAGAACTGATTTCATCTTAAAACACTCCTGTTAGTGAAGACGCATGAAAATGGATTTTTTTAAGATTGAGGGGTTGAAAATTCTATTCAGCTATTAGTTTCCAAGAATTTAATGACATAGGCCTTAAGCTTTTGATGAACAATACATTTTACAAAATTGTCTTCCTAAGAGTTGCTGACAAAAATTCCTAAGGAGGAATGGATTTTTCTCTTTTACAGAAACATTTCTAGAAACCTGAGTGGCTAGGTAATCCTCATTTTGGCACTAAATTTTTCCTTGGGTTTGAATCTAGATGCATTTCCACCAACTCTGTTCACTGTAAATATATACAGAGGTCAACCTGTACTATATGCTCTTAAATTCATAAGGCATCACAATGATCTACAGTGCTGCATGATTTATTTATTTTCAATTTTGGTTTAGGGAACAGTAGAATCAATTGCAATGAAGAAGCCGAAGGAGAGAACTCAACTTTTTGAACAAATTAGTAATTCATGGGAATATGCTGAAGACTATGAACGAAAGAAGAGGAGAATGCAGCAAGCAGAACAGGATGCACAGTTTAATTATAACAAGAAAAAAAGTGTGGCGGCAGAACGCAGACAAGCAAAGATAGAAAAAGAGGAGGTAATTTCAAGTTATTCCATTTTTTCATGCTAAGATGCCAGATTTTGCATCTCTTGGGAACTTCAGTAGTGTTTAAAAAAGCACAACAAAACAAACCCACAAACTCCTGTTGGTTTTAGTCTAGTAGCTTCTTTCAGTATGGGATACTATATAATAATTTAGTATCATTTGAAAAGGCAGATGAATACATGTATTCTAAATAAAAGAAAGTACAGGCTTGCCAATATAATTAATTAAGTATTGACTTAAATATTTGAGTTTTATGACTAGTGACCATTACAGCTACCTGTATGTCTTCTTACATCACTTTGGCTTTGAAATTGGACTGCTAATGACGGAAAATAGTTTTTATAAAATACAAATTAAATTTTAATGTTGGTAGGCAGAGCATTACCAGATGCTAATCAAGGAACTCAATGAAGAAAGGATACAGCTGCAGCTTTTTCAGCTTTATCACAATGAAAAACAAATTGACTTTCTGAAAAGCAGGTTGGATGAAAAAAATATGGAGGCTCACATCAAGAAAGAGGCTCTTTCTAGAGCAGAAGATTCATTTAAACTCAAGAAAAAAATGTTTGGGATACTAAACAGGGACCAGCAGCATATGGAAAAAGAAATGAAGTAGGTATTCCAATCAGATTCTGTGATAGTTGAATTAAAGCTTTACCTGCACTGGGAGTTGCTTGGCAGGTGTGCATTTCCTGTTAAAAATTTGGGTGACAGCCCAGTGCTATGGAAGTCAGCTCCTAGCAGTTCACTGAAGTAAAATGCAAAAATGGTTTTTACCTCCTGTACCGTGCCTACATAAATATTTCATTATATAAATATTTGTTTGCTATTAAATTTTAGGAGGTTATGTTTCACTTCTTAAGTTACTGTTTTCAGTGGGTATGGAAAAAAAAATCCTCTGTGGGCACACCCACAGTGTAAGCCCCAACTTTACAGTTTAAAACTGATTGTTTGGGTATGTGGTTGACAGGGGGGAGGGGGTGTCTTTTCTGTCTTCCCTCTCTCCCCTTGCCCTGTGGCTTTGTTATTTTGGCTATTTCTTGTGGTGGTTGGTTAGTTGGGGTTGGTTGTTTTGGGTTTGTTTTTGGTTTTGTTTTTTAGGACTCTGGAAGCATCACTGATTCAGCAGAGACCCCTCTATATAAAAGCAAAGGAAAACACGTCCTACCAAATCAAGAAAGTAGAAATGTCTAAAAAAACCCTAAGGGACAAGGAGAAATCCTGTGAGAAGGAAAAGCAGAACATAAAAGAACTAGAGATAGAATTGAATGATATTGAGAAGGCATGGAGAGCATTTGAGGAGAAAGCTGAAGAAGAGAGGATGCAGAGAGCAGCAGAAGTTGAGCTGGGAGAAAGTCAGGTGAACCAGGAGGCCCAAAAGTACTGTTTACTAGAGGAGTCCAAAAATCCTCCTGGTTACACGGAAACTTACTTCACCAATGACCTGTGATTTCTAGTGATCTTTTTGCGCTGAGCTCAAACTAAACCAAAATTCTAGGTTTTATTTAGACACATGGTACATTGGGGGAGGGTAGGGCAGAAAACGTTTGTCAGGGTCTCAGGGTGAGTGATTTTTGAGAACTGGCTTTTCATCTGAAGTGTCAATTACAGAAAACCAATGAAGACAAAAAAGTAAACCAGTGGCATGCCATCTGGTGTACATGCCATCTGGTGGGTCTGAGTCTGAAACTGGGGTAGCTCATCTTAGAAGGGCTACATGCCTTGACAGTAAATGCTCTTTGGAAGGAGCTGTCTTTGCAATCACGTGGTCACGAATGTATGTAAAACTACATGATAGCTTTTTTCCACTGTCTCCTCCTTCAAATAGTTTCTGATCAATTAATAGGAAACCTGCAGGGTTGTTACCTTAGTGTATGAATCTTCTTGCTCTGCACTTCAGAGGCATTTGGTCAGTTAGTCATCACTTAGCAGACTTGTTTAAAATACTTATATTTCACTTACTATATGAAATTTTTTAATAACATGAGAATGCTGAAAATATTGCACTAATTTTAGGCTATGCAAAAACTTAGTGTTAACCTTCAGACTGAATGGGAAGTACTGTAAACTTCCCTGAACAATAAGAGTAATAAAAAAGGCTAAACAAGGACTGTAAGCAGGAACTATTAGGTGTTAGCTTTGGATTGAATCTTACTCTAAAAAAATACAGCTTGTTGTAATGCGATCAGTAGCTAGAAGAGTCTTCTGGAGAAATGGGTAGTTTTCTTAATTTTTATTAAGACAAAGTGTAGGTCAAGTTACTTAAGGCTATAACAGCATGAGTCTTCTCACTTTCCAAGGAGTGAAGTTTTTTGTTTTTTTTTTTTTAAATTTCTTTTTCTCCAGTTAGAGCGGTACAAAGAGCTAAAGGAAATGGCAAGAAAGAAAGTAGCTATTCTAGCCCAGCAGCTAGAAAAACTTCGTTGGGAGGATAAAGGAGATCAAGAAAGGCTGAAACTTAATCGGAGGAAGAAAAATGAAATTGAGGTATCTGTATTAAACTAGAATTAAGTTTTTAGGAGAAAAATGTCTCTCTGCCATTCCAGCTGGTATAACTATCTATATAAACATGTTCAGTGCTTTGATGTAATCAGATCCTCAGCAGAGGAGGTACACTGCAAGTGTTAGCTCAGTTTCCATGTTGCAGCAGGTTTAGCAAAATGGCCTCCAAATTTGTTCGGAAATCATTTGCATGGGCCCACACTGAGGATTTGGGTTTGAAAGCTTTGGCTCTGGTATTTTACAATTACTCAGAACATTGGCTTAACTGTCATCAGTTTCTGGTTCTGTAAGTGTAGTCTTTCTGAGATGTCCCACTGCCATTGTTTATGTGTATGACACTCACACCCTGCAGAGGTTTATTTTGATCACAACTACCTTTTTGCTGAGATGGTTTTAAGGTCAGTTGTGTGTAAGAACGTGTTGTAGTTGGAAAAATGTGTGTCCACTCTTCTCTTGCACTTCAGAGGCAGCTGTTTTGTGTGAATACAGTTGCAGTCATTTTGATTCTGATAACTTTTATCATTGCAGATTCAAGCATGTAACAATTAAATATGTACGTTTTTCACTGTGGCTTGGTTACCATGTCTGATGTTTGCTTCTGATAGAAGTAAAAAGGTCAGAACCTCAGCTGATGATCTCTTTTTTGATGGAAACCTTGTCCTATTAGGTGTTTTGGGTTTTCTGGTTGGTTTTTTTTTTGAACTCTGCTAACTTGCATTTTTGTCACCTACTAAGAAGTTAGAGGGGCAACATGCATTTCTTCAGCATTTAGTTACAGAGTCAAGGTCCCAGTTCAGAAGCTTAAAAAGGCATCATATGAGATTTTACAAGTGGTAGAGTTCCAAACACCTCATTCTTGTACGTACAAACTTGCTTCAGTGGAAAAGTCTGTATTTTACTCCATACTTACGAGGATATAAAAGTTACCATTACTGTAATAGCTAAGCTAATATTTGTACATCCATTTTTTCTTCAGAAAGTACTATTTCTTTTTGAATTACTAATTACCAGGAAAATGTAGTTAGTGTCTAGAAGTGAAATAAATTCCATTGTCTGTGCTTCTTAAACTAAGTCCCATTGTGTTGTTGAGAAAAGAATAAGGAATACTTAAGAGTGCGTGAAATATGAATATGCAAACATTGTAGTGGGTGAATGAAGAATTTAGCTCTCCATCCCTAGAACAATTTTAAAGGTCATAAGGAGTTCAGGAGTTAAATTAAGGCTTTATAAACTGTGTAGGTAGCAGTATTTTTTTTCTTCACTTGCTTCAGTTAATGCTTTTTTATTAAATTTGAGTAAATGAAAATTCTTGCTTTACCATTGGTGGGTTTTTTTACTATAATGTTTTGTGTCATTTTGGAAACTGTGTCAACTTCTTTGGAAAAAGCTGTTGATGTAGGGCTAAGAATTGTGTTTTAAGACGTATAATTTCCTGGCTCTTTGTTTAAGGCTTTGTTAGTGTCATGATTCTCTGTGCTGAAGAGGCTTTTCTTAAACTGTAGCTGAACATGGAAAATCCAGTAATGGCCTTGGTAAAATAATTTCCCTGTATTATTTGTTCAGGTGCAGCTTGGCACCTACTGTTGCAAAAGAGATGCTGTTACTTCACCATGAAATAGCAATAAAGAACAAAAGGTCTATCTCAGTAGTTGTTCTGAATGTAGAGCTGTACATCTTAAAACTGTCATTTTGCTCTGGTTTATTTTTAACACATTCTATTTGTGACTGCGTAGGCAACCATAAAACAGACTGTGGAACAGATAGAAGAGCATGAAAAACGCATAGAGAAGTTGGAAGAATACGCTAAGATATGCATGTAGGTGCCAAAAATTAAAAGATAACTGGATTTCTTGAGTATTAATCATTTTTAAAATATAGCAGGTTTCATATTCCTTCTAATTATTTTCTGTGATATTTTAATAAGAACTAGAATTCGTAATAATTCTTACTAATTTTACTTAATATTTCTGTTACTTTAGCTGTCAAAATAAAGTAGGAAGTATGATGACTAATCCATATTTCTTTTGAATTGGTTCTATAATTCTAATTTCTCACAAGTTACGTTATTATGGGTATGGGTCTATTATTGCACAAATTCTGAGCAAGAAAACAGGACAGTTTTGTAGTTGTGCTGCTTTAGAAATTAATACTTTATTAATACTTACATTGTGTACTAGCACAGCTCAGTTCTTGCCTCCTGGGTCTTGTCTTCTGCCTGATATTTACTCCTTGTGAAGTTAGGTGACTGCAGAATGACCTTAATTTATACTGAAGGTGTGTATAAATGAAATTGTGAATTGCTTTTTATTTCTGCTTCTGCTCAAAGTGGATCATTAACAGAAAAAAAACAGCAGGAGGAAGTGCTGGCTAAGGAAATTGAGAATGCAACAACACGAATGGCTGAAGTGAACGAAGAGTTGAATAAAATAGTTGGGGAACTGCAGAATGCCAAAATTGATTACCATGAAGGAAGGCGTGAGCAGATGAGAGCAGAGATCCTGGAGAGTCTCAAAAGGCTATATCCGGATTCTGTGGTAATGGAACATCCACATTTAAATGCTTTATTTTAAAGTTAAGACTTAAAAATTCAGCTTTAGACTGTGTAAGCAGCTGGAGTAAATTGGACAGCCTGGAATATCCTTTTAAATTTTGTGCTTGTTTGAGTGTACTTTGTGAAATAGTATTACTGGAAGAATTGTAGCATATACTGTCATTATTTTTCAAAGATTCAGAGAGTAGAGGGATTACGCCTTGCATCAAATAGTAATTTTGATCTCTTCTGTGATTTAGTGGTGTTTAATTAATTCCTTTTTTCCTTGTTTGGTTTTGTTTTCTTCTGTCCTCAAACATACTTGCGACTTCATTATTTTGAACAACTGAATGGCAAGGTATAGCCACGAGACTGTTCATTCCAGAACAAATACTGCTTCTGAAAGATAATTTTTATATTATCAAATAGTCTCTCTTTGCTTGTAAGTTAGCATATTTTACATGTTTTCTTTAAATTACTCTTCAGTAATGCAATTAAGGGTTTTGTGTGTTCATTCTGAATTGTCAGCAGACATTAACTGGTTCATGAGGCATCATTAAAAAGATACACTCCCAACACTGAAAGACATTTCAAATAAGAATTTTTTAATAAATATAATCAGTTAAACAGTTGACCTCTGAGTATGACTCATTGTAATTGATCCCCTTTGATGTAGTCATTTGAGGTGTACAAGCTGGTATTCTTTTTTTTTAACGTTTTTTCATGGTTACTCAACTTTCCAGTGTTGACATAAGAACATTAAAATATTTTCAGTTGTTCTTTGCTTCTTGGTCTTTTGCAAAAACCTCCTCAGAAGATGGCAAGCATCTGATCCTGTTGTTTTCTCCAGAGAGTAAGGAATTTGCTTTTCAGCTGCTCTTCAGAATTTTTTCATCCAAGTTAGCAAGATAGTGCAAAAAAAAAAATCAAAGACTTGATTGGCTTATCTCTTTTTGCTCACTCTGTGTTTTACATCCCTGTTTGAAAAGAACTGGATCACATGGTGATGCCTTACTGGCTTAGAGAAGGCTTGTGTTGAGGAATATTCTGTCATTTTCCTGTAGGAACTGTAAATTTAAGAGTACTTCGAGGTGGGATGGCCTCTAACAAAAATGAGAAGTCAAATTCATTACATAAACTATGCTGTTACAGGAAGGCGTAGTGCTGCCTGCCTCAGATACCCTTATTCCTGCAGCAGTTTTCCCAACACCAGCATACTGAGGCATCAGAGTTGTTTCTGAACTGCTCCTTCATGCTCAGGTGTACTAATTCCAGATGACAACCTACATCACAGTTCTAGGATAGAGGGGTCAAAACACATTTTGTCTTCTGGTCTGCTGGCAGAACGGAAGGAAATCTTTGTGTTGGTCTTCTGGATTTCATGGGCAAAAGTGGCAGACTGCTTCTAAATGTTCGGTTCCTACATCCATCTTACAGCTTCTGTTCTGTTAAAACATGCTTGTGATGGTGGGTGAACACTGCAGGTACTAAATTTGATAAGAATAAAACTGTAGGTATGCAAGAACAGATGGTTAGCTGCATGTCAAGAAGCAGGAAAATTGTTTTTGCACGAATTCACAGGTAATAATGTTCAGAATGTGCATCAGTAGGTTTGATCATTCAGAAAAAGCTAAACTATGCCTACAACTACAGAAAAGAAATAAAAATCATTAGGGAGCATGTATAAGAAAGAACTATAATTAATTTTCTCTGTGGAGGTGTTATTTCAACACATGGCAAAAGAGGCTTGATTATTTGGACTATACAGTACAAGAGAAGTAGTTTTTATTTTTTTCATGCGTCTTCATTTTTGGGTTGAAGCTGGAATGGCACCTCTTGCTGCCATTTTGCAGTTAACAGGTCTGTTTATTTAAGAGGTTATTGTAATTTTAAGATCTTACTGAATGCTAGATACTTTCTTACTCTCCAAAAAACATGCTTAGCTAACTTTGTGACTCTGTCATGCGTCTAGAAGTGTATAAAAGAGATTCTCAGTTAAACACTGATATGTACCCGTAACCTTAGAGAAAAAATTAGATCCCTTCTGATTCTGGAGGCATACTTTATAAGTTGGGTTGATGACTGCTATGATTTCTGGTTTTTCTGATGTACAGCTGTTGTGACAGAGTGCAACTGGTAGATACGTAATATTGAAGCAGTAAGAGGAAAATACCTTGTATGCAAAAATATTTTTTATATCTAAAATATTAGTATTTCTCTATATTTTTATCTTCAGTTTGGAAGACTGCTTGACCTGTGTCATCCTATTCATAAAAAATACCAGCTTGCTGTTACCAAGGTATTCAGCAAATACATGACTGCTATTGTTGTTGCTACTGAAAAAACAGCAAGAGATTGCATTCGGTTCCTAAAACAAGAACGAGCTGAACCTGAAACTTTTCTTGCTTTGGATTACCTTGATGTAAGTATGCTTTTCTTTCTCCTGTCATCAGCAAGCTAATACACTTGAAAGTCTTGATACTGGCTCATTTAAGTTTAACTAAAATCAGCCTTCGTGTTAAGGCACAGGACTTGTTTGTTCCCCATGCATTAGTGTCCTTTGATTTCATGCACAGGGTATACAGTAGTAGCTTAGTGCCATCATAAATAGTAATGCAGTAGGTTACACAGAATGAAGGACAGTGCTGTAAAGAGAACGTAAACCCCAGATCTGTTTCTAGTCTTGCAGTGATTGAGCTTCCTGTTGCACTGATCTGTACATCCTGTCTCCAGACTACTCAGATTTGGACGTGCTTTGCTGTAACAACATGGATTCTAAACACTTGCTTTTTTGCTTTACAGGTTAAACCAATTAACGAGAGGCTAAGGGAGATAAAAGGAGCTAAAATGATGGTGGATGTTGTACAAACACAATTTGATCCACTGAAAAAAGTGATTCAGTTTGTGAGTGGGAATGCCTTGATCTGTGAAACAGTTAAGGAAGCAAAACACATTGCGTTTGATGGACCAGTGAGGTTGAAAGTAAGAAGCCAAAGTTTGCTGCATACATTTTTCATTGCAGTGATGTGTTCGATGCCATTAAACAATTCTTCTGTAAACATGCTGGAGTATTGCAGATAAACACAGAGTTGATACTATGCTGTCTAATCCCACAGAAACAAATCACTAGATACGTCACATGGTTATGTTTTCTTCTGATAGTAAGTTGAAGCAGTTTCCTGGGAAAAGAAGGAGGCAAATGAAGAGATAGGTAGTGTCCAAATATGGTTCTTGGTATGGTCCTTGTGATGAAGAGTAAGAAGGAGGGATAATCGTGTGTCTAAAACTGTCTGATTTAAAAATACAGACTTTATTTTGCGAGATTTTCTTTGAAGAAATGCTTTCAAAATTCTTTAAAATATATACCAGAATCTCTTGGTTGTAGGTATGGATTATGTTAAGGACTCGAAGCTTCTCTGTCACTTCCTGCAGTTCTTTCTTCTTATTCCTGTCTCGATTGCTGCAGACAGTAATTTATTCACTTAATAAGCCTTCTAAAATTTTGATTAAGACAGCTTTAATTTGAAGATGAGTGTGAAGCCATGTTTACTTGAAATAAAGCCACTATAACACCCATGTTCTTTACTAAAATTTACACTTTCACTGTACAAACAAGCTGTTCGCCTTTACTATGTTACCATGTTAGTTGGTCTGTTCTACCAAGTTTAAAAGGTGTCTCTTCTACACCTTTTAAGTGCAAGTGTATACACAAGTGGCTATGTGCAAGGAAATTATACAATTTCATTTTTTTTTCTGATCAGTTGTAATAATACTAAAATGTAATTAGTGCTAAGAAACAACAGACTTGCTCTTTGCTTCAAATGTTTCATGTTAGCAGGTTTGGAAGAGAAAAGAAAAATTTGAGTCCAACTCAGGTGTGGTTGTTACTTGTTTAACTACCATATCTTGGGCACTAGCACATGGGGTATTTTGGCTGTGTTTTTTCAGATTTATTTGGATATTATTATTTATTTATTTTCTTCCAGACAGTGGCTCTTGATGGAACTTTATTTTTGAAATCTGGAGTGATTTCTGGAGGATCAAGTGATTTAAGATTTAAAGCTAGAATTTGGGATGAGAAAGAAATGAGTAAAATGAAAGAAAGAAGAGATAACTTGATTCATGAGTTAAAGGTAGGTCTCTTAAAAGCACTTAACTGCAGAAGTCATGCTGTGTCTTAACTTAATTGAGCTCTGGGAAGGTGATTTTCTAAAAGTGTAATTTTCAAAACTTCTAGAAGATGCAGACAGGACTTAATAGCTGTTCATTCTCTTCTAGTTGATGAACTCTGCATCTCAGTTCTTAGCTGTGGTTCTCAGCTCGCAGGCAGAAATACAGGACAACACTTTTGGTCCAAGCTCCCTCCAGGAAAAAGTTGATAAGAATACCTGAAGACTGGTAGTGAAAATGACAATATGATGTGTTGACATGGCAATGTTTGCATTTACCAAAACCTGCCAGTATAAAACAATTTGTCATACCTTAGTGTTGGCTTTTTTTAAGAGGGGTGGAGTTGTAATGTAATCTGCGAGCAGACACTTTCATGGGAGAAACAAATCTGTTACAATATTGAATATGACCTGTGCTGTCAGCCTTTACCTTGAATGAGGCTTATGTCAGTGAGGCTAGCTTTAAAATTTGAAAAATAATTTTCAAATAGTTCACTGTTTGTTTAAAATGCTTTTTCTCCCACCATAACACTTTCCCAGGACTTAATGAAGATCAGACGGAAGGAGGCTGACTTGAAGCAATTGCGTGCTCAGTGCCAAGGAATTCAGACACGACTTAAATATTCACAGAGTGAATTAGACCTTATTAAAAAGAAACATCTTGCTAATCTCTTCATGGTATAATACTAAGTCTTCATAATTTTCATGTTTAATAATGGTATTGTTTTAAATTGCAGTTACTGATCAGGTAATGCTACTTCCTTACATAGTTGTTTTAATTGAGTTAAAGTTTTATATACAGCAGTTACAACCAAGGAATTGATAAAATACGAAAACTGAGATTGCAGAGTACTTTACATGAGGCTTTTTCTATTATAGTTTTAAAACTTGGATTTCTGGTAACCTTGGATTATCATTTAGTAACCTTCAGAAGTCTGTATGTCAAAGTGTACTTTATGTGGTACTTAGTTTGCTTTTCTACTCATTAAATCTGTAATTGTTACATGCAGATTGGTGATGATAGTGGTTAAGTGGCATTTGAGAAGAAAATATTTAATGTTTTTAATCAGAAGAAATAGTTAACCTGGAACAGAGCTGTCTCTTAATTTCTAGAAAGTTGATCCTCCTATTAAGGAAAATTACCATCTTTTTTCTTTCTTTCTATCTAGGAAAAATCAAAACTGGAAAGTGAACTGGTAAATATTGAGGCTCAGCATGTTATGCTGAATGAAGGAGTAGTACGAAGAAAAGAAAAAATAGAAGAATTTCAGAAAAAAATTAACGAGGTAATGCCTTCTTATCAGAGCTTTGAGAGCTCATGCTGCTAGGGTACAGAACCTTGTGTTTTACTGATGTTTAGACCTGGACAACCTTTAACTTTGTAAACTGCTTTGTCAACAAGCCTTATACATTATTCCGGCGGTCTCTCCACATCCTCTACCTTTCTTACCAAGGTAGCTGTGAACAGAGAATGTTAGTGTATATGTGTCATACTTTGCAAATGAGTTTCCTTAGAGTCAAAGTTCTGTGACTGTCAAGTGCTAAACCAACCAAATCCATCTATGTCTCAAATAGATGAAGCTTTACTTAATATATACAGCTTTCTAGAGCTGAAAACTGTCTTCAGCACTGTGAGAAGGCTTTGTTCTGAGCTCTACGGCTGACGTGTCTGGGGGATGGCCTGGATTTCCTGTCTACTAGGAAAGTAGATGAAAAATAGCAAACTCTGAACATTCCTTTCTCTTGGGAAGTAGCTGATACTTGTGCTTCATTTTTTCTCTGTGCTCTGATTACCCTGGGAGAGTGGCCGAGGTGTACATAAGGATTGTTAGCAAATTCCTGTTCCACTGTTTTGGGGGGTTGTTTGTTTCTATAAAGGATTTCTTTTTGTGATTTTGTTGTTTGGTTTTGGTTTTGGTTTTTTTTATCTTTTGCTGGGTGGGAAGAACGTTCTTTCCGGTTTTTTGCATCTTGTGGGTGTTGGGGTTTGTTTTGGGTTTTTGGTTGGTTTTCTTGAGGGTTTTTGTTTGTTTTGGTGGTGGTGGTTTTTTTTTGAGACCATTGTATGCCTGTATTCAAGTCCAGTTCATGGAAGGTGGAGCTAGCCTGTGGTATAACTGAGTGTTCTTTGCTCACACTCTCTTTTGAGGTGATGGACAACTTGGATGTAAAATTGTTGTTTATTTCTTGTCTCTGTTTTCAAAGGTTGAAGATGATGTTTTCCGGGAATTCTGTGAAGAAATTGGTATAGAAAATATTCGTGTGTATGAACAAGAACATGTGAGACAACAAGAGGAGATTGATAAGAGAAGGTGGTATATGTCACTGAAATGTAAACCAGTGGTTGGTATTAGATTGGGCACCTGAGAAGCTCCCTCACAGGAAATAACACAAAGTCCTAGGAGAATGTAGAAGGTTCTCCTTGTGACTGTAAGGCTCAGTTAGGCCACTGCTATAGGTTAGTTAGACGAGGATTAGCTAGATCACTGCTGTGGTTTGGGTTTGCTAGACAGAATCAGTGACAGCTTGTAACAAACTTAAAAGGGAACATTTACTATTTCGGTAGCACTGTTGTAAGATATAAAGAATCATTTTCTAAAACCCACATTGCAAAAAGGCACTCTTGCAATGCCAGATTGAGAATCACATGACGGGTCACTCGTGTGTGAAAAATCTTAAGGGAAACTGGGTGTAAGATGCAGGTGTTTGGTATAGGAACATACTCTTAATGGAAACAGGCTCTGGAGTGTTTCACAGGCAACCTCAGCTAGTGTTTCTCTCACAGACACGTCACTGCACCACAGATCTGTATCTCAGAAGCAGAATGTTAAAATGAACTGATGGTTGAAGTTCAAGTGTCACTTTTCATATTGATGTGGCTATATTGTATGTTGTGTTTTTTTTAACTAATATCACTATATCTTTGTGATTTCCCATATATCCAGAATCAATGTATGCAGGTTTTTGGGTTCACATAGAAGATACAGTGATGGTATCTAAATAGAGTCCAGTCACAGTTAATAGCCTGCTTTGTAAGAACTGGTTTTGAATCCTGTACTTTTACTAGACTGGAGTTTGAAAATCAGAGGACGCGACTGAACGTTCAGCTGGACTATAATCGTGATCATCTACAAAAATCAACAAACTCACTCAGAAAGCTGAGGGAGACAGCTG
>WEKY01048174.1:368854-392928 GCA_013390045.1 Picathartes gymnocephalus
AGAAGGTAACTAAAAGCAGTTTCTCTGTCTCTGTAATTTAGTGCATTCTTTCCTCTCAGTTCCAATTTTGAATAAATGCAGTTGATGCTGTGGATTAATTTTTCAAGAGGTTAATTCAGGGTTGACTTTGTAATTGCTTAAAAAGATACAGATGCATTTTAACCTTGGAATAAACTGCTGTATTAACATAACATAACTTACTGACATTTAAGTTTTGGATTACTGTCTGTACAGTATTATTTTATATTTTGTTCAGTTAATGTGTTGAATTGATAAGAAAGGCAACATACAACTACAGATAAAACCAGCAGCATGTGGCTCAGATTCAGCAGAAGATTTTATAAAAGCAAGCAACTCTGGTGCTTTACATCTTTAAGCTACTTTGCAGTCCCTAATATATTTAAAATAATGCTATGAAACCCATTTAGACTTTTAGTTGAAGTAATATGTATAGATTCCTCTTTCACAGTGTTCTTTATCCTGTGTTGTGCTGATGGTGCTTGTTAAAGAAACAAGCTTGTGCTTGTTCACAGAAAAGGGAAGGAGAAAATACGTGCTTTGAACAAAAAACAAAATGAAATGTATAAAACTGCCACAACGTGGGGGGAACCCCCCCTCCCCAGTGCCTTTCAGATCTGTGCCCCAGATCTTGTGCTATAACACATTTCAATTTAACAGGTTTAAACTTTAACTCCTTCCTGTATAGTAGAGGTTTCAGATCTAGATTCTTGGTGGGAGGTTAAAAATTAAAATATTTCTATGCAGGATGAGGAAAAACTTCTTAAAAAAGTGAATGAACTTTTGGAGGAGCAGCAACACCTTAAGGATAGATTAAGTGCTCATAAATCTGAGGTTACAAAAAGCCAAAATGAAGTTGAAGAGTTCAGAAAGACGATGTTAACTCTAAATAGGTAATTTCTACTTCTACTTCTGGGAAGATGATTAAAGGGTTAATATTCAGAAGGGATTTACTGATCACGTGTTTGGATTTCTCTTGTTTTGTTTTCTTGTGAAAAATTTATTAGAGACATAGTGATTTGCATCTACATTGTGCCTTAGTTTAACAGTGTTTCTGATTCAGTGTGTGAAGGAGAATATTTCAAGAGAGCCATCCCATAAACCATATAGAATTATTTTATTATCTGCCTAGTCGTAGGTCTCACTGTGATCTCTGACCACAGATCTGTCATCTCTTCTGGTATGTATGTAGTAGCTTACAGCTTGACTGAGGGCATGAGAAGTTCCCTGGTGGTTTCACAGTTTAGTTTGAGTTGTACAGTGGGTCTGATTAATGGGAACATTTTTATTTTCCGATTTCATTGTTATTTTTCCAGATTTTTCATGTTGTCCTGAACTGCATGCCACTTCTCCCCCCCCTTGCTCTCTCTGTTTAACTCCACAAGCACAGAACTCAACATCCAGCATAAGCAGAACAGAGACTGGGGATAGAAGCATCATAAAGTCACCCTAGGACACATGTGCTGGATACCTTGAACTAATACTAACTTCAGATCGTTATTTTATCCTACGTTATATTAAATGAACTCCTCTGTGGACAGTTCATACTTCAGTTCTGTTGTGCTTGCTTATTATTGATGTGGCTAATGTCCCATAATCAGGAGTCGTCATCACTGTGCTTCAAAACCCCATCGTGTTGGCACAGTATGGCTAAGTAAACTTGTGGAATTTTCTGTAAACTCATGAACCATATGCCTAGTAATTTATGTTGTGTGTAGTTTTAGCAGTGTTATGTTTCTGCTGATGGTAACTTGATGCTATCAGAGGAATTGGTTGCGAAGAATCAAGCTGTTTCAACGAGAGTAGTGATAAAAGATACTTGATTACATGTTAAAGGGTCAAATCTCCATACATGTTCACTAGAGTTGAACAGAACAGAGGTAAGCTGTAATTAGGAAGAATGGGTATTTGAGCATGCTTTTAAGTGAACTTGGCAAAGTACTGAGACTGACGGTCCCTCTGGAGTAATTCGGGAGAACGGAGGAGATGGCAGAAGTACAGTACCATTTTCCTTTCTGTTTGCTGGGGATTATTGCAGAGGAAACAGCGCTCTTGGTGCTTGCAGTCTGTTTTCCATGCTGTATTTATCATGCTGTTTTTCTGAGGATGTTACTAGCAGTGATGTTTCCATTCTTGAGTCGTTTTGTGCTTTTTGTGCATGTAGAGAAGCCACAAAGTTGCAGAGGGAAGCTACAGCTCTAGAAACCTCTCTGGAAGAGAAGAGATTAAGGCGACACAATCTGCTGCTTGAATGCAAGGTGCAGGACATGAAAATCAAGTTACTGTTTGGATCGTTGGATGATATCAGTGAAGTGGAGGTACTTAGTGTTTACAGAAGATAGATATCGTGGAGGAGCACTTACTCATGAATTGAAAGATCCTTTTTCTCTCCTTACAGGACTGTTTCTCTTACATAGTAATGTTCAAACAAATATACTCTATTTGTGTGATCAGGTCTCTTTCATTCAAAAGAAGGATTTCTTCTTATTTTTGTAGACAGAAATATTCTTTGCAAGTATTTTTGCTTATGCTTGAAAATACTCTTGTGAAATATATAAAATTTTGTGGTACAAGAAAATTGGTATGAAGATAAGTAAGAGGATACACAGGGTTCAGTTCAGAAATGTAAATAAATAAGGCATGTGCAAGGGTTGAGATCATATTTGGTCAATCATCCATAATATAAATGCTGTGTATGAAATCATCCTTTTGTGTTCAGTAGATGTAGTATTCACAGAAATCAGGAGTAGGCTAAAATGGAAACATTCCTTCTATCCAATGATAGCTCCTTATTATTTGCCTTCATCTTCCCTCTTTTTCCAACTTTCCCTCTTTATTCCTCCTTTTGTGAGGAGGAATAAACTTTCTGCACTGTTACAAAAGAAATGAGCTGTAGGTTTTGAAGAACTTACAAGAAGTGTGTGAATTTGGAAGGAGTCTTGTTGAACCCATTCGTTAGAAAAGTATTTTTGCTGGAGGATAGGTGTGAACTGGGCGGCAGACAAAAGGCAGGCAGGTGAGGTGGGGTGGGCAGTCTGTGAAGGGAAAGAACAAGAACTGCTAATGATCAGAGGATGTAGGAACTCAGCTCTCACTGTTTCTGAGTAAGGAAGAGAGGAAACCAAGGAGGTGAGCAGGAGGAATAACAATGTGGATTCTTAATCTGACTGAGAAGACCAGCAAGACTTGGTTCTCAGAAAAAATCTTGGTGGGAAAATGGTCTAATAATGAGAGGTAGCATATGTTTCATTTGGGGGAAAGGGACTGAAATTCAGGCTACAGGGAGTAGAAGATTCTCTGCTTATGCCATACAGAACTGAAGCTCCTCGATTTTTTTTGAGTGGAAGAAATCCCTCAGCTTACACTCTTCAGCCTTCCCTTGGAAGGGATTGAGGTATCAGGCAGTGTACATTTTTCCAGTCAGGAGATTTACAGTATGTACAGTGTTGTAAATATGTTATAAACAAATTGCTCTTGCTTTCAACATAGCTTCAAGCTGAGTTTAGCAGACGTTTTCATCTTCATTTAACACGTGTGTGTGTTAATTAGGCTCATGAGATCTTAACTGGTCACCTCATTGGGCCAGGGGAAGAGCCATGGATTAAGTTTACCTCGTACCATGTTACCACTGTCTCTTAATTTAAAAATTTTTTAAATGAATTGGTTTTACAGTTTGAAAGTTAACTGTTGTATTTCTGAACTGGAATGTTCTTTATCTTACAGCTAGGAACTGAAACAGAAGGCACCCAGACTCTATCAGGGATCTATGAAAGGGAAGAGGGAATTCAGATAGACTACAGCACCCTAGACATCAACCTAAAGGTACTCTTTCTTGTCTGAAATTATTAGAGATGGTGTTTGATTTTTATTTTTATGAAAGATACTTTATTTCATTCTTCACCCTGAACTTTAAGTGACCAGTGGTAAAAACACTGCTAAGCTGAATGTGTATGTGTGCTGTGCTGTTGCACTCGTGCCTTAGCATTGATGAGTGGCATTTCTAGGTGTGTCAGTTTCCCATATAACTGGCTTTAACTTACAGCTTACCTGAACCACAGAAATGGAATTGAGAGACTTAATAGAACCTTGCTTTCTTTTTTTTCCTTCCTCCTTTACTTTCTGCCTTGAAGTTCCAGCTGGGTATGTTAAGGCTTAAAACTCCAGAACCCAAGGATGGTTATGGAGGGTTGTTTACCTTCTGTTTGTGGTATTTGCAGAGACTGAGGCTTCCCATCCTTCCCTGTCTAACAGCCCATTAGGTCACATTTTCTCAGCAGGTTTTCCAATTTTTTTTTTTCTTTTTAATCTTGAGAAGAATAGTTAAATGTCAGAAGCTAAGCACAGAGCAAAGGATGAACCTGTCGTCACTAGAACTTATCTCAAAGAATTCACTGAGAACCTCTTCTTTAAAATTCAAGGAGTGAAGCACTAATCCTGCTCCTGTGTTGTATTTGAAAAAGGGAATCGAGGGAAAGAAATTGGCTCCCTCTTTTTAAAGGTATTGGGGAAGAAGAGAGAGGCCCTGGTAGATTCATTTCAAGAACTAAAATCTGAGTGGCATTTTCAGTGGTGTTTCAAGTTAAAGCTATTAATGAGTGGGGTAATTGTTTCAGGAACCATCTGTGCTTGTTGCATGTATTGAAATGTCTTGGCCTAAGAGCAAATTAGATTGCTGTATTGTTTTTTTTTTTTAATTTAGGAACTAGAATCTGATAAAGAAATAGAGGATCATGTGAAGCAAATGCAGCAGGAAATCAAATCTAAAGAAGTCATATTAATGAAGACAGCTGCTCCAAACCTGAGAGCAGGAGAGAAATTACAGATAGCTCGGGACAAGTTCCAAGAATCAATAGACGGTAACACTGTGTCTTTCATGTCAGTCACTTTTGTGATTCCACCCTAATTGAAATTCCTCTTCTTGGGGTTGGTCCTGTTGGCTTTGCCCCTTTCAGATATTAAGGTATTTTTTTTGTTCTCAAGTGTTTATCCTCAGTTACCTTTTTAATTATATGTAAACAATTCATTAACATACACTTGAGTGTGCAGTAGTTTGTTGAAATACTGTTTGAATGACTGGGAATATACTTGCTCCCCACATGACATCATAAAGTATTTTTACTTGCTTTCTGAGAAATACTGACCTTAATGTTAAAATCGCTTAAATTTTTCTTACATAACTGAAGGAACTATGTATGTTGTCCAAAACTCAGACATGAGCATTTCTGCAAAATTACGAGTATCTTCAGAGAGTTTCACAGATACTAACAATGTAAGGAACCCATGGGGTTCTGAAGCCGTACCAGGTCAGTGTTGGTTCCAGGAATTCGGAAAAGAATTTTGTTCTGTGCTCCAGACAAATGTGGCACAGAGTAGATTGAATACATCACAACTTTGCTGGTTTGTGGGTCCTCCATTTGAAATCTGGAACAAAACTCACAATATATTGCTATGTTCCTTTTTCTGCAGTAAGTATTTTCCTTGATGCTGCTCATAGTACCTAGTATATATTTGTTCTGTGTATTTGCTCAAAGACTTCTTAAGGAGTAATTCTGTGATTTTATTTTTTTTCCTGTAGCTTTTGAGACCAGCAGAAAGGAGGCCAGAATACGCAAGCAGGAATTTGAAGAGGTGAAAAACAGGAGATACGAGCTGTTTAGCCGGTGCTTTGAGCACGCCTCGATAGCCATTGACACGATCTACAAGAAGCTCTGCAGGAACAGTAGTGCTCAGGTGTGTGGTGCTCAGGGGTTTTGCCTTAAAGGCCTTACTGGATGCCTTGTTCCCTACAATGAAGTAGCACTTGTGGTTTGCAAGGACAGTCTCAGTCCTTAGGAAGAAAATTAGAGAAATAAAGGACTACAGAAGTTTAGGGTCAGGGAAGGAATCGGTAGAAAACCAAAGTATGCTTGACATTAGACAGAGGTGATCTGCGAACGAAAACTGGGGACTCCTCAGCTTGGCTTAGTTTTACTCTGCTTTTAGCGGACTTGTAAATTACCAGAACACAAATGTGAAATGTAATTGAGTACTTCATTTAAAAATAACGTTGGTTTACCCATCAAGTGATAGGAATAATAATCATTAGTACAGACAACTAAAAATCATAAATCAGTGCTAGTGTTTTGTACAAGGTCTTGAAGCACCTTCTACCCCACTTAAATATTTAGAAAACACAGACATAGTATGTTTGCAACTTTACAACAGAGTGTAGAAAAATTGTCTCACATAGATCTTTGTTACTGTTCCTGTATTAATACCAAAAGTCAAGAGGGAACTCCCAAATGCTTTTGTTATGTCAAATTCCATAGACTGGAATGGTGAAAGGATTGAATTTGAATTCTTGTCTGTCTCAAGATTTTGCGTTTTCCCTCAGCATGGTGTGTGTTGGTTTGGTTTTCTTCCATTATGTCTGTGATCTGAGAGGAGATACTTGAAATGAGGGTTAAGTAAGGAAATTTCTGTTATCTGTCTCCACTTGTGCTGAGGGGAAGAGTCTGTATTATTTTATTCTCTCTGCTGTTAATGAGAAATACAAACCACGTAGCAAAGATCTTGCCCATAGTACTTTTAGTGGTTTGGAAAAATGGCGGTTCCTTTAAAATAATGCTTTTAAATTTTGTCCCTGGGAACCAGGATACAAAATACAGAAAAAGACTTTAATACAAACAGTCTTTATCCAGCTCAAAGCTAGCTTCTATAAAGCTAACCTTTCACCAAAAAAAAAGGGCAGTTTTCCAAAGACATTGTCTTCCAGGCCAAAAAAAGAAGAAATCTGCTTTTGAAGTCCAACATTTTAATAATTACAAAAATTAAAACATTTACATAAAAGGTGATAAAGTTGATAAAACTGAGTTTCTTCAGTAGTTGAAAGTTTGTAAATAAATATGTAGCGCCATTTCCATACTGAGCCTCTTGGTTCCCAGTTTAACAAAGCCACATTCTCTGGGAATTGGACACTGCTGCTCTCAGAATGCATGAACAGTTCACCTGAAAGCGAAGCAAACTCACTGGTTTCCTTACTAGCTCAGGCAGTATTTAAACCTAAAAAATACCCATCTAAATAATCTGATAAATCTCACTATTAACAATTAAATGTATTTGATGTATTTGTTTCCAGGCATTCCTTAGTCCTGAAAATCCTGAGGAGCCCTATTTGGAAGGCATTGGCTTTAACTGCGTGGCTCCAGGCAAGCGCTTCATGCCAATGGACAGTTTGTCAGGAGGGGAAAAAACAGTGGCAGCCCTGGCTCTTGTGTTTGCCATACACAGGTAAAAGCACTGTTCTGGGATTATCCAGGGAAAAATAGAAGTATGATGGTATTCTCCAAGTATCTGGCCAAGTAGGTGATAGAAAGAGACAGTGTTATGCTTACACACGTGTTAAAAAAAATTCTGCTAATGGAGTATTCAAGCATTGCTGAAGTCCTTATTCTTCATCTGTCATGACTTTATATGTTCAATGTAGAATTTCACGTTAGCTAAAATATTAACTGTTAACTAAGTTCTTGTCTAATATTAAATGTTAAATGATACCTAATTAATTACAATAAATATAAGAATCATATTGCAGAATATTCTCAACATTTTTTATGGAGTAAGTAATTAGAATGTTGATTAACATTTTGGTATCTCAGTGCAAAATACTGTCTTGTCTTCTGCAGCTTTCGTCCAGCTCCTTTTTTTATTTTGGATGAGATAGATGCTGCACTGGACAACACAAACATTGATAGAGTAAGTTGCTCTTTTACCAACAATATCTGGTACCTTTTGTAGAAGGGTGGCTACTTCCATTGCAGGGTGTAGATTGCAGATTGATTAGCTGACTGAACCTGTTTTAAATTAGATTGGATTTAGGGCTGAAGTAATGGGTTTATAAGATATGACATATGGGAAAAGTTTAAATTCCTTATTCCAAGTGTGTTTGATTGGTCTGTAAACTGTGAAGGTGAGAGGAGGTGGTGAGGAGTGTGCAGGTGTGTTGTGTAACCCCATGTGGCACAGTCTGACCGGGAGGGCACCTGGGAATTGTGCTGCTTGGAATTTGTAAGGCCTTGGAGTTCCCTTGGCTCTGAGAAGTAGCAAGGAGTGTATCTGCATGTGGAAACCAAGTCACTCTGTCACTGGAGTGTTTCATATAATTGGCCTAGTAACTGTTTTTGCATTAGCACCAATTAAGCTGTTGCTCCTGTCATTTTAGTCACGTGCCTTTTCTTGATTAAAACATCTTCCTGCCCTCTCAATTTCTCTTTCCCTTTTTGCCAATAACTGTTCAATGTAACAAGAACTGAGGCTGGAGCACAAACAGCAGAGATTGCAGCTGTGGATGGCAGCTGCTGGGAGGGGGAGGCTCAGAACAGGGGGATTGTTTCTAGGGAGGACTCCTAAAGCTCTCCACATATGCCTGGATTTTCTTCTGTGGAAGCGTTTTTTTTTTCAGAGCAGTATTTCTACTGGCATTACTGCTAATGTCAGTCTTGGTAGAGCCTAACAAACAAAAGCAGTTGTTTAAATACCAAACATTTTGGTTTTTCCCCTGATGGTGTTAACTGTGATGTGCCAAGTACCCCAGAGTTTGCTTGGAGGGTACCTCTGGAATAGACAGCTGGGAAGGTCTACCACTTGTGCCTGCCAGATAGAATTCAATTCTTTCTTCGAGATTGCTGACTCACTGTGAGAGGTTCCTGAATCTGAATTCCCTAAATATTCCTTGGGATGCAAGTGCACAAGGGTTACCCAGGCCCTAAGGTTGTTGTAACTTGGTGCAGTGTGTTTCAGCAATGTCAGATGGGATGTAGTGGGGCTATAATGAAAATCCCTAAGGAGGCTTTAGCGTTTGGCTCTCAGTAACATGATTAAAAACAAGATTACGCATCACACAGCACCTCTGTGATCTGAGCTTTTATCAGATACTGCTCTACTTAGGAGTCTCACTCGGGACCACTCTAAGATGATGTATTCTGGTTAAATACAAGTGTTGTGTTTCCTGTGTGTCGTTCTTCCTTGGCTCAGATGTCTCAAGGCTGGTGACTCGGAGCAGTGCAGGCTGACTCCAGGCTTTCCTTTGCTGTTACACCATTTAGTGCTGAACTTACCATTTCTGCCTTTCATGGCAGCTGTGGTGTGCAGTGCCCATCTCTGCAGCTGTCTGGGGTGGCTGGCCCAACAACACTTCTTCCATTAAAAAGTAATTTCCATGTCATGTAGATAGAACTGTGCAGGCAGAGGGCTCATGAAAAATGTACTGGTTTTCCCTTATGCAGCATTTAATTTATATTGGGGGACATTGCAATACTCGCCAGTTCATAACTTAAATTTTGTACCTTTATGTTGCATTATCATTGAGAAACCTGCTGCTGTCTCCAGTGAACTAATTTAAGATTTTTATATAGCCAGTAGCGAACTTTTCACACTTTTTAAAAACCTTATTTAGGAATTTCCATCTTCCTTTCTAGTTTATATAAAGTAAAACTGTTTTTCATTGGCATGGGTGTCTTTTTGTAGCTTTACTCATTGGAATGAACCCTTATTTTCTTAAATATTTTCAAAAAGCAGCACACCTGAGGGGTTGCCTTAAAACTATGCAAAATATCTGGCTTTTAAAACTGGTTTATTTCTTATTTTATCAATCTTATTTCATGATGGAATTCTGCAGCTAGCACAGTTCAGTTCTTCCCTCACCATTCCCGAAGCGCAGCATTGTTTCAGGTTGCCAGAATTAACTGAAATACTCGGTTTCTTTCCAAAGGTCTCGAGTTTCATTAGAGAACAGGCACATGAACAGTTTCAAATGATAGTTATTTCCCTGAAGGAAGAGTTTTATTGCAAGGCAGATGCATTGATTGGAGTGTGTCCTGAGGTAACAGTGAGTTATGGTTCAATAATGCACACGGGGTTGCTGAAGTGCTGGGTCCCACCTGAAGCGTTGCTCCGATCAATCGTGCACGTGGTTGGTGGCTGGCTGTGTCCTGCTGTGCAGGTCTGGGCTCCAGGGGACATCCTTTGGGGAAATCAAGCTCATGGCTGTATCTCATAGCTAGCAAGTGGTTATTTCACGTACCAGAAGTGTGTTACATGGTGTGATCCTCCCTCTTCTCAGCACGATGAGATTATGTTCAGCCAAGTCCTGACCCTGGATCTTACCGAGTACCCGGAGGGGGAAGAGCAGGACACAGCAGAGAAGCCCAGCCGTGGTTCTGTGTTTGAATAGCACGTGGATGGTGCTAGAGCCAGGTGACAACAGCAACTGGGTTCACAGCTGACTGTTACAAACCTGAGTTTTAATGTGGTTGTTAGAGGTTGACAGGGACATGTTCACTTTTCAAATGAAGCAGTTTTGCAAAATGTTAAGGGAATCAACTGTTACTCCCTGATGCAGTTTTGTTAATGAGTGAGAGCCTTGGGCTGTTTCTGAGGTGTGCACACTGGTACCCAAAGCTTTCTTTCCAAATGTTTTGGCTGTAGGAAGAGGGGCTGCAGGTTCATTTCCAGAAGTATAGTATCCCAAAGAACAAGCCTCTTGCTGTACTTAGGAGAAGTCCATAGTGCCAGCACACTGTTCAGGTGCTCACTGCCCTAGTTGGGACCTTTTGTGTTGTAGCTGCATCTATTTGCCTTCAGATAGGATTATTTCCTCTTTCCTAAAACAGTAGGGTACTGCAATGTGCTTATTATCTTGGGTGACTTCTGTGACAACCAGAAAGACTTCACTCTTCCACTGCAGCCTTACTCAAATATTAGTTAACTGTAGAAAAACTTGCGATGCAGCTCTAGAGCTGTGATGTAACCTTGAAAAATTTCACCTCTGAGCTACTTCACCTCACACTGAAGTGGAAAGAATGAGTCAGATGCTACAGAGGCACCAGCCTTAGCAAAATGTATTGGTTTGTTAATTTTGCAGCTGTCCCAGTACACTGAAGTTTTTTTTGCTGGCTGTTTTTCATCTAAGCAGCAAAGTTAATGAAGTTGGGTACAGAAAAATGAAAGCTGGAATCACTTTGGCTCATGTTCCACCTCTGTGTGTGCTGAAGAGCTTCCCTTGGTTTGTGGCTGTTCATAATAATTATATCTTGTGTTGACAGAGCAGGTTCCTTTTATCCTATGGGTTGCTTACACATACCTGCCTTGTCATGTGCTGTGAGCTTGTGCTGGGCCTGTGGGGACCCTGCCTCAGGGAGGAGGAATGTCTGAGCAGGAGTGTAAAGGGTTTCATGGGAATACTGATGCTCATCAAATACCTGTGTTACTGCTACACTTCACTGAATAAAATAATTTGCTCTGAGACATGAGTCAGCATCAGTGCCTTAATTCACAATCCATTTACAGACCTGTGTGTTAGGAGATAAAATAACCCTCACTCTTCTGCTTTTGAGGATACATTAGATGGCCCTTGAGATGGGAGGCTGCAGTTCAGCAGTTCAGCAAGGGAAGGATCACCAGTGCTGGGTGTAAGCTGATCCTTACCAAAGGGAGGGATGGGATTTCCTGTTGTGGACCCGACTTCAATCACATGAAAAGGAGTTGCATGACTTTAGGGTTTAAATAGTGGTAGTAATAGTAACAGAAGTAGTAAAACACATCAGTGTAAGTGATGGATTTTTTGCAGCTTGAAGCAACAGGTAAAGTGTTCTGGGCTGATCATCAGGATCCACAAGAGCCTGACTAGTCACTTTCCAAAGCAGCCAAGTCATGCTGACTGTAAAAGCATATGTTAGAGGGTAGTCTTGCAGATAATGCTCTATATGAGCCTGAAGGACAAGTTTCAGAAGTGATCTTGGTGTAAACAGACTCTCCCAGAGGAACCGGGTGGCTGTGGGCTGCCTGAAGGCCTGCAGGAGCACAGCAGCATCCTAACAGTGCACCTCACTAAAGCTTTTTGTCCAGGGAACTGTAGGAGTGGGTTGTGTGACAAGGGAGTAAAGACCTGCCAAACGACAGTTCAGAGAGAAAGGTCTCCTGCCAGACCCACCTTTTGCTTCCCTGTAAAACCCCAATACAATGTGGCCTGCTCTCAGAAGGCTTAACAGAAATCTTCAGGAAACAGCCCCAGGGTAACCTGACAGGAGCAATCCTTCACCCCTGCCAGGTACACCTGTGCTGGCATCAGCACAAAGAACAGCCCTGGACATGCTCTCCTGCAGACACTGAGGTGAGAGCCAGCTGACTGGAAAACTGCACGTGATTACAGGTGCTGGCAGCTGCAGTAGCAATTTTGTCTTGCTGCCAAGATGATGCAGGTGGGGAAAGTACCAGTTACTCCTGGGCCTCACCTCCAACTACCTTGGAGTAGTTCAACCACCAAAGGCAAACTTACACACTAGGAATTACCTGCAGCTGGATCCTTTATACTGACTGGGTTTCATTCACTCTGTCCAAGGCAGCAGGCAGCACAGTCTGTGATGCAGCAATATTTAAAACATTTCCACAGGAGCCCACTGCAGAGAGGTCAGGGAGCACCTGCCTTGCAGTCTGTCCCTGCAGATGCTGCACTGCTCAGCCTTTCCTCCCCAGCTGATCTTGTGCCTTACTGGACAAAGGAAAACAAATCCTCATGCCAAAAGTGAAAAGTAGGCAGAGGGTCATCATGCTGTGGGTTCCATAAATGTGGAACAGCACTGTTCTTGAGGACTTGGGGATCAGAGACTGAAGCCTGCAAGACCCCTGAAGAGTCCAGCAACCCACCTGCAGTTCAGCTGATGGGAGAACTGCAACCCCTTTTTTCCAAAGGCAGGTGTGCCAAGAGGCACATCAGCCAGATTCAAACACTGCATGGCTTCACCTGGGGAAGAGTTTGGTGCAAGTGGCTTCACACAGAGGCAAAGAGAAGTTGCATCTGCTTCTATCTGACCCTGCAGGTCCTGCCTGAGTGGGCAGCAGTGCCAGGGGAGTGACTCATTTGACTTTCCAGCTTTACACATGACACGCTTGCAGCTTTAGAAAAGAAAAAGCTAGTATGTACAATTTTATTCCACTTAAAACCATGGAAATACCAGCTCAAAACTTTCCATGCAGCAGATGCAAACCACCTACTGTTAAAAAGCTTCTGGGGTGGGCTGTGGGTGTTTGGGGTTTTTTTCATTCAAGAGTGGGTGCATCATTATCTGACTGCTTGATCCTCTTAGGAGAATTGGTGCCACTTTCTCCTAATTTCCTTTTAGCACAGTCCACACACGAAGTTCCTGGGGTGAGAGAGGGGAAAGAAATTAATATTGCTACATCCATGTGCTTGGTGTACTTTTTATTACAAGCACCACCTATCAAGATAAACACGGTCTTGGTCCCCTGAGGTTCTTAGATTTGGATTCTGAAGAGGTTCTTATATTTGTATTCTGAATTACATGTAACATTAACCCTGCTAAAAGTCTGGGCTCAACCTCTCCCCCAAAACTGATCTCTAGTACTGACACAACCAACAGGGACTCAGCTCAGGATCCACCTGACATGTGCTGAAGATAAATTAACACCTGTGGAGCTCACACCTGAGTCTGGATCCCTTATTCACAGGCCCCAGCTTGAGCTGGAGGGCTGAAATAGGTTACTCCAGTGGTCCCAACCTGAACCATTCCTAAATTCTGCAGCAAAAATCCTGGGTGGAAGCTGCTGTTGGAAGTACATAAACAGCGTAACTGGAGAGTAACATGAATGGAATTGAAATTCCTTCAAAACCAGAACATTCACTTAAATCTCCAGATAGATTTTGTGGGGTATTACACACAGTAATCCTCTTGGGTTTTTCACTTTGTCTGTACTCCTAACTGTAAGTAAACCGGTGCTGAAACTGCTTAAGGATGGTGCTAATAAATTAGTAAAGCAGGGACTGGAATAAATTGTACTCAAGTTTTTGGTTTCTCTTCAGCCTAACTGTACTGTTTTGAAAATTGGATTTATTAACTCAGTTAAGAGACAGGTAAGTTTAAAATCCCACTGGAATTACAAAACTAATCTCTGACTTTACACCTGGACACGTCTTGGGCCCTGTGTGCTTTTTGATTGGGGAAGAGCAGGGGTTTCACCTCCTGCACTGCCAAAGGCCCTTACATGCAGTACTGATGATACTTCCATACAGTTTTGATGTTGGCTGCAGCAGCACAAATCTCTCAGGAGTGGAATCTTTTTAAGTTGTTTCAGAGGGAAGTTTTGCTGTATTTTTTCCATCAACTGGAATGTATTACTGCTTGGCTCATTCACAGAAATATCACAAAGTCACCTGAACAGCTCAGTTGAAAAATCACCTTCAGTACCATACCATTGAGATTCAGTCTTCCTGACCACCTTAAGGAAGGCTTTTGGAACAGAAACCTGTTTGGAAATCTAAGCCAAAAATCTCATTGATATTAGCATGTAAAAGCTCCAGAAAACATATATTAAAAGTTACTAATGTTCACCAGAGTACTCTGAGTTAATACTATCACTTGTCATTTGATGGCCTGAAAAGGCCATCAGTTACCTGCTGACAGGCAGGCAGAAATAAAAACAGCAAAAAGAGAGTGTTCAGCAAACTTTCAAAGCTAAATCAGAGCTTTGCACAGTAATTATTTAATTAGTTTGGAAATAAGAGGGGTATTTTTCTTGTGTTGGTAGGATTATGGAACTTTCTGTGAAAATAAAAACGTTACTTACCCAGCAGTGTTGTGCTGTCCACCCGATCAGCATCTAGAGAAGTGTAAGAGACAGCAACACACATGAACATCCAGGAAGTTTTTATATTTTTATGCACCATCCCAAAACAGCAAGGTTGTACTTAGAATCCCAGAATGGTCTGGGTTGGAAGGGATGTTAAAGCTCACCCAGTTCCACCCTCCTGCTGGGGGCAGGGACACCTTCCACTATCCCGGGTTGCTCTAAGCCCCATCCACCAGCCTGCCTTGGACACTTCCAGAGATGGGGCAGCCACAGCTTCTCTGGGCAGCCTGTGCCAGGGCCCCACCATCCTGATCATAAAAAGAGGACATAAAAAATGTCCTCTTTATATCTAATCAGTTTGAAGCCATTCCCCCTAGTCCTAAAGTCCCTCTTCAGCTCTCTGGGAGCCCCCTTAGGCACTGGAAGGAGCTGTAAGATCTCCCTAGAGCCTTCTCCTCTCCAGGCTGAACACCCCCAGCTCTCACAGCCTGTTCCCAAAGCAGAGGTACTCCAGCCCCCCATCATCTTTGTTGCCCACCTCTGGACCCACCTCCAGCAGCTCCACGTCCTTCTGATGCTGGGGAGCCCCAGGCTCAAGGCAGCTCTGCAGGGGGGGGGTCTCACCTGAGCAGGGCAGAGGAGCAGAATCTCCCCCTCCCCTGTGCCCACGCTGGGGGCTCTGCCCAGCACAGGGGCACTTCTGGGATGGGGCCTGTCCAGCTGTCACCCACCAGCACCCCCAAGTCCTCCCCAGGGTTGCTCCATCTGCTCATCCCCAGCCTGGATTTGTGCTTGGGATTGTCCTGACCCAGCTGCAGGACCCCGGCCTTGCTGAACTTGGTGCCTGCACAGCCCTGCCTCTCCAGCCTATCCAAGTCCCTCTGGATGTGACCCCTTCCCTGTCACATGCTGGCACACACTCGAGCTCACTGTCCACATCCCCATCAAAGCCATGACATGGTCCTGGTCCTAACACAGACTCCTGAAGGACAGAGCTCATCATCAGTTTCCACCCACACATAAAACTACTGACCACAGGCTCAAGGCATGTGACCATCCAGCCCATTTTTTTACTCACATGCCCCAAGTCTTCCTTTTTTCCCTTTTTTAAAAATGGGGGTTATGTTTCCTCTTTTCCAGCCAGTGGGAACTTCCCCAGTCGACACAATTATTCAAATAATATAGTTTTGTAAATTCATAATGGTTTAGCAGATTGATAATTCTACCAGGACATGATTGCTGCAGCCCAGGTTACTACCACGCCTGACCTCAGGTCCAGCTGAGCCTCTCCATCTCCCCTTGTAGGAAGTGGTCCTCCAGGCATTCCAGGATTCCTGGACTGCTTGCAGTTTGCTGTGTTCCTTCTCCAGCTAGTGTCTGTAGTAGTCCCCAGTCTGCATCAGGCTTATTTCGGTTTTGCATTTCTTATTTCTTTAACGCAACCCTTTTAACAAACTCCCTCTGCTACATTTTAGAAGGGAGTTTGTAAATAAGCACAAAAAAACCAAACCCTGATACTTTGGTGATATACAGAGCAGTTCTGCACACCCGAAAATGATTTTGTTTGGGATCTTGACTTGTAAATGAGATCACAAGATTTTCAAATCTGAGTAAGGTTCCTCTTCTTGCAAGTCTGATGCATATCAGGCGGCAGACAAACTTCCTGAAATCTCAGTGGTGTGATAAATATTTTTTTCTAGCCTTCATGGAAAGAAAACCATAATGCAGTCTAATTGGAATATTCATCAGCTCATAAAAACAAGAATATTAATTTGGGCATGCACTTTTCAGGGAAAGGTTCCTGCTATGCACCACCTGGGAATAATTTTAGACAAAACAGTTTCACTGAAATGATAAATAAAAGAGCTGTCAAATAGCAATTCTTCCCAAGGTCATTTAGTTATTTTCCTCTGTTCTCTGGATAAACTAAGACCTAACTGTCCCTGTTTAGAAAACATTAAAGAAATCTCTTTCCTTAGACATACAGTTGTTGTTTCTCTTCATTCTCTTCACAACCCTAACTGTACTAAGCCAAACACTTACTGGATGCACTGATTTAATTTGCCACTCTATGCTCAGTCAGATACTGTGACTCAACGAGCTTATCCCACCAGTTAATCCCTTCAATTCTCTTAGTCCCTTTTCCTGACAAGTCAGATTTCTGATAATGTAACACTCCATAAGCTGAATTAGTTCACATCATAAATATATGTTAAGTAAACACCAAGAACTGACAAGAGACAAATTCAGAATTCAAGATTAAATTTGCAAGAATCCACAGACTTCCAAAATCCACAGATTTCAAAAAAACCCACATGTTCCAACTCTGCGTGTCCCTGACAAGCAACAAAGCTGCACATCAGAGCAGCATCAGTACCTCAGAGCAGGTGCAGTGTCCAGGCAGGGCAAACTGCCCACTACCTGCTCCAGACTGGGCTGGTGAAGAGGCCACATTACCTGGACTTCCCTGTTTGCAGATTTGAGCAGTCAGATCCTGGACATAGGCTGGGAATTGCTGGAAGCAGTCCCCATAGGACACCACTTTTATTCCATGCAGCAGCATATCTGCCTGGAGCTTAAAAAAGTGGTCTTCGTTTTCTTTAAGCACCAACATGTAATGTTCTAGATCCACTTTGTTCTTTACTGTGTAAAGAAAAAGAGCTTGGAATATCTGGTCACGTAGAGTCTCTCCACAACCCAAAAACAAAAAGGACTTGGTTCGGTACAAGTTCTGAAGAACTTCCTGTGAAGGAACAGAGACACAGAAGAGCCATATTTACTTCAGCAGACAAAAGGTCAGAACTTTTAAAATACATCAGCCAGAAAAGGACCAGCAGAGCAGAACCTCACTCACTAGTGACCTGAAAAAAACAAATGTTTCAGGACCAGGCCAAACTAATATTTCATAACCATTGCTCCTACACAAAAAAAAAAAAAAAAAAAAAAAAAAAGAAAAAAAAAGGATACAAAGATGGGAGTTGGAACAAAAAGATGATCTTTAAGGTCCCTTCCAACCCAAGTCATTCCATGGAATTTAAATTTTAAAGATCACACAAACCATGACTTCAGGATCTTGAGTAACATCTTTATATCCTGAGGGATCAAGCACCATTCCGCAGGGATCTGTATATAAGCCGTGAATATGAAGAACTCCATATTTTACGTGGCCCCTTGCCCACTGAAGAACCTAAAGCACATCATGCAAGATACATCCTTTAGTTATAATATACCACACTCACCATGAAGCTGTAAAACTGTACAGCTGAACTGACTTATAAACCACTCAAAGCAGAAACAACTCCTTTTGCACTTTCCTACAGCAAGAGATTGTAATTGCTAATTACACAGCTCGCTTTAAATCGTAACAAAGGGTGATGGCTGATACTGCAGCTGTCTCTGGCTTTTTGGCTTCAGCAGCCAGTCAGCCAAGAAGCAAGTTCCAGCAGCACTGGCAGGAAAGGTATGAACAGCAAGTTAACTACCAGCCAGGTGAAATTCTGTTCAGGATCTTAACAATGACTTCACGTAAGTTAAATAATTTGTGGATTTTTTTCAGTAAATGGCAGGGAACTGGTTAACAAACATGTCACTGAAATTTTCCTTGGTAACTGCTACCAGATTATTCAGAATAAAGAGATACGCAAAAGAAACGTCTGGGCATCTGCTGTAGCTTATACACATGCTTTAACAATGAACAGCTTTTAGTCTTGACTCTTCAAACAGGAAAGCATCTTTCAGTGCAGCCTACGTGCTGACTTGTTATATATTAAGTCTAATAATTTTACTGCTCTCATCGTACCTTACCCTTATCTTTAAGGTCTAAAGATTCCATAGGTTTACCCTGTTGCTGACCAAATATTTCAAGCAAGTTATCATAGTTTGTAGTCAGAACCATTGTGCCTCTCTCCATGAGCCTCAGGATGGACTGCAGGACCACAGGGTTCTGAATGTGTTGTTCTAAATTATCAAACACCTCCATTAAGCAATCCTGGAAGAAGTTGGGCTTCGTGTCCCCGGTACGCTGAGGAAAGAGGAGAGGAACACTCCATCAGGCTCATGTGCTCCCTTCCACCTGCCTCCCGCAGGAACCCACACCATCTGGCTACTTAATGCCAAAGCATTTCTGTCACAGAGGGCTTGAACCAACCAAAACCACCCAAAACAAATCTCAGTGTGCTCCACTGCTCTTCCCTCTACACAGTCTAGCTCCAAACAATTGTCTGGGTTTCTCAAAAGAGCTTGTGATACAAATACAATAAAGCAACACTAAAATTAGCTACCTTGGATTCAGACATACCAGTATTTTATCAGTATTCAGCTATTCAGTATATCCTGGATATCCCTGGGATATACTATTAAAGGGGAGAGGGGGGTTCTGTTTTTTCATTCCTGGTTGAGAAAACTTTATTCATGATTAAATCTGCTACGAACACATGCAGACTGGGCCTGTAGAGAGGCTTGCCCCAGCCTACACTTAGCACTGTGTTTGTCACCCAGACTATTTCAGCTGGAAGGAAGACTTGGCAAAGGTCTTAACACAGTCTGAAAACCTCTGGAAACTCAGATGGATGACTGAGACTGGGCATGCATGGGCTGTCCTCAGGGAAGCGTGAGCTGCACCAGCAATCCACAACGAGTGGCCCAAGGTCATCAGTAGGCTCAAGGCCTGCCTGTACTTTCAGGGTCTCTCCAGTTATAGCCACAGATCTAGAAATTCCACTTCTCAGAAACATTACAGCAAATATTTAATAGTCAGGACTCTTGTTTGCATTGACTCTGATGAATGCTAACTTATATTAAAACTCTGGGATTTTTTTTACCCTCTCCCATATGTACAGCATGCTGTATGATTACCCACAAAATTTCCATTTTCACCAGACAAAATTCAACTTTTGGAAGTAGTGTTTCCTTAGAACAGAAGTACGTAGTAGGTTTAGAAATTAACAGAGGTTATAAACATACTCACTGGTGACATCTTCCTGATGAGATCATGTGCAACCACAAGCAGGTCTCTCTCTTTGATTACCTTCTTACGGAATTCAGCGACATCCCCCGGGTGCAGCACCTCCAGCTGCTCCGCTGCTCCCAGGACAGCCTCAATGCAGCTTCTCCACGAGCAGAGTGCTGGGATTCCTGGGGCTACTGCAGCACTCACCCCCGTCCCAATCACCAGGAGAAGGTCCCGAGGCTGCTTCCTTACAAGGCTTTTTAAGAATTTTCTTGAACACAGAAAACCAAAGTGCTCGTTGTTGACAGCGCGTTTCCTGGTTCGCCTGAAGAGCTCAGGGACTGGCTCCAGAAGTTCAGCTGAGCCATTAAAGCTTCTGCAAAACACCACCCACCCGGCAGGAACAGAGCTCTCCGCTCCCACACAGCAGGATGAGAGGGGCAGAAGCTCCCCAAACCAGCAACAGCCCTGAAGCCCTTCTGCCGTTTCAGACAAGTAAATGTGCGTGGTTAATGGCAGCCAAAAAAAGGGCAACAACCTCAAATCACTACAATCCCTGAGCTCCAAACTGACAACTGACAATTTCCAGGCCACTGGACTAGCCAAACACCATTTCCAATGAAATTTTGAAAAAAGCTGGCAAAAGATTGTCCAGTGACTGAATTAATACATGTGTGATAGAAAGGAAATAGAACTATTTCAAAAGGACAAGTCACAGTATTCCAAGAAAACAAACTTTTGGGTTTTTTTCTGGGAAAAAGTGGAATATTTTACTCTCCTTTATGGTCACTGTAAGGTATGTGAACATAGCAGTCATGCTGGTTCAGATCAAGGCTTCATCCAACTCACTATTTAGACATTATTACCCACAGATCCCTCTCAGAGGTGTGTTGGTGTTACACCCACAGTCTCTGCACAAACCAGCACAGGGAACTGTGAGGAAAATCTGTCTTTCATGATTACTCAGCAAAGAAGTGAAAATGTATATAAACCATACAGCAAAATCACTTCCATACAAACAAGAATTTCAGGTGTATAGAACCTCAGAACTCCCCCTGACTCCCCAAACTGCCTTTACAGATTTTCAGTTCCTGGTAACATGGTAATAAAGATGATTAACACCTCTTATTTCACAATCACCTGAAACTATCTAGGTCAAACTATAATGTCCAACTTGAAATGGCCTCAGGCAAAACAATAAACATGTAGATATGGTTGCCAGCTAGTGCCTACAAATAAAACGTGCTTGATGACCCCATGCCTTCCTGCTACATTTAGAGGCAAGTTGTTTCCTCTTATTTTTTATTCCTCATAAACAACTGAAGTGAGCATGAAGTACTTGATCAGTGAAGGAACTAGCTTCTGGGATAATTTCAAGTTTTCAGGCATGATGCTGTTCTTGTGTTCAATATTCAGTAGTTTATTCCCACCGTGGTTTCAGATTTTCACTAAGAGATAGTTTTGCATCAACTGTGTAACACAAGTTACCTGAACTTCTGCTCACTTCTAATCGTGGCTCCTTCTGGTGAATCCATCTCTGAGCCCTGAACAAAACAAAAAGCAAAAAAAATTTTTAATGTTTCTACCTCTGAAAAAGCCAAAATCAAAATCAGATGTATTGCTGTTGACATTTTTTCTTTATTCCTACCAACTGTTTTATTATCAAGACTGTGCATCACATCCCAGTGAAGCAAGGCACTGATGGAAACAACCCTTCCAAAGGACGAGTGAGCAAAACCAGCACAGCTCCAATGAAGCTTCCAAATGCCACACGACTGAGATAACAGAGATGTAGCTATTCATGCAGCTAAAAAATACTTGTGTCTAAATTCAAGATAAAATTTAGCATACCTACTAAAACTTTATGTCATTTCAAGTCAATTAATGAGTTTCTTGACTGTATTTTTTTCATAATAATCAGTCGATTCAATCCAGTTTGTGGAAACCCAACTTCTGCACAACCTCCTCCTCAGAAGAAGCCCCCTGAGAGCCACCTGGCTACATGACCAGACTGCAGGATAGGACTGATTTTATTTAAAATACTTGCTGAGAAAAAAATAACTTATTTCTGTATCATCTATTATGTCTTATCTCTGAAGTACAAGAAAGATTGTGTCTTGGCAGGAGAACCAGCTGTGGACCAAAGCCCAAGCTGGAGGTGATAACAGATTAAAACCACAGTCAAGAAACACAAATGCTCTAGAAAGGCGGACCCACGCTAACCAGTTCCTGGAATATGTAAACTAGTTTGTAGAAAAGTTTAAATATGCATAATAATTTATGAATATGCAATAGACTCCAAAGAGTGTCTCCAAAAACAGTAGGAGTGCTCTTGGCTGAATGCCAAGCACCCAGCTTATCTTTGTCTCCTACTGTCCTTTATTAAACTGTTTAAATTTTACAAGAGAGTGAAGCTCGTTTTTCACAAGACCTTGCTGTTTCCTTTTAGCTCCTAGAGTTGCTTCCTGGAAGGCACAACCGTGCGAGAAGTGGGAGCCACGATCCCCCAGTCCTCACAGAAGAATGGCTGTGATGAGCGATGCAGGGCAAACCTCCCCGCGGTCCGAACTGGGAACTCCTCTGGAACATCCTCTGGGACTGATCACGGGTGCCACCTTCACCTTCTCTGCAAGGTTCCTCACAGCAGGCTGGAAGTGGCAGCCCAGGGATGCCTGACAGCAGGAATGGGAGCGAGGTCATTACTCCCAACACAACGAGAGTGTTAAAGAAAAGGACTGCAGTATGATATTGGCTTCCGCCTTTATATATTCGTTTTTGCATTAATCATAACTATTCACATATAATACCGCGTATGCCTTTATTTAGCTGTTTGTCAGTATAACAAAATCTCTAACTTTAAGTATGTACTGCATAGTTTATAGAAATAGTAGAAGGGTGAATATACTGTATTACAGACCTCAGCTGAACACTAAGTGATAAAATACCTCTCTGTAACCCAAACAAATGGTGTAAAGTGATCATGCTGTTCCCCTCTTCCATGACTGAATCCTCCAAGTGATAACCGTGACACAAACCAGAACACCGGAGGGCAATTAAAGGACATACTAAATCCTTATCAGAAGATACGAAACAGCAGGATGGAGACACAAGAAGAAATAAGATATATTGACCTGACACACAGGATGTCATGCAGATAAGCCTGGCTGTGAAGAAGCCAAACAACGGAGTTCCTAAAACATCAGGAAGTTCTCAAGAATGTTTGAATAATGTATGAAACACATGAATATGCATGTACCTCAGCGATGTAATCCTATAAAAATAACACTGTCTGCATAAACCGGGGTGTTCTTTGGCTGATCGCCAGGAGCACCCCAGCGCTGGACTTTTGTCTCTTATTTTATCCCTTATTAAACTTTACCACAAATTCTTTATCGTGAGCTCCGTTTCTCACAGAGACGACACCGGAACAACTTCTAATCTCACATTTTTCCTGCTCAACACACTCAGTTTTTATCAGTGAAATAAGAGCTCTATTCACCGACTGAAACTCCAGGTCTGCCTCGATGATGCAAGTGTTTCCAGACACCTTTGTATCTGAAAACAGCCTAAAACGTTCAACCAAAAGGCAGCCGCAAGAGAAGGAATGCCCCGTCCCGAGCCCGTCGGTTCCCTCTAGGGGAAAGCCACGCCGGGAGCCGGGGCAGGGAGCCGGGAGTCGGGAGCCGGAGCCGGGGGCAGGGAGCCGAGAGCCGGGGGCAGGGAGCCGGGGCCGGGAATCGGGAGCCGGGGGCAGGGAGCCGGGGCCGAGAGCCGGAGCCGCGCAGCTGCTCCAGCCGGGGCCAATTCCCGGCCCGCTTCCGGGAGCGACCCGGACGGGCTCCGGCAGCGCAGCCTTCCCTTCCCTTCCCTTCCCTGCCCGCCGCCCGGGAAACAGCCGCCCCGCCACCGCGGTTCCGGGCAGCTCCGAAATGCAGATGTCAATTAATGAAAAACCTGCTCCCCAGCCGCGGCCGTTCTCGCTGGGTGGGCGGCGGGGAGGTGAAAGGGTCTGTGCCCCGGGCCCCGGTCCGAGAACGGGCATGGGAGCGGCCGCGGCTCTCTAAAAGCACTGAAAACCCCTGGGGAGAGGCAAGGGGACGCATCATGTGCAATACAGCAGTCAGCTCTCCGCTACAGGAACAGCGAGCTGGCTAACCCGCACGTTTAAAGAGTTAGCGCTCTGAAAACGTACAGCTGGCAGAGGTGTCGGAGATGAAAAACATCGCGGTGAGGAGAACGCCAAACAAAAAAAGAAGGAACAAACAGCAGGAAGAGACGGCGTTACCTTGCACGGCTCTAGTGACGGCACGGCGGGGCTGGCCGAGGCATCGTGAGGCGCGCTGCTGTGGCACAGGCCACCTGGGCACGGTCACCTGCACGGAGAGCAGGGCAGCGCACAGCTGCTCTCTGCAGCGACTCACAGCGCCCAGGCCAGCACCCGCAGCGCCTCCTGCCTCCTCCCCTTCCGGCCCTTCTCTGCCTTTTTTTT
>WEKY01048174.1:396027-440547 GCA_013390045.1 Picathartes gymnocephalus
CGCCGGAGCCGCCGGGGCAGCGGCAGCCCCGGCCCGGCCCCGCGCCCGGCTCGCTGGCAGCGGCAGCAGCAGCAGCAGCAGCACCTGTTGTGTTCCCCGGCACGGGAAGGGGCCCTGCCGCCTTCCCCAGCCCCCGGGATCATCCCCCGCTCCATTGTCTGAAATGCCCTTGGAGGAAAGATGCTCAGAAGGCACCGCGCTCCTCAGCCCGGGTCGTGTTTTTTTGAGTGCAAGCTACGTGTCGTGTGTTCTGGGATGGAAACAGAACCGGTGTTCTGGTGCCTCTTGCCGCCGCTCGCTCTTGTGCGGCTCTCAGGCGTTCTCTAGAGGTTCTGAGCCTGACGCCTCCCTTCTCTGTTTAAATGACTTCACGCCGCTTGCCGTGGTCTGGTAAGCACAGAATGTTGTGGCTCTTGCAGGTCAGTTAAATTTTTTAACCGCGGAGGATTTCTTAAGCTTTCTGTCTTGTTTATTTTCATCTCGGTTGATGCAGATTTCACATCACACCTCTTTATTTAGCGTTTGGCTAAGCTTATGCACTGTAAAACAGAAGTGTCAGGTTGAAATTCAGTTAAATTGTTCACATCAGGAAACTCTTCTGGCCAGGCTAATAAATAGAAGTTACTAATTTTTATACGCAGAAGTAGAGATCATGGAAATGGTTCTTCACATCCAAAATTTCTGTCAACCTTGTTCAGAGCTCCTGTATAGCCAGGACTGGACCTGTGTTCTAAGGGGATGAATATCCAGAAGTTCTTGCAGGGGCAGAGCTTGAAATGATGAAAAGTCATGTGCAACACCTGTTTCTTCCATGGTGCCTTTATGAATGACTCCTCCCTCCTCAGCTCATTTATAAGGCCCCAAAAGTCTCATCCACTTTTTGAGTCTGTGCTAAAGCTGGGAATAAGTTCTCACTCAGGTTTTACAGGCTGTGGGGTGTGGATTGACATGGGGAATCTCTGGTTCTCTGCCTTTGTGTATCAGTTTGTCTGCCAGTGCTTGCTGTGGTCTGCCTGGGAAGGAGTGGGCTCTCTGTTCTTCCCTTTTGCTTTGCCACAGAGTGAAACCTTGTATGAACAAAGAGAAATTATTCTTGGCTCTTTATGACTTTTTCTAATGGAATTTGCTCTCTGAGCTGTAACGTAGTCTTGAAATGTTACAGGGCCTAATAAAGTAAGTAAAATGTTGTGGCAAAGAAATTGTAAACAAAACAGGGGAAAGCCCACAAAATTGAAATGCTTGTGAGATCGCATTCATTTGAAAGCTTCTGTCAGGTCCTTTTTGGCCATCTCATGTTTGAATGTGAGATAAAGACTACCAGGAAGAGAAATATCACCATCGCTTTCTTTTGCTGAGGTTGGAAAAGGGAAAAAACTGTGGTAGCTGCTAAGACCATGCAGATGCTTCTTCTCTGCTTGTGTTTGAGCACACATCCACTGTTGGAATCCCGGGCACAGAAAACCTCCAAGGCCTTGGGCCTCCTCGCTCTGAGTATGAAATGTGTGCTGCATTTGATCTAAAGCCATGGGAAAAGCTTCCAAACTTAGTGACCTATAACAAAGATTCTGTTCTGTAGTTTAAGAAAAAGTACATCAAGTTAGATAATAGAGAGTTTTACAGTGTGAAGTTTAGATACAGATGTAGTTATAGAATAAAGTGAAAGGTTTAAAGTGTGATAGTGTAGAATAAAATAATAGAGAACTGTAAGTCAGTACATGATTGAATGAAAAATTCTACAATACGACAGATATAATACAGATGTGATTAACTGTTAGTGTGAAAAAGTATATATATATACGTAATAATTATCTATTAACCAATTAACTTTTAAGAAACCTTGTAACCTACAGTCTTGTGATCACTCTTCGTGTTATAACTGACTTCTACACACCTCCGCAAGAGAGTTCTCACAACTCCCAAGAGATAGTAACAATGAATCTTACTTTAAAACATACCGGAGTGATCCCGTCTCATCCCAGTCATCCCGAGAATCCACAGCAGCCCATCGTGGGAAGTCCTGCTGAGCAGCTTCGGGGTAGTCACACCAAGAATAGGACGGTGTAGCTCTTTTCTACCAGGTGAAGGCGTGAAAGGAAAACCTCAGGAGAGCTGCTCAGCCCGTGGCGCTGAGGGGCTGCTGGTGGCTGTGCAGATGTGCGTTTTGCAGCGTGCTGCGTGCTCCCCCATCCATAACGTTGTCATTCCCAGTTCGTGAGAGCTCTGTGGCCTATGCTGTGATTTGTTGCCAGGTTAGTAAATTGTTTAAATGCCTCCCGTAGGAAAAACACTGAACTTTTGGAGTGGTGCTCAGTAGAAACTGTAGGTGAACCCAAGGAGTAATTCTGTGGCTTAAACTCACGCGTGTCTGCTCTGTGCTAGTGGCTGCTGTTGCAAGGCGTGCAGCACAGCTGGAATAGCCTGGGCTGTTCTGGAGTGGGCTCTGCCAGCACAGCAGATGTAAAGGACTTTCCTCAAGTTCAGCAGTCATGAAAGTCGTCGCAGTCCCGCCCGGGTTCGGGTGGTTAACACAGAGATTTTCTCTGCCCTTTGTGCCTGGGTGGCACATCACCTGTGGGACTTCAGGACCTGCACACCCACAGCTGGTTTTACATTCCTGGTGGGGTTTTTTGTAGTGGCCATACCCTTTTCAGCTGTATCAGTAGGTGAAACCTGTTGTTTTTCAGTTCCCTTCAAATCAGCTGGCAAAGACTCCAACACTGGCTTTTCCCTGAGTGCTGCTAATCCCTCAACCATCAAATGGGACTCACTGGGTCATAACTTAGCCATCCTCTCTCCTTTTGTGTATTTCCTAGAAGTGATGCCAAGGAGGAGGAAATTGCTATTTTTGCTGACTCTGAGGTTTGGTGAGAAGAATTGCTTTGTTTCAAGAATGTCACGTAAGCATTTGGACAGGCTCTGCTCAAAAATGTAAATCCCCTTGTGCGGTGGGATTTTCTGTAATGTCCTGTTTGTGTAATGTACAGAATTTAGCACTTCAAAGTAGTGACTCATGTCATTATTCACCAAGCTGGGAAGGGTGACGTCTCTGCAAGAATTATTGCCTGGATGTTCATGTCACCCAGTTGGACAGCGCTGCTCTGGTGTTGTGCACTAAGGTCCCTCTGAAATGCTGCTGGTTGCAACATTTCTCTGGCAAAATATTCCTCCTCCTGAGGGAATGACAGATGTGCTGTGTGTCTCCTCAGCCAGGCTGCGTGTAAGGGTCTGAAGTTACCTTTTGGCCAACGCCCCGAGCTGGGGAATGTGTTATTTTTGGTGGTTCCCGATACTGCTATGTAACTTCCAGTGACAATTTGCCCTACTTGCAGAGTAGCAGAGTGGGTTTGGGTGGAGTGTGTCTTTATTCCTACTGGAACTTGGAATGAGCAAGAAAAAAATAAATAGGTGGATCCAACCAATCTCTTGAACTGCGGCTAGTCAGTAATGGAGACGTGTAGTGGGTGAAACGTGGAGAAGTCGTAGGGATCCCGGACAGCAGGTGGCTGCCCTGTGCAGTGCAGCACAGGGGGCTTCAGCAAGCAGCTGAAAAGTGAGGGGTGTAGCAGGACCCTGCTGCAGGTGCCAGCAGAGAGCCCCAGTGGTCTCCCCTGGCAGGCAGAGTTCCTTGTGCCTGCTTTCCCCTCCTGGAGGTGCTCTGGGGCTTGAAAACAATTCTCGGGCAAGGTGTTCAACTTGGCCAGGGCCGAGCTCTTGGCTCTCTGGGGCTCGCAGAGCTGCTGAGGAGAGGAGGTTCTGTTTGGCACGGAGGCAGCAGAAGCAGGAATGTTCCCCCTCCAAGGCAGAGGGTTGCCTGGACTTGTTTGTGCAGCAGTGCACGAACCTGGGGGCTCGTCATGTGAGGAGAGACCGTGGCGTGGTTCGGGGGCCGTGTGCCGACACGGGGGGGACCGGGAAAGAATTCTGCAGCCCTCCTGAGAGAAGGGAAGGTGAGGTGGCACACAGCAAGTGCTGGTCCCTGGGATGGAAGCCCAGTGTGGCTAAAGGGATGAAGAGCAGGGGAACGAATTTTTGGGAAACAAGAGAATGAAAATGAAAAATTAAGAGGAGAATTAATTTGGATGTGAAAGTACTAGATCCAGGCCTTAGCTTTTTCGTAGTGTAGTAACTTCTAATTAAATTATAATAGTCAAGAAGGGTGTATTTGCATCTGTAACTTTGAAGAAAGTGTGTCCGCAGAGGGGGTGGAAGTGCCTGCAGAGAATTTAGTGCAGCACAGAACTGGTTTGACAGGAGTCTCTTTCCAGCAGACACAGAACATTCTTCATTCCTGCTTCTTCTTGGAGTTAGTTCAGGGAGCTGTGCAGTCAAAGGTGAGAAGCTACAAAAGCTGCAAAGCTTTTTCTTCTTTTGATCTGTCGGTAACAAGAAGTTGTGAAAATCATGTCTGTCCTAACAAAAACTTGAGGGATGTGTACAACCAAATTCACCAGCTATGGGTAATGTGGCCTGTAATGACTTTGTTTAATTTAGAACAATTTGATTTCAGTTTAAAATACGTTTTTTATTACTTCTACCTTATTATTTACGCAGTTTCTTTTGCCCTATTTATAAAGTGTTTTGCAGCTAATGAATATGAAATGTTCGCTAAAAAATACACAGTCAAATACTGAAGAGAAGAATGAGATACTAATGAAGAAACTTACAAATAGTAAAATAAAGAAGTGTTTATATAGAGTAGCTTCCTAATCAGTCAAAAACAAAAATATCCCCCGCAACATTCCAACCAGGAGGAATTTCTTTTCAGGAAAAGTTCTAAAAAGTGCAAATACAATGCAAGGTCAGAACAGGTTATTTAAATCAGAGTTAAAGTAGATACTTTGAAGTCAAAGTGCTTTAACCAGTTTACCCTCAGGTAAATACCCTGAGGTATTGAACCTCAGATTTGTAGTTGGATAAAGATGAGCAAATAGCAAAGAAATTCCAGTGTGAAAGATGATTTTAAAGCTGCTTTTTGGTTTTGGTTTGGTTTTTTTTTTGCCTGGCATTGAAAAATGTCTGGATGAAATTTCTGCAATCAAATACATGTAGACATTTGATGTGTAGTTGAGTGCTTGGATGGGGCGGTGTAGGAGAAACTACAGGTGGAGCAAACTCTTACATCCAGTGGCTTTGCCCAGGGGATGAGAATGTGTTTCTGCTTGTCCAAGGGTTTTGTGTCCAAGGGTTTGGTTTTTTGGGTTTTTTTGTTATGTGGGTCTTTTTTGTTTGTTTTTATAAGGTCAAGCTGAAGGGATTGAGTGGTGTCCCTGTACATAGTCATGGGAAGGAGCCTGAACTTTGGATTGCTGATGATCTGGTTAGCTGGCAACTATCTCTAGAGAGGGAACATCCATTCTGATTTTACACAGTCATAATTACAGCTTTATAACATCAAAGGTAGCTTTAATATATGTGAAGCACTTCTCATATTGTCCTTGCAGAATACTTGGCTAAACTCAAAACAAAAATTAAGTAGTGTGAATTGCTTAGAACTCTCATTTTGTCACCATGCTGGGGTCGTAAAGATCTTCATTAGTGTTTAATTAACCCCTGAACATCTAAGGATGGTCATTTTACAGATGATCACTGTGGCAGTGTTGGATGAAATTAGTTTTATAATGTTTCATGGTGAGGAATATCTCCTGGCAGACTAAAGGAATGAAAGCATAGGAAGAAACCCTGTCTAGCTGAAATTATTGTTCCTCTAAGCTCTGAGTAGTACATGCTGAAAAAATGACTATCCACTGAATGGGAAGTCTTTTCTTGTATTCCTTTGAAGCAAAATAATAACCTGACACTTCTCTTTATCCAATTATTTTTTTGAAAGCATTAAAAAAAAGAAATCACAGTTTCCTAGGTGGATATGAAGTCAGCTCCCTGAAATGAATGTTCAATATAAAAATCTAATAGGTAAGAAGAAAGACATTTATTCCATAGCAATTGGCATAAATTTTGCTTCTAATGAGGATAAAATACATGTAAATGAATAATTACAGTAATTGTTGTAGTTAGGATTTGTTCATGACAAAGGTCTCATAATTATATAAGCAGTTTTTGGTTTATTAAGATTTATAGTCTGAACTCTTAATTCCGTTTTATTCCTTTGGAAGCAGGATTTGCTGGGGGAAGAGCGCTTTCAGGAAGCTGACTTGCTACATGCTCTCAACTAGAGCTGTTTCCAGTTTTCTTCTTGGCGAAGCTGGAAAGCTTCCAGTGAGATGCTGTGAATGACCAAAATTTACTGTAATGGGGGGATCTAATAGTTGAAGGCATTCCTGAGTGGACACACTGGATCTGACAGTTTCTGGCTTTAAACTCTTGCAGTTTTTCTCCCTCTCAAGTTTTCAGAAGTTCTGGTTACAAGTAAAAATGTTGTTGTATCCTTTGCAAGCTCATGCTATTTAATAGTAGATTTTAAAGGCGATTTCCCCTTGTGTTGCACATCCTCCCTGCTTTTACTAGAATTGAAGAAAGCAGCTGTTTTGCTGTGGCCTTGGCTCCTTCTGGCTCGCAGTCACAACAATCACAGCATCCGCAGGCTGGCTTTAATTGCAGCAGAATCTGCCAGAATCCCTGAGGCACGGAGAGGAGTTCTGCATCTCATCAGCTGCAGATGTGGCTGGAGGTGACAGCGATCCAGTGTGGCTCTGAGGGTTTCCAGGGATTTTCCCCTGCATTGTGCTGCAGTGCTGGAGTGGGCCCAGTGCTGCAGCGCCTTTGTCCCCAGGTTTTCTGTTTAGACTAAGGTGGAATCCTTGGAATCAGTTTGTCCTGTGTTCCCCAGCAAGGGTAAAAGCACTCACAAAGTCCTGGTATCCTACACAGTTCTGTTGTTCTCCTGCAGGTATAGCCACCCAGAAATGTATATGCTATATATATATATATATATATATATGCTAAATATATATGCTATAACCACCCCTAAATAGTTAGATGAGTGCAGTAATTCCTGTGGTTTATAGCCTAGAACACACCTGATGGTGTCAGCAGCTCATGGATAGCTTCTCAGGGTTCTGCATGGACTGTCAGAATCTAGAAGTGGTTAATAAACCCTTTTTTTGTAATGCTGGGTTTAGATAACTTGATTTTGCATTATAAATCTAGGAGTGGCTTGGCTACAGTTATTTTGTTTCCTTGTCTTTGGAGCAAAACCAAAGCAGTGGATTTGTGAACGCTAGGTTCTTCCAGAATGTACATTCTTTTTTAGTTTTTCCTTTGTCTTTCTTAGAACTTCAGAGGAACTCAGGGCAATCCTCTTCACCTCTTTCCTCCTCCCTCCCCACCTGTGCCCTACGGAGACATTCCCACCATGAAGATGCCCAGGATCCCGTGTCTGATCTCTCCAGCACTTGATTCCATTTGTCCACTGGAAAAAATGGATAGTCCTGAAGCATTCAAGTATTTAGTGCAGATTCTATTCAGGATTACACATTATGTTCCGTGCTGCCTTAATTGAAAGGCTTCTACTTCACTGCAGTCATGCAAATAAAGTAATTGCAGTGTGGCCTGGAATTAACCTGTGCTGGGAACTGACTACCTTGGCCTTTTTCTGTTCTCCCTTAGCCTTTCCAATTTTTTTTAGAAATCAGCTGTATCCATATTTTCAAATACTGTCCTGCTCGATGTTGATTAACGTATTCTGTGCACGGTCCATCAGGGAATTTTTATTGTGGTTTCCGAATTACCTTTTTATTTAGTTTGGAGACACCTGGTATTTTTCTTTTGGTCACACATCTGTCTCCTAAAATTTTGAAAGTCTGATCTCCTGCCCACTCCAGTAATTAAAGATAGGAAGAAAGATTTGTCTGGCAAATACTGCACACAGGGTGAAGTAGGAAAATGTGCTGAGGATGTCCTGTACAAGGTAGATGTTCTGGAGGAGGGCTTGGCAGTTGCACGTGTGTACGTACACCTCCACCTGTCTTGTACATAACAACCATCCATAATTCCCACTATCCATTTCAAGTTCTTGCTGTTTGTCAGCAGTATAATTGTTTGTATTGTTTTGGTGTTTCTCTCCTCACATGTTTAATGACTGTAGCAGCCAGTTATCTCTCGGGAGGACTTTGGGGAGGGGGTGCAATCACTCCATGGAGGAGCAATCAGCTCCCCTCTCACCAGGCACAGTGCTGCGTTCTCTTCTTATCTTTAACAATACACCTTAGAAGGTGCAGCAGCCTTTGCTATTTTATTGCTAAAAAAGCTAAGTGCTTTGAAGGGTTTCAATAAATGAGATGTCAGCTCTACTGTGCCTCCTTTTCTTGGGGAGAGGCCAGCTGCAGTGCTATTGCTGATGCTGATGTCGTTTGTCTCCTTGAATGAGACTTTGTGACATCTTCCTTGTCCCATTTTTGCCCCTCTCCTCCCACTTTTTATTGTGTAATGGGGATTCAAGGCTTGTGAACTCACTGTTTCTTTGAGTTGGGTTTTGTTCCTCTGTCAGAGAGAGGGTGAATTACAGTCACTCCTGCACAGGTACCTTCTTGTTCCTGTGTGTTGGTTTAAGGAAGGCATCAGCTGTTAGTTCCTGAAGGATTGGCTGTGATCCCCAAGAGCCCATAAGAAACCCTGTGGCTTCAGGTCATTAGCTGGAGCGTGTGCTGTCACCAGGTGTCTTTGAACGTGCTCCAGCGTGGCTTTGGTGTGTTCCCCCCAGGGCTTTGGCCCTGCACTTCTTCATGGCACAGGCAGAGCTGGGGCTGCTCCTGGGCCCTGGGCTGTGCCTGTGGGACAGAGGGGCAGACTGCTTGCCAGGATGTGCTTGACAACGGCCCAGGATAGTGATGCCTTAAGTTTTCTTTTTCTGTTCTGCTTTAGTGTGTAACTCTCAGCTTCATATTCAGTGTTACTGAGTTTTCCTCACAGGGTAGTTAGACACAACAATTCTCTCCAGCCCAAGATTCAAGGACAATCGTTCCCAACCTCAGGCCCAAAAGCACAAACAATGTAGAACAGAGGAGGGCAAACAAGGAGGATGGAACTTCATCATTCCAAGTTATTAATTGGCCAGTTAACCTCAAGATGCAAATGGACCATAACCTATAAAAGTGTAAAACCCCGTGCCCAAACCCCTTTTCTGTGTCCATCTTGAGGCCCCGCTTTATTCCTCTAATACCTACTTCATTCCTCTGATCTTGTCTAGCCTCTGTTCCAAGGCACCAGTGGGCTGTGGGCTCTGGCCGAGTGGCAGCCGGGCTGTGCACCGCGGAAGAACTTAGAGCTGCCGTTCTGCTGTTGCTTTAAGCACAAGCAAAAGTGACGTCCTCTTCCACAACTCTCAGCTCTCCTTTCTCGCGTGCCCCTCAGGGTGTTTCAAAGATGACCGTATCGTGTTCTGGACTTGGATGTTTTCGACGTACTTCATGGAGAAGTGGGCCCCCCGGCAGGACGACATGCTCTTCTACGTGCGGCGGAAGCTCTCCTGCGTCACTGGGGACACTACAGAGGGCAAAAAGGTGAGTGGGGATGTGTTTCAACGTGGGAAGCTTCAGGTAACGTGAGATTTGGGGTTGTGGGGTACACAACCACAGGGTGTTGTGCAAAATTGCCCCACAAGGAAACACCATGGTGGAAGGTCGTTAACTCCAGGTGACCCTGCCTGGGCAGGGAGGTTGGACTGGATGGTCTCCAGAGGTCTCTTCCAACCCTAATGATTGGAATGATTGGTTCTGTGATTGTGTAACATCAGCAGCAGTGTAAATGAGGTGTACTGTCATAGACTTTGGAAAATCAGAGAGCTTGCTTGCTTTTTTGGGAAGGTTGATTTTTGTTTTGCTTTTCAGTGATGATACGTTACAAACTCAAAGCCTAACTCTGTAGGAAGGGAGAAAGAAAGGAGAAGGAAGATGGTCACACTGGTGTTTCCAGAAGAAAACTGCCTGAGATACCAGAGTATCAGGAATGAACATTTGTTGGGTGTACTCACTAGCAGAATTCAAGCAGCCTTCTGGAGCTGAGTAAGGACAAACAGTGGAGAATGGACTGTATTCTCATAGTCTACATTTAAGACAATATGCCCCTCATAAAGAGCTCTTGTTCCTTGTAAACTTAGTCAGGTGTCCTAGTGCTGCTGCACAGGTATTTCCCCGTTAGAGATCCAAGAAACCTCTTAGCATTCCGTGGCAGTTTTCATCTTAGATGGGGGAAACAGAAGCAAGATGGTTTTTTTGGGAATTAAGGTTGGTGGTTGCAGGATGATAAATGGAGGAAGAAGAGACAGGGTTTAATTTCCTGACACGTAAATAATTGACACTGTTGTTGAATCACAGGTGTTTGTGCATGGTGTGTGTGAAAGTGTTTGTAACCAGCTATACCAGAGTTCTTTGGGTTCAGATGTGGTGGTGCAAGGAACCACAGTTGTCAGCTCCCTTGAGAAAAAGATCCCAGAAGGTTTTTCCACACTTTTGATGAAGATACAGAAAATGGACAGTTATCTTCTCTCTTCTCCCTGGCCCTCCAACTTCCATCATGACAACCCCTAAGGAGAAGATGGCAAAATATGGTTCTTTCTCTACCAGATGAGTGGTTTAGTCTTCAGCTAGTGTATTTGGAACTTTAAGACTTGTGGGGGAACCTTCCATCCTGATCGTTGTTTAAGTGACTATAAACGCATCCCTGTTTCACATCCAATAATATTATGGCTTTGTTCAGCATGGTGAAAGCATGGCTTGTTGTGCAAGTTGCTCACTTGGAGCCAAGAGGATGATTAATCATTAGAAGGAGGTCTCTAAACAAGGTATTATTGCGGGCCCTGTCCAGTCAAAGGTCGTTTAAGTGGGGTTTGTGAGGCAGTAACAGGGTACAGTGTCCATGGCATGTGGGAGGTCGTGGGGCTTAGGCCCTTCTCCTTTAGAGCTGTAGCTCAGGAGCCCTGTGAGAACTTGGTACAAAGGTGGCATCACGGATTTCAGCTCCAGAAGGGTCACTGACTTGAATGAGCAAATATCTAGCTTGGCTTTTGGATTTCGCTGGGAATAAATAACTTGTATTTACATAGTTGTTTCTATTAATAACTTTTCCCACTTGCAGGGGGGCACATCTGATCTAGAGCCAGGTAAACGAGCACAAAGACGAGGGCCAGGTGAGTCAGCAGCAGGCCTGGGAAAAGCCCGAGTGTCTCCTGGAGCCCTGGCTGGACAGAGGATGTTACTCTTGGGTGTGGTCCTGTACAGGGCCAGGAGTTGGACTGGATGGGCTTTGTGGGTCTCTTCCAAGTCGGCGTGTTCTGTGATTAATTATTGGACTTTGTCTTCCCAGAGACTCCCATGCCAGTGGAAAATAAGAAATAGCTACAGGCATTTGTGTAGTGACATCCTTGATTGTGAGGGACTGCGTTGAAAGAAATACATATGTGTGTGCATCCCTGATTTCATTAATTTAATTTTTGCTAAAACATACCTGTTGCAGGAAATAAATGAAGCTTCTGTCCAAAGCTGAGGTTCTCCTGCACAGACCTGCCCTTCTTCCCTGTTAGCCTGCGCCTCCCGTGTCTCCCCAGGTCATTTCCACACAAAGCCTTGCATCGTCAGCAAAACCTGGTCCTGACAGAAAACCAGGAAGCTACGTGATATGTGCAGCTTGATACCAGTTTCCTGTTTGGAACTGGTCATGTTTGGAACTCTAAGTCATAGTTTTCAAAGAGATGTGGTATTTTCTTAGCAGGTTGAAGTTGAAGTTTACCGGAGAGATTCTAAGAAGCTTCCTGGCCTGGGAGACCCCGACATTGACTGGGAGGAGAGTGTCTACCTGAACCTCATCCTGCAGAAGGTGACAGTGATGCTTATCGAGTTTTCACAGGCTACTTAGGCAGTTTTGCTTTTCAGAATCTGAATGAACATAAACTGAGATGTTTATTACTTTTCAGTAGAGTCTTAGTAGCGTTCTGCAAAAAGATTTAACTGCACGAAGTGAAGCGAGGCTGAGTTTTATGCTCTGTAAGAAAGTTTTGCAAAAGGAAGGCTTCGTCCAATTTAATGGTTTTTGAGAATGAATGAGACTTAGACAAGCAGCATTTCTGTTAGAGTTCACAGTATTGGTGCAGCCAAGAGAGAGGAGTGTAAATGCAGTGTCATAAATTGTGCTGAGGGGTTACTGCCCTTGACAACAGAACTTGAATAAAATATTTGGTGGTAGGAACATGAAGCCAGAACTAATTACTTCTTTAATTGGCTCATAGGCTGTTTGGTTATGGTGTGTGTTACATTGGTGCTTAGGAAAACTGAATATTACTGTAATCATTTGAGATCCCTTGAAAGTTTTGCTCATTATGATCTCAGAATGGGAAACTGTTGGCTCAGGCACACATCCTGGAAAATAAATTGTTTTCATTTTCTCTCCTTCCTCCCAGAAGTCTCTTTGCAGAATTTCTCTGCAGAGAGCAGTTTTTGCCTTTATTTGATGCTCAGTAAAACCAGGATACATTTGCCACAGTCAGAATTCAGAGATGTTATTACAGCTGGGTATTGATGTCCAGAGCTATTGCACTTGCTCCTTATAAGTTTTTTCAGGTTGTTTGGAAGGCTGTGCAAGTGGTTTTTGACCTCTCTGTCATGTCGTTGATGTTCATTAGTGTGTCACTTTTTCCCTGTTCAGAGGGAGGAAATCTTCTCCATTTCTGTCCTAAAGTGTGCTTAGAGGGGTGGGGGTGTGTGTGTGTGTGCTGCTCATGGCCCCAGCTGAAATTAAGCTCGTGTTAAACAATATTGGCAGGACTTTCCTTACCTGTCAGCTGTGCACCTCAGCAAACAGCTGTGCAAGAGATTTTGGTGTCACTGAGTTAATGAACAAACACAGGCTTAAAAATTGTAGGTGCTTCAGTACAGTAACGAGAGTAAGGAAAATGGCAACACCAAAATATCCTACTTTTTAGACAGACAGCTAAAAAACAATGAGACAGAATGTGTTCTGCTTCATGGACACAAATGTTTTGTTTTCCCAGCTCTAAATGTTAATTTCTTCCTGTTGTCCTGCTCTAGCTGGATTATGTGGTGACCTGTGCAGTGTGCACACGCTCCGATGGAGGAGACATTCATATTCACAAAAAGAAATCTCAGGTGAGCTTCCCCTTCTACTGGATCAGAGGTTGGTATCCAATGTTACCTAATCCTAAAAACTGCTCCAGAGCTGGGGCGTTGCTTCTCAGGCTGTGGTCTGACAGATTCATCCTCAGGAAGCCTCTCAAGTCTTTGTATAGGGACATTTCTTGCCAGTTATCTAGATGTGAGATCTAAACGTCCTTTACAGCCCCGCTCAGAAAATGCTGAAGACCCCTGCATGCTTCAGGGTGTATATCTTGGCCTGCTGGATTTCGGGGAGAGGGGGAAGGTGCTGGGGGGAGGGGGGAATATGATGCCCAGCTGTTCCCCAGCCCCAGACTCAGCCTGAGATTGTGTGAGATCTGGCTTGTGAGGAGCCTTCAGGGTGAGTTTCTAATGTCGAGCTGCCAAATGGCAGACAAGTTACTGATTACCAGTTTACATTTTTATTATTTTACAGGATTCTTAGTCTCTTAAGCTGCTCATTCCTTTCGTCTCCACACCATAGGCTTTTATCATTTGTGTGCAGTTAATCCAGGATTTAGCATGGTGGAAGAGACTGAATAACAGGCATAAAGGGGATAAGAACAAGAAACTTCCCCACTCAGTTTCCAGTAGATCTTGCAACAACTTCTCCTAGTTAGGAGAAATTCTTCTTTTTAAAGGCTCCTGTTGCATTTAAATAGCTGTTTCTCCCAGGTGTTTCCATTCCCTTAGTTCATGCAGCTGCTTGCACAGCTTTACCTAAATAGACCAGTGCTCTTTAGTTTTTAATTTTGTTCTACCACTTTAAAAGAACTTTTGCTTTGCAAGCTGAACTAGCAATGCTGATTATTGTCTCTGTGATTTACATTGATTAAGCACGTAGTCTTTTCTTTAGGTGCTGTTGTGGTGCCACATTGCACTGCTGATTTAAGCCTGTTACTTCTCATTGCTTTTTTCACTGTTGGCTAGTCCAAATTTCACCCCAGGTTAACTTCTGCAAATGTATTTGAGAAAAATCTGTAACTATTATTTGCAGATTTGAAAGCTGGGAAGGAGAAGATGAGGGATGTGCCCTTACTGCGTGTGAGCAGTATTTAGAATGAAGAGGAAGTTGTTTGTTCCTCCTTTCTGGAGGCTCCTAACGTGGGACTGCTTATAAATTGTTGTCTTCCCTTTTCCACATTGAGCTTACCAGTACATACCAGTAACATTTCAGCCTCATCACATTGATCTGCAGGGAGAGCAAAGGCAATTCCCTGTGCTGTGAAAGCATCTTTGCTGTTAGGCATTTCATTGTCACACCCACCATTGAGGCTGCTGGTTTTAAGTGGAGAAAATCCAGCTGGTTTGGATCTTGCTTTGGGAAACGTGTCTTCTCCTGCCCATGTGCAGGCAGATGTTGATGGCCTGAGATTTGCTGTCCTGCCCGAGACCTGTGACAAATCTGCTCTGCTCACACGAGTGAGAGCCTGCAGCACAAAGCCAGTATGAAAAAGGCTGGCTTTATTTTGCAAACTGCTGGCTTGACAATAAGATCTCCACAAACGGTATTTTCCTAAGGTGTGCCTGACTGGAGATTAATTTGGGAGGGTGTTTTGCTGTTCATTGGCCGGTGTGAGAGCGAGGATGCCTGGAAGAGATCCTTGTTTCAGGCATTGCTGCAAGTAGCATTTTTGAGAAGTCTGATTGCTTTCTAGTGATGTTTCCAGTCTTGAAGCAACCTTTCTTTTTAATTCTTTTCAATGTGCATAAAGGCTGCATAAATACAAATAAGGAAGAGCAACCCTCTCATAAATATCTAATATCCTATTCTTAATTATGTTTTGTGTTGAATGGTTTGTGGCAAGAATGTCACAAGCTTGACAGCCTGGTCAGATCCAGAGCTTTCAGCATGTTCACAGTGGTCTAAGACTTGACAGGTCAGGTATACACAGGGGCATTTACTGTGAAGTGGTGAGTTTTTGATTATTTGCACGTGAAAACCTAGGATTTCTGAAGTGTCATTATTGCAAATCTGGCTTTAGTCAGAAACCAGCCCAGCTGTGCTTGTAGGATGTCCAGCATCTCTAGTGTAAGTGAGCAGTGCTAGCCTGAGTTCTGTCATTACTTACCTTGTGTTTGGTGTGTCTGTTCCTGAGCCCATTTCACTGAGAAGAGGTATCTTTTTCTGCATCTTTCTCAGCAAGTGTTTGCATCTCCAAGCAAACACCCAATGGACAGTAAAGGAGAGGAGTCAAAGATCAGCTACCCCAATATATTCTTCATGATTGACAGTTTTGAAGAGGTGAGTTCCTTGTTGCAGCACCAAAGTTTTGTCCTGTTCTAGTCTTATGTCCTGATCAGCTGTTTTCTTGTACCTTTTGAACAAATGTTCTTGGCCAGTTGAGGGTTATCTTCTGCTAGATCATATTTTATTTTGTTTAACCTTCCTCTCTCTTTAATGTTTGAAATCTGATCTTAAAGCTGGATTTTGGCATCAGTGTCTATGATGGGCTAAAGCATGACAGGCTGATGTGGCAGCTGCTCATCTCAACATGTGATTTGCCATGTGCACTGCCTGGAGTCTTTTTTTGAAAGGCTGGAGGGGAACATCCTGCTCCCTTTCACTTTGTGTTGAAACTTCCTTGGGTGTGAGGGCAGCCAGTGGGAATCTGAATGTATTTCGACTTGAACAGCTTTGCATCCAAGGGTTTCTTCTTGCACCTTTGGCAGGTTTTCAGTGACATGACTGTGGGAGAAGGAGAAATGGTTTGTGTGGAGCTGGTGGCCAGTGATAAAAGCAACACCTTCCAAGGGGTGATTTTCCAGGGGTCCATCCGCTATGAAGCACTCAAGAAGGTCTATGACAACAGGGTAAGGAGTTTCTGAAAATGTCCTTTGCAGCAATGGGGCTCTGATTAGATTTTCTCTGTGGCTGAGGCTGTCAGCTTTTTCTGTTAGATCAGCTGCATCATAGTCTGTCTTTTTTTGGCTTTGAAAGTTGGCTGAAAGCTACTGCTTTTGGCTCAGATAAGTGAGGATATTCAGACTGTGATCTATTCCTCTGCTGTTTGCCAAAAGGAGGGAAAGCAGGGATATGTAGCCAAGAGTGTGACACAGGAACGGACCTGAAAAACAGTTCTTGGAGCCCCTTCTTGAAAAGTCATAGATATTTCTGTATTCAGAGAAGGTATGATTTCATGGGAGATTCTAAACTCTGGTAACTACCTTGTGATAAAGTGTATTTTTCTTTATTATATTTTGCACTCATGGCTGTTTTCAAAAGACTCCTATAATCTCACTCCCACTGAGAGAAGCTTTCTTTGCTTTCTACAGAAACATGAAATACCAGCAATTTCACCTTCCAATTCAGTACTTAGTGCTGAAGTCAAGAGTCAATAAACTTCTCAAATGGTTTATTATGAAGACAACCCTGAGAGATTTTTAGAAACAAACAGAAGAACTTCTCACAATATCTACTGTGTCTCTAAATTTCTCTTTGTTTCTACTCTTGTCAGGAGAGGTCCTGAATAATTCCCTTCTCCCTGTTTTAAATGTGAGCCATTACACTCTTCCAGCAGGTTTCTGAGAGAACATGAAACAAAAGTTGTTTCTCTCCCACCATCATCTTGTGCCCTTGCAGAGTCAGCAGCTGGGTTATTAAAAGAAGTGGCAATGTAGAATCACTGAAGACAACATAAAAAAAGAAAGCCCTGCAGTGGAAAGATAAGATTTGATGTGGTAAAGTCACCTCACAGCCTAGGGATGTCCTGACTGAGCACACAGCTGCTTGACATTATTTTGTTCGATGAATTAAAATTGCTAACTCTTCAAATATTCCGTTATGTCCAGCAGCCAAACTCGAAATTTTACCATTCTTTTTACAGAACAGGAGTAATCTCTATGCTTTTGAGGATTACTTGATTTCAGTTGTTTCAGGGAAGGTTTAGATTGAATACTAGGAAAAATTCCTTTACTGGAAGGGTTGTCAAGTACTGGAACAGGCTACCCAGGGAAGTGGTGGAGTCCTCAACCCTTGAGATATTTAACAGATGTGTAGATATGACACTTAAGGACATGATTGAGTGCTGGGCTTGGCAGTGTTTGGTTTAATGGTTGTACTTAATGATCTTAAAGGTTGTTTCTAACTTAAATTATTCTAGATTCTGTAATACTCAGTACAATGAGCTTCTTGGCCTTCTCATATGCTGATGAAAATTGCAATAAATCACTTAAACTTATGGATAAGTCCTACTTACTTCACTGAGCAAAACCTTGACTGTTTTCATATTGGTCTGTTCCTTTTTTCAGTTCTCAGTTCGATTTTCAGTTCAGTTGTGCTGACTGGAAATTGGGCCCCTGTGTCTGTTGAGGGGCTTTCAAGCTTGTCAGGGTGAGCTGTGCAGTGCAGGTTCCTTGTGCGTGGGGCTGGTTCCTTGTGTTTGACAGTGTGGACATAAAAATGTGCCAAAGGACTTGGCACAAAGTAGTGACCCAGTTGTGGGGTGTGCTTGTCTGGTTTGAGTTGTGCACGTGCCTACCTGTGCTCTCATGTGCCACAGCGTGTTGGCCTGGATAAAAACCTTTGGTTTTCTCTCAGTGTGCCATTGCTAACTCTGCCTTTTGCATGGCTGAAGGAGCTGGTTCTTCCCAGAACCTGTTTTGTCTCTGTAAAATTACTTTCCTTTTGGAAATCACTTCAGATTGTGGCTTAAAATGTTTCTTAGGAATCATTATCCACTATGGTTCTGACTTTTTCTTAGATAACTGCTTTTAGAGGATGTTATTTTCCAGTTGTAGAGCTGTTGTTACGTGTCTTTCCTGTCTTGATGCATTGTAGGTGAGCGTGGCAGCTAAGATGGCTCAAAGAATGTCTTTTGGCTTTTATAAATACAACAACATGGAGTTTGTCCGAATGAAAGGACCCCAGGGAAAAGGACATGCAGAGATGGCAGTGAGTAGAGTTTCCACTGGTGACACTTCACCGTATGGGACAGAAGAGGACTCAAATCCAGACTCCCCAGTGCATGAGAGAGTAAGTAGCAGGCACAAGTACTTCCTTAAGGTGAAGCATGAACGTGCTTTGTTCCAAAGCCAGGAGGGAGGTTGAAGCTGGGCTTAACTCCCATCGAGGTTCTGCTCTTAGGTTTGCCTGTGTGTAATTTGGTTGTACTCAGTATAGGAGATGGATTCTTTAACACAGTTTCCCCTGAGCAAATGCTGAATACAGAGATGACTGGATGATTCATTCTTCTGGAGGAGTGTTTTGGTGAAACAGCAGCAATCTTGATGCCAGGGAAACCGATGATTCTGCCTGTTTGCTATTAAAAAAAGTAGATTCCACTTCTCTGCAAAATGGAACACCAGTCATCGTTCTGATTTTTACACATGTGATTGCCTCATGTGATTTTTTTACACATGTGATTTTCCCTTCACGGAGGGAAAATCAAGACTTTCTGCAGCCTTTCTTCTATTTGCCTTTCAGGTTACTTCTTTCAGCACACCGCCCACCCCAGAACGTAACAACCGCCCATCTTTCTTCTCCCCATCCCTCAAGAGGAAAGTGCCCCGAAACCGAATTGCTGAGATGAAAAAGTCCCACTCAGCAAACGACAGCGAGGAGTTCTTCAGAGATGATGATGGTGGAGGTGAGAGAAGTATTGGCAGCTAAACAGACCTTGTCTGGAGAGGGCACAGAGCTGTGGAAAGGGGTTTTCAAGAAGGCTTGCAGGGTGTTAAAACAAGAGCTCCACATACAACCAGTACTCTCTGAAAATGAGATTTTTCACAGGCTTAAGCATGTCTTTGAAGGCTGGAGCCCACAACTCCTGAATATGTTGAAACTTGTTTCTTTTATATGGACCCATTTGAGGGCAACTGGAGCAGCTGAGGTGCTCCCCCTTTCCCAGGTGCCATAGTCTCTGGGGGTACTTCTCCAGGAGTAGTGGGGTAAGGCATGTTGTCAAACAACAAGTTCTTTGAATTCTGATTTGATCCAGAGTTGGTTAAAGCTGGAGAAAAGGCATTTACTTCAACTGGCTTTGAATCAGTCTGAGCTCTATAAAAAGAAAACCTTATGAGCTTGTCTGTATAATAGTTTAATGCCTTGTGGAACTCTTCCCCGAAATTCTAGTTACTCAGCAGGAAACAACCGGCAAGACAGTCCCTGACTCAGAATATTTTATAGAATATATAAATCCCAATCACATTGCAGTCTTGCAAGGCAGGAAAGTCAAAAATGTCAGTGTCCAAACTGCTTTTCACATGTTTAAGAACAATTCAGTCAACAAATCTGACTATCTGTTAGCATTCTAACCGATAAACACAAAGGTAATTTCCAGATTACAAGTTCAGTTTGAAGTTGCAAAGATATCGCCTGTCAGCAGTACTGGACCACCTTGTCTAATAAAGAATTGCACATTAGAAACCAAACTGAAGTGATAATGTTTAATGCAAATTCTGTGTCAGTTTAAACTGATGGTAGCTAATTCAGGGTTCTATCAATAAAAACCTTTGCTCACCTATTTTTCCTGAATGTGCCTAATGAGAACCTATGTCATTTCAAGTGAGATGTGTTTTAGTGTGTGTTACTCGGCAAGGGTAGTGTGGGGAGAAGGGCAGCTTTCCCCACATGTAGTCCTGTTTTTGGTACCTTTATTTTGGAGGTTGCCCAGGATAGAACAGGGTTCGAGGTGTTTCTCTTGCAGCCCTCGTGGGTGGTGCAGTTCCTGCTCAGGGTTGTCTCGCAGGGTCTGATCCTAGAGTGTTTTATGATAATGATGGATATTCTTTTAATTTTCATATCCTTTTCCTTCTAAAATATTTGTGGAAGTAAACAAATTCTAGGTTTTTCAGATATTTTGTAGCATTCATATAAAATACCAAGAAATGGTTTCTAAGTGTTTAGACCTTACTGTTCCTCATCTGAAAAATAAAAAGAGGAATATTTTAACAGCTTATGCTAGGAAGCTTAATTTATTCAAAGACAAGTTTTCTACAAGGAATAGTAACTAAATTGAGAATTTTTTTTTTTTTCTTACAAATTTCAGAAACCTGAGTGTCCTACCAGTGTTTGCTCAGGAACTGCAGTGGTGAAACTCTTATTTTGCCATGAAAAAGCCAGGTGCAGATGCAGAAGATGAGTCTGCAGAGTCAGCTCCTTCTGCCCTGCTCACCACCGTGCTCCTGGCACTGTGGTCGTGCATGGGAGGAGGGGATAGACAGCTTGGCTGTGCACATGCATAGGGAAGGAGAGAAAGATTTCCTTCGTTTTTTCCCTCCCACACTGTTATGCATCTTTCTAGAGTAACTGCCACTGCGTATTTTCCTCTTTGTTTGGATCAGGATCTGCTTCCAGTCCCAGAGCTTGGAGCACTCCGGTTCAGAATCGATATGCTGATTTCAACATCTGATTTTAGCATTGTGTGACAGGGCTGAGTTTTACAGGGCGATGGAGCGAAGATTTAAAACACTCCAAAAATGCAGCACATAGCTGTGGGAGAGACCTTCACCCATAAACAACTCCTCTGGCCTACAGGGGACTCAGCATCTTTTTATTTCAAAAGTTACTTGGGGACATCTAAACTAATTCTGAGAACAATGGCTCAGCTGAGGGTCCTCGGTGTGGCTCTGGGTGTGAATGGAGGTGTACAGGAAACTGAGGTATTAAGGCTGAATCTCCCCATGTCTGCTAGATGTCTTCTTCAAAAGAAACAATTTCTGTTTTGTTCCTCTGGTGAATTTCTGCGTGAGTGAGTACTTAATTTTAGGGCTCTTCTATGATTTTGTGTATGAGGGAAGGCTGAGTTAGGGTTCTGCTGGTGCAGCGTGGTAGCACAAGCCCTCTCCTGCCTGTCTGTTGTTTTCAGCTGCCTCTGGTACCGTTTATTACCTTCAGCGTAAACGGTGAACTCTGTGCCAGGCAAGGTCTGTCTGCTTTAAAAAAGAGTGGTTATGGTAGCATCCTGCACGTGATTTGTCTCTAAACAATGAATAGGAAGCTTGCCTCTTTTTTTTTATTTTATTTTTTGAGTTTCAGCAGCGTTCCAGTAGAGTGCAATGCCTTGAGGCTTGCTGTCTCTCCCTGCCTCTGCAGATCTGCGCAACGCGACGAATCTCCGCTCGCGGTCCCTGTCTGGCACAGGACGCTCGCTGGTGGGCTCGTGGCTGAAGCTGAACAGAACAGATGAAAACTTCCTACTCTATGCACACTTAACATACGTCACGTTGCCATTGCATCGGATTTTAACAGGTGAATTTGGCCGTGCGTGGTGCGCAGCCCGCCGTGTTGGGGGATTCTGCTGTGAAGACAGAGGAACAAGTATTTCTCTGTAGTGCTGCTGTGAATAGGAATGTATTTCAATCTAGAAGAAATTACAGGTTCCAGTAAAGAGTCGGTCTTTTGTAATTAAGGATGGATTTTGAACAATGTTTTGGCAAAATATGTAATTATTCCTTGTGATCGTTGTGTTGATAGTCCTACAACAAGTTAGCTGGAGCTACCAAGCTCTCCCACTCTCTCACCACAGGCATTTTGGAGTTCACAGCAGATGTATTGTTTCTGCTGGCATTTAATACCTGCTCAAGAGGCTGGCACAAAGGCCTCCATGCACAAATGCTGGCTTTGAGCTTGCATCCTTTCTGAGAATTAATTTTTTGAACATACGGTTGCAGGAATTGGGTTATATACTGAGATGCACAGAAGTAGGGCGTGGCATTTCTGGGCTGTAAGGCAGAATTTTCATCTGCAGTTTTTCACCACCCACATTTGTTTTAGGTTGACATGTTGTGTAGGCCCTGCTTCCAGGGCCTTTTTGTAATCAGTGTATTTGTGCCAGTGGCAGCTTTCCAGGTAGCAGGAGCATTACATGTGAGGCAGGGTGAAGTGGGAGAGGTGCCCATTTCTCTTGGGTACTTCAGGAAACCTGTACTAAGGTATTAAAATCCCAGTGATAGTGATCAAAGTGCTTTTTAAAATGTCTTGAGTTTATTGCCTTCACTCTGACCCGTCTGTCCATGCTGGACAATGACACTTCTGTCACCTTCTCCTCGTATGTCCGATGATCTGGTCCCGTAGTCGTCTCTGTGGCCCTTCACTGGATGCCCTCCTTTGTGTTTAATTCTTTACAGGTGTGGCTGGAGCCCTCTGGAGCTGGGGATCAGTTTTTTGCTCATGTCATCCTCTTTGTGCATTTGTGTTTGATCAGCCTTTTAATTGTGTGCTCCCTTTTCCCATGTTCCTTGTTCTTTGTGTAGCCTTGAAAAGGACACAGCAGCCCTGTTCCCAGACATTTCTGCCTAGTGCTGCTTTTACTGCCCGTATTTACAAAGATGCCCATGATTAAAACGGAAGTTTTACAGGTTCATATTCTGTCCCACTTGGACAATATAGAGTTGAGGAGACAAAAAGACGAGTGGGTTTTTTATGGCAGCTTTTTGAGTGCAGAAATGTAGGCTTTGGGCTATAGAATGGATGAAAGTTGAATTATTTGTACCCACAGAGGTCTCCTTAAGGGACTTGGGGATGTTGCATTTGTCCCTTCAAGAACAGGAAACCCCTTGGCATGTCTTGTTCATGGCACTTGCACTTGTTTCCCCGGAAAGTATTGCCACTCCCTGTCTAACATACGTTGCTTCATCCCAGTGTAAGTTGTCGTAGCTCAGCTGTCCTCTCCACATGATGGGATGCATTCACAGCTCCTCGTCTCTCAGTTCCTCCCAGCTGCAGCCTGCTTAACTCAGATTTTAACAGGCAAAGCCGGGTACTCGTCGTGTTTTGGATTCCTGGTGGGCTGTGCTGCAGCCCACGCCGATGTCTCCAGTCCTTCGTGCTGCCGGGTACTGTGTCTGCTTTCAGGAGCCTCTCTGAGCTGGCCGTGTCCCTTTGTTTCTCTCCCATGCCCAGATATCCTGGAAGTGCGGCAGAAACCAATCCTGATGACATAGCAGAGAGCGGGCACTGCCTTGGAGCCGGGATGCCAAGTGCCTATCCACAGCGGTTTTCCGTGCTAACACTACCATCTAGTGTCAGGAACAGAGACCTCCGCGGGAAAAAGGGAAATCCAGGAATACCAGCCGATCAAAAGTGCCTCTTTCGTCCTTCCTCTGCTGTCACACACCGGATGCCCACATCACTGGAGTGTTTCCTGACTGCAGGAGGACTTTCAGCAAGATGAAATGAGAAGGGGCTGCGTTTAAACCGAGTCAACACTTCATGGACAGTTTGCTACTGTGTTTACTTTATAACTAAGAAGCCAACGACGTGTACAGAATGTGTTAAACTTTATATTCTTGGGGAGAAACATTCTGAGGATTTCGTAGTGATGTGCTATGGGACATGGCTCCACAGACTCTGGCCATACCCTCTCCTTGTCTGATCAGCCCTGTGTGTGTGTGTGTGTGTGTGGAGCAGAGCAGGGAGAGAGTAGCTTCCTGCTAAGGGAAGAAAAGGAAAAAGATACATTGCTGTTTTGGTACGTGCAGCAGGTCAGGCCAGAGCTTAGAAGAGGCTGAAAGTGTTCCCATTTTTCATGTGTCGGTGTTAGGACAGGTGAACTCTGCTGACAGATTTCCGTATCTACCAAAGAACAGCAACATTTTCATCCTCAAGGACTGGCTGAGAAAACAAGCCAGTGGAAAGAAGGCTAAAATGTGCTACTATAGTAAAGCCGAGGTTCATCTCCAGTACTAATGCTGCTTATCTTTCTCTCAGCTGAGTCAAGACCAGTTTGAGGCTAAAGTGAAAAAACAGGAGGCTGTAATCAGCCTCCAAAGGCCTAAAACCTTACCAGTAACCCATCCTCCTGCATGCACTGGATGGAAGAGTTTGTGGTCATCCTTGTGGTACCCTGTGTAGCCAAGGAGGGCGTGGGAGCTGCGTTCTGGTCAGGCAGCTTGCCCGATTTTCCATCTTTGCTTGTTACATGCTGACGCACAGAGAGCTTTCTTGAAATACAAAAGATGGAAACGTAATTCTGTTCTGAAAAGTGGCTAAAAATTGCGTGGTGGGAGGTCTGAAAACGGTGTGTCAGGAGCTCTCAGGAAAACAGCCTTAAGTTTACACATGAAGTTCAGCTCTCTCTAAAGAGCAAAACTGCTGTCCTTGACATTTGAAAACAAAATGATTGAATGCTGAGGTTACAGTGCTCTGGCTGAGTGCTTTGAGGAGAGGCAGTACATACTCGGGTTTATTTAGGGCCCCAACAGCAGTGGAAGGGGTGGCATATCCCTTAGGGCACGTGAGACTCCAGTGCTTGCACAAAGGGAGAGCCAAGATGCCGTTTCTGTCACTTTTCAGCCTCTGGGCACCTAGACCTGGTGCTGTGGCGTGTGCTCTGAGCCTGGACCTTTGTCTCCCTCCTACCTGGTCTTTCCCAAGTGCTTTGTTGTTACTCTCACAGTAGCATCTACTGACTTCACCTCTCCGATAGGACTTCCTGCTTTTTCTCCTCAGGCTAGATTCCATGGAAATATAGCTGCACTTCAGCATAGAGGCAGGCCAGATTTGCCCTCCAGCCCAGCCTGGTGACTGCAGCATGGGAGGAGGTCTGTCTGTCCTTGAGGCCAGACCTGGGAGCTGCCAGCACGGCACGGCAGCGGGAGTGTATGACAGGGGCAGCTGGCCCGTTCCCAGCTGCCTTCTCACGTGCTGCCAGGCGTTAGGAAAACGTTCCCTGTCCTGCTGCAGCCTTGGGACCTTGCCCGTGGTCTGCACACACGTGTGAGGGTGTTTCCACCATCCCACCTGGTTGCCCCAGGCTTCCCCCCTGAGCCCGGGGAGAGGGGCAGTCCTTGCTCAGCAGCTGAAGTGCCCTCTCAAGGAACTTGCCAGGCAGCCTGGGCGGGTACCTGAGGTCCCACAGGTAGCGTGCCTGGCATCAGTTGGTACAAATATTCTCTCTTTGCCCACGCAGAGAATTAAACCTCTCCTCAGCTAGAAAACCTCTCAGCGTGCTCCCTACTCTGCGCTCTCGTACTGCTGGCCCGGGCAAATCCGTGCTGGGTCTTCCTTTAAATGTTCAGTGCAGAGGGAAGGGAGAGAGGGTCACGTTTGTACTCATCGTGACAATTGATGCCTTTCAGTCAGGCAGCCAGAGGAACAGTGTAAAAAAGGAAGTGTATCCAGATAGGACCCTCCGTGGTAGGTGCCTGAACACTTCCCAGTGCACAGGAATTTGTAATGCTCCCTTGGTGTTGTGTAATTATGTTTAGGTGGCTTAACTTTGTGTGGTTTGAAAGACTGAGAAGATCTTGCTGTGTAAGATTTCAGGGCAAATGAGGAATGATTCTAAACTGGTTCATTAGTTTAAAAGCAATGCTATGGAAGGTACAGTTGAGATCCTACGTCTGTTGTTCAGGAGGTATCATCTGCTTTGTTACATGTATGTGGTTGGATTTTGATGTCTAGTGTTTAAAGGGCTGTAATGTCCTAAGAAAAAGTAAATTTATTTCTTGTATCTTGCTAGTGGGATATGCTGTAGGTGCATTGAAGACTCGCCTTTTCTAGTAGAAAAGGTCTAGAAGTGTGCCCTCATGGACATCCCTGGAAAATAGAGGTCCAAAAGTCTACTGAATGTCAATAGTGCTTTTTGGAAACAAACACGTGCCAGATGCTCAGTTGTTCCTTATTTAAGCAACTGTCTTGGACTTCTTATGTATAGCCAGTGGTTCCCGCTTTCTGTTATCAAATTCCACATTTTGTTCTCCTTCTAAAAAAACGCTGAAAATTATAATTGGTTGTGTTTGTGTGGACAGATTGACAGGGAATTTGATCTAAACGTTGTGTCCAGTGGCCCAGCTGGATTCTTCGATGCTATTGCACTACATCCAAAAAAAAAAAAAAAAAGTGAATGTTAGTAAGAACCTCTCATCCTGTTAATTTGGAGGGGGTTTAATTCTGTAGCTCCCAAGCAGTAAACTGGATTCAGCCCCTGTTTGCCTTTGCAGTAATTGCTGCAGATGGAGCTGGCATGTCCTGCAATGCCATGAAGGCTGGTTGGCTGTCAGTGGCTTAATGGTTGGAGCACAGTGGATTTCATTTGTTATGCTGATGTTGGAAGATGCAGCTCAGTTAACAAATTTGGGAAACTTCGCAGAACAGCTTTATTTCTTTTTTGGAATTCTGCCATACCTCATTGCTCAGTTAACTCCTTGCATCCTTCTGCCCGTTCACTCACTCTGGAGATCAAGGCTTACACTTGAGCTCTTCATTGGTGTTGTATATTGATAGATGTCAAATACAAAGATGTGAAGCTTTTCACACCCATAACAAGTTTTTCACTGCTATCGATTCAGCCAATATAAAAAGCTTTTTTTTTTTTTTTTTTTGAGAAAGTTCTTAAATCAATTATTTTGTGTTAGCTGATTACTGCTCTGCCTTAGAGACCACCATGTGTGTGAAATTATGTTCTTTTACTGCCAGCCAGGACAAGGTGGATTCCAAATCTCCTTTTAAAAGAAGATGCTTTTAGAAACTCTATGAGTCTTTCAGCTGTCTTGACTAATCCAGTTTGTGTTGGTCCCTGTTCCTTCTCTTATTATTCTCTTGGTCTTCATTGTTTACAAGGCTTGGGCATGTTGGGCTCTGGATTGCTCTTACTATTTTTATAGTTTTCTATTTCTGGGCATGGTGTGTTTTCCAGAAAAAAGAATTGTTTGCACAGGTGGTTTTTCACAGTAATATCTTTTTCCCAAAGTATGTTCATTATTTAGACAGTGAAGTCCTTGGCTCTGCAGACAGATTTCTTCCCCCAGACCCTCATGTACAGAATCCCATCTGGTCACTGAAGTTCTGTCTGGATGTGGAGTCCAGGGAAATAGACTACACTCTTAGACTCTTGACCTGCTTCTTGCCAGTCATTAATTTTTCCTTTTCAAGATGATTGCTTCTCCTGTATTTTGTAGTCTAAAGCTTCCATATTAAAGACAGATGTAAGATAAAATCTTCAGAAGTGCCTAAGCCCTGTTGTTACCCAGTGGGGTTTAAGAACAAATTTTATTTAGGAAAATAATTTATTAGTCTTAAATTCTATCCGTGTCGTATGTAGCAGTGTCAAGAAATGACAAGCGTATAGTTCTGGGATGAACAGTGTCTCTCATATGAACTCACCCTTTGTGTTTGAAAGGCTCTCATGGTTTCCAAAGGTCATGGCTGAAAGCTCTGCAAAGTGGATTTCCTGTGGTCACAGGAATTGGATGTCTGCAAATGCCTTGCACATTCTGCGAGGTACGACTGCAAGTGTGTGCTGCTGGTGTGTGGAAATTCTGTGTCAAAAGCAGGTACGGTAGGATCCAGTTAAAGGCATTGTGAAGTGAGGAGCTTTTACACCAAACCTTAAACAAAAGAGTCTTTTACACCAGAATGTAGCTGTTTGGATACTTGGTCAAGATAATGCAAGTCTGCAAGCAGGTTGCAATGTTGAACGTTCTCTGTGTAAATATATAAATATTCTCAGCCTAATTTTATCAGCCTAACATGTGTTGCATGGTTTGGGTTTTATTTGCCTCATCGATCATCGGTGTTGCTTAAAAGGTGATGGGTTGAAAATCATGCTGGCACTGTACTGAGCCATTTGAACAAAGGGCAAGGAGAACGCTGTGCACCAAAAATAAAAGTTGACTGTGCTTATGGCAGCAGTGAAGAAATTGTTGGAGCCTGCAGCAAATAAACAGACCTCTTTAACGACCATGAACTCTGTTAGTGGTGTTTTCTCTCTACTGTGCCTGGTGGTGTTGGAGTTGGGATGTATTCCTCCCTGGTGGCAGGCACCAGTGCTGGAATAGGTGGCACTCACGTAGGCATTGCCAGATGGATACTCCTGTGGCAGAGTGGCCTCGTTGCTCTTCATTCTTACTGCACTTGCAGCGAAGCCCAACTTCTGATTCTGCTACGGAACCTCTGAGTGCTCAGTCCCTGACAACTTGATTTTGGGTAAGGGGGAAGAAGGTGAAAGTCAGTGGAGTCCTGAATTTGTTTACGAAAGGTTTTCGTTCTTGCCTTTAGAACAGCCCTTCTAAACTGATCTGTGGTTTCCTTCTACACTTGATTATGTAGTCATGAATATTTATGTTTGTGCAGTGTGTAATAGTGAGGACTGATGGCTGCAATGGTTTCTTCCTGATTAATTCAGGAAGGACTTCAGTGCGGGTTTGTGCATTGTCACAAAAATGAGATTGCTTTTAGATCTGCCTTGAATTGTGTGTACTGGCAGGGATCTGCCTTGGTTTGGCAGGCTCTGAATCCTGCCTCTCCACTTGATTTTTGTAACTAACATTTCACAGTTGAAGAAACCTTCACGGGATTTTTCTGTCTAAATTAGTTAAACACTCCTTGAACAAATGTTACCAACTATGTCCATGAGTTGACATGCTGATGATTCCATTTCAAAGAATCCCAGACCAGGATGTTTTATGAATCCATGTGGTAGGTAACAGCATTTATCCTAAGCCATGTGTGATAGCTCAGAGACGTGTGGGATATTAGGGAGAATTAAAATACAGAGCTTAAGAAGAACAGGATGTCTCAGGTTTTTTTACATGGACATTTGAGCAGATTGTACTGGTTGTACAATTCATTTTATTAATGCAATGTTACACACTCAGAATGAAAGTGATTCACACAAGACAAATGAATCTTCCATTCATTTATTCACATTTTCCATGGATTTTTGTACATGTCCTCCATGTATCAGAACTAATGAAAACATTAACATACAGGGTATGTAAAACTTAAGTATCCACTGAAAAATTCAGAGCATTTTGGAATCTACTAACAACTAACAAATCATCACATTCAGCATCTTCATTGGATTTAGACTAGCTCATGCCACTTTAAATTGTTTAATGTCAGTTAATTTCTGCACACAGGCACCAGCTACAAAATTTTATCAAATGCAAATAAGTTAAGGCATCAGAAAGAAAGTCTTTAACAACAGTTTAAATGTTACAGGGCTGCAAAGGGAGCTGAACTTCAGTTATAATAGCAAAGCAAACCTCCTGATTGGTTTATGTTCTACAGTATGTTCATTTGAACTGTAAATTTAATTTAAACTTTCACATCCATCAACCAAAAGGGTCTAAAGGAACACAGTGTTGTCCTCTCAAATAGATAATTTTGAGTACATTACCAAAAAAAAAAAAAAAAAAAAAAAAAGAATCCCCCCCCCAAAAAACTAAACCTTGCATATTGCAATTTAATATTTTAAAATAAAATTCAAGCCAACTGTAATAATCTCCCTTAGAAATTATTCTGAGAATTAAATGAAGCAGAGATGTTTATTTTCCAGCTGAAACTTCAAAATTAGAGGAGGAGCAGGAATGGATAAGACACTCCAACATCGCCATACAGCTGGAACAGTGAAGGCATTAATGCAAATTGGGGCAGAAACTTGCATCTTTAATATCAGGTGTCTGATATCCAGCTGTTAAATACATTACCAACCAAGACACAGGAATGCCTCCTTGAGTTGGAATTCTGATGAAAATTCCTTCCTTGGATAGCATGTGCCAGTTTGTTATGAAGGCAGCAGTACACTGATGTCTGTGTTCTCCATGAAATTTGCTTTTTCAGTTAAGGCCTTTATTTCTATGTAACAATCTCTGGCCTTTTACAGCATTTCTGTGTTTTAGTCCTTCTTAAATAGAAACTGAAGCATCATCAAAAATTTTTAACAGTGCTGGAAAAGGGCTGTGCTTTATACCTGAGCACCAAGTTTGTCAGTGTGTGACTGCCTTTTCCTGCTTCACAGTCCACACAATGGTATGGTTACCATGACTTGATGTTGATTAAAATCTGATTTGCAGGGAAATTCTGCCCTGTTCTTTTAGAGGCAATTTTCCCCATGTAAAATGTTCAAAATGGTATGTTTATGCATATATTTGACATTCTAATGAAGGTGACATCCTGATTTTTTTACCTTACCCTGGCTTTACTGATTAAATACATGCACAGAAGAATCCACCATGGCTAGGGTAAGGTTTAATTCTTTCCAATACAATTTATTATTCTTCTACTTATTTTTCCATTCACTCTGTGCCCTCTGCTTGGAAAGAGGCCAGAGATGTAGTGTCAGAACTGGGCCACATCCATGTGTGCAAAAGCCCCTCTTCAGAGACAAAGCGTAAGGAAAGAAGTGTTCAGTTCAGTTTGTTGGTCCACGTTTCTAAGGATGAAGGAACAGTTCCAAATCCACAAGCTTTTGGAAGTAAGCAAAGACAAGGCCAAGTTTTTATAGACAGAGCTGTTCTTTATGGCATGTACAACCAGAGCTCTGTCTATAAACCTCTCTGTCCAGAGACAGGGTTAAGACACTGCAGTCAAAAGACAAATGCAAAATTAACCAAGCCCTTGGACCAGAGCCTGGACTAAACTGTTAGGCAACATTCTGCTTTTCATTCACACACATTTACACACACCCTGTCAGCTTTGGGCCTCCAATTTAGGTAGCAGCAAGACTTTTTTTTAGAAAAAGCATCTTATTTTGAGGAAAGCAATGTCACTGACTTTTAATGGTTTAAGTACTTAGCCAGATGCAAAAAGAAACCCCAAAAGGCACCAGTTTATTTTTCAAATATCTCAAATGGCATCTAAGCTCTCTTCACACTCCAGTATTAAAAATGCAATTCCTGTACACTAAGCGTGCCTGAAATGTGAACAAAGGCCTTTTTTTTTTTTTTTTCAGAACTTTGGTCAACAGGGCTATAGATAAAATCAAGATTTTCCTCCTTTTAATGACGAGGGAAAAAAAGGCCATAACCTGAATTGTGCAGTGAATTAGGCCTAGAGGCAGCCATTTGTTCCCCCCCAGAGCAGGGGAGCAGGTGAGATGTGCTGCAATTCATGAAATGGTGTTATTCCTTGTTCCCTGCCCACAGGATGCCACTGTCCTGGATTTCCAGGTCCCCTGTATGAATTGTGTCACACTGATTTTTTTTTAAGAAAAGGGGTTTTTCCTCTGTGTCACATTAGCCAGAGGCAAACCAGCATGTTTTTGTCATCTTGCCAGAGCTGGTCAGTGCAATACATCTGCGAGCAGTTCAAGTTTCATATTAACATCAAGCTCTTGGAGAAGTCCCAGAGCTGGAAGCAAAGTAGAAAAAGTTACTAGGGAAGGAATTTCCAGCAAACATTTGAAAAAAAAAAAAAAAAAAAAAAAGAAAAAAAAAAAGGATTAAACCACCAAACAGTCTGACAAAGTTGAGAGGGAAACCAAGACCAGAATGACTGTTCTGATCTCCAAATTATTGCCACCTGGTTAGTTTCAACACAGCTGGAAACTATGCTTCCAAATTACCCCATGCTGCCCACATGCAACAGAAGGCTTGTGCCAAAGCTGCACTCTGCTGCTTCACTAAATGCAATGCAGCAGAGCCCTGAAGCTTTATCACATGGCAACACACACCGACACACAGCCTTGTGCGTGCGTCTCCTTAAAGGGCCACAGGCAACAGAAAGCTCTAGGGAAGTCCTGAAGTTTGTTGGGAAGAGCTCTCTTCAGAAAAGTACCATCAGCAGGAGCAGTGCAGCACGTCCAGCTCTGCCTTGGCCGGCTCTGGGACTAGGGACAAACACCTCGGAATGTGGAATGTGGAAGTGCCTCCTGACCTGTCAGGAGCCAGGGGATGCCAGCGTGCCCAGAACTGCGTTCCAGTTGTCTGCTTGTACTGTATTGCACATCACTCGCTCCTTGCTGCAGCAAGAACAGAACTGACAGCTCCTCTGGAGGAACTGCTGCTGTCACCAAGACCACACAAGCAAATTCTCTTGTAAAGATCTGCAGTCTCTGAGTCCTGAAAGCACGTGGGTCTGCAAGGGTACAGACACAGCACGATGGAGATCATCACGGGTGGGCTGCGGTACTGTCAGCGAATCTCAAGTCAGTCTCACCAGAATACAACAGACCACTTAAAATCTGCAGTCTAGGAACAGTTTCAACAGGTAAACTTGAACATCCTCCCTTCTCAAAACAGGAGGTGGTTGCATTGTATTACAGTCTGTGAGGAAGCTCTGGTACCGTGTTTTTGTACTCAGATTTCTGTCCATTTGATCGACTGGTGCTAACAACATATGCTTGGATTTACATCCACGTGCTTCATCCAGAAGAGGTCCTGCATTTAGATACTGAAAATGAGGGAGCACAGTCCAACACTTGTGTTCTATTAAAGCTTTTATTAGCTAGTTTAGCTTTTCCTCACATCATTTTTCCAGAATTCCTATAACAGTTCTTATTATCAGAGTAAAGAATTAAATGTTCAAGTGAAGTTAGGGAAGAAAAAAAGAGCAGCAGCAGTTTGGCAACAATTCCTCAGATTACAGACTGCAACTTATTTAAACCTCCTTTTTCTCCAGTAAGATTTTGTGCAACTCATCTGCATCCTCACTTGTTTTCACTCTTATTAGCATAGTGACAGGAACAGCTGGATTCTTCTCATCGATCGGTGGATTAGGAACACAAACTATAAGAACATTGTTTTTTCCGGTTCTTGTACATGGCATCTTAGGTGGAATAAGAACATTCAACAATATATTTCCTGCATTTAAGGAGGAGAAAAAATTACAATTAGCCATTTTCTAGCATCTACTGCACTACAGTGTTAGTATAGGTACTAACTAGAGATTTAGGGTGGTGTTTGGAAGGAAGGCAATTCACAAACATCACGTATGTTTGTCATCTTCTTCCCTAAGCATCTGTTCGTGGCCATTGTTCTCAGATTTCTTTCCTCACTAGAAATGAGAAAATCTCTGCAAATACTGCATCCTCCTTTTTTAAAATGGAGGAACCTGAATATCAAATGATAGTAGGGACACATAGGGACACACAGGAGAAAGGGGAGGGGACAAGGGAGAAGCAGCAAATAAGGAATCCAGTCACAGTGCTTAGTTTATGCCAAGTTATTCATTCTGACCACCAGATGCAGTTCATATGCAGAAGCAAAATGTTCTGATACAGACAGATGTTAAATCTGGACAAACCAGGGTAAAACAGGTATTTTGTATCCCCAAACATACACCATAACCTTTTATTTCTTGCACTGCTTCATGTGCTCTCTTTTTTAATGCTCACTAGAGGCACCCAAGTGTTTGTCAGTATTTCAAATAGTTTAGGAAAAAAAAAACCAGAAAGGTTTTCACTAATTGTATCTGTTAATGCTGTGTAAAAAAGACAAAAAGAATCCTAATGCTTAGCAAGGAATTTTGACATCGAGACATGCTACTGGGATAAATGTACTTACCTAAATTGGTATCTGCTCGTACTAAGAGTTGAGTTTTTTCATTTCCTGCTGGTTTTAAGTGTAATGTTCCTACACCTTTTTCTTTAAATTCATTATCCTTTTTGTAGAACAGTTTGCACCTGTGGAGAAAAAATAAATCCCAAATCCTTGTTTGTGCAGCCATGTAGAGACGAAATACAAAGATATCTCCCAAATACTCATATCCATCTGACTCACAGTAACAATAATCAGGATTTAACATGCTGTGAGTAAGCTAAATCTTTATTATTCTTGACCTTGTTTCATGTGCTAATGGACAGCACTTGCAGATCAAAGAGAAACTGAACTATTTCTTTCAGTATTGAAATGATAAATGTATTGCTTTCAGGGAAAAGTAAAAGGCACAGCAGCCTGTACTCAGGATCTGTGAGGAGCAATAAACATAGGCTACTTGTAAAAAACACTAATTAGAAAGCCATAAGAATTTGCTGTATCATTCTGAAGTTACAATAGAACTTTAATGTACAATTTGTAAACATTTTTTATGTGAAGCTCTAATAAACCTAAAGCCATTTTAATAAAGTAGCACACACCTTTCAGATAAAGCTAATGGCTTTTTGTAGCAGGACAAATTCTGTGCTGAGTGTCAAGCAGACATGCAATTACTTGGGCTACTAAACATCCTTTGAAAAACTGCTTCTAGTAGAGTTAGTTTCATTTTGAGTTTAAAAGCACAACTTGTTCACTCCTTTATATAATAATAATCAGCATTTTCCAACTGCAGAGTCCTGTTTTAGGCTATGCAAATCCACCTGGTGGATTTTCCAGCAGTACTGTACATGATTTCTGTGGTACAGGCCCTCCAATTTAACTGTACAAAACCTGATGAAGGCACAAACATCCTCACTTGTAAAATAGCTGATCACATGTATAAAACAAACTATTAGAGTTGTGTCCAAGATACAGAAGAATTTTAGTAAGATCTTACTCCTGCCTGTAATTAAATTTTTTTACAAGTTCATATTCCATGTGGATTCCTAACAAGCTTTATTAATTAGGAAGCCAGGAACATCTCATTAATTATTCACTGCAGTGGTGAAGAACAGCAATATGCAAGAATTAATTTTATTTTCCAAGTTGAAGTCACTTACTTCTTTGAGTAGAAAGCATCATCTTCTTTTATTTCATTTACAATGACTTTTGGTGGCTCTTCCTCCTCCTCCTCCCCTCCTTTAAATAGAAAGTTTTAAGATGTTAATGTTGTGAGCACAGATTTTGGCACTGTATTAGAAGTCCCTTATGCCCACCATGGTTGACACGGACACGTGGCTGGTCAGTGACAGCCAGAACACCTTTCAGTCCATGTGTATTCTGCAGCAGCTTCAGCTACAGAAAAAAAAGTGTTACTTGCTTTTCATTCAGCTCTTAAAGCAACTTCATCCTCACCTTCATTTTAAGTGGGATGAAAATACCCAATCCATACCAAACAATCAAACCCCAACATATAAAGCTTAGTAAGTCAAAACCTTCTGTTTGAACAGAAACAGTTTTCACATTTCAAAGAGTATGCTCCACAAATGGGTTCAAGTAAAGCACAGTAAATACTTCCAGGAGCCAGGTTTAATCTGGGGGAAGGGAATTAGTTGCAGAATGACAGACAAGAGAGAGTGGCAGACTATGCCCTTCCAGCCCCTCAGCTACTGGGATTTCGATCAGCCTAACGTACCCAGCACAGGCTAAGAGCAGAACAATGCTCTCAGGTACTGTGTAACTTTGTTGGCATTACAATCTATTAAGTAAAATGGCCTAAATTGCTCTGTATCTCATGCTTTTTACTGCAGGGATCTCTTGATAAACCTACTAGGAAAAGCAGTGGGATTGAGAAGTCCAGCAGGCTCAAAACTGAACATACCAGCTGCTTTAAATTTCATCAGTTCAAGTACTGTCCTCAAATAAAGGATTATATTATATACTACATTATATTACATAAAGTATAAATCTGTCAGAAATATGTAAGTCTTGATAAGCACATACTTTTGGTGTTGCTTACATAAGGCTGGGTTCTCCCGATTAGGGGTATAATTCTGCACTTTCAAATTCAAGAATGATGATGATCACAAAATATAGAATTTCCTGAGCTGGGAGGGACCCACCAGGATCATCGAGTCCAGCTCCTGGCCCTGCACAGACACCCCAACAATCCCACCCTGGGCATCCCTGAGAGCGTTGTCCAAACGCTCCCGGAGCTCTGGCAGCCTTGGGGCTGTGCCCATTCCCTGGGGAGCCTGGGCAGTGCCCCAGCACCCTCTGGGGGAAGAACCTTTCCCTGATATTCAACCTAATCCTCCTCTGACACTACACCATGCCATGATCTCGATCAACTTAATATTTTTTTAGTATTCTTAAGTCACAGCTGACCATTAAAATAACTATAAACAGAAATACATAGAATTTACCTTTGTCATCACTATTTCCACTGTCTGTCTGAGGTTCCAATAAACTGGTGGATGCTGCAGTGACAGATTTAGCCTGGTTTGTGTCTTTTCCAAACAAACCTGAATTCCCAGGAGAAAATGAGAAACTACTAAGTGTTCCTGAACTGAGGGAACCCAAAACAGAACTGTCAACACTCTTGCCAAAATTAAACGGGACAGTTGATGTAGCTCCTAACAACGGGTCTCTTTTTTCTGATGCAGCTTCAGGTTTTTTGTCTGTGGTATCCTCAGTTTTGTTGTTAAACAGAAATGTGGAGCCTTGCTGGAGCTTTGAACTCCCAAACACAGGAACTGCCCGCGGGCCAGGAGTCTTGCTGCTTTCGTTCTCGGAGCCGCCGTCACTGCTGCCTCCATGCTGCTGCTCAATGCTGGCCAAATACTGCTCGTAGTCCCTGAAGACGGGGCTCAGGTCGCACAGGGGGTTGCTGTTAACGTGTTTCACGATCCAGTCCCGCACGGAGCAGTTGAGAGCAGCCAGCTGTCTGTGGTAGGCACCAGAGCCCTGTGCCGCGCTCGGGGCGCTGCCCGACGCGCAGGGCTGGCTCTGGCTGCCACCGTTGGCTCTCGGGCTCACGGCCTTCTTCTCAGCAAACACAGCAACAGAGGGACCATTTGACACTGGGGATCCTGTTACAAGAAACATCACAGAATTACAGAATATCCTGAGCTGGGAGGGACCCACAGGGATCATCGAGTCCAGCTCCTGGCCCTGCACAGACACCCCAGCAATCCCACCCTGGGCATCCCTGACAGCGCTCTCCAAACTCTCCTGGAGCTCTGGCAGCCTTGGGGCTGTGCCCATTCCCTGGGGAGCCTGGGCAGTGCCCCAGCACCCTCTGGGGGAAGAACCTTTCCCCGAGATCCAGCTTAATTCATTTGGTTAATAAGCTCTGGTTTAAAAAAAATAACACAACAAAACAACACAGATGCTTTGCTGACCTAGTGAGAAATGTGGCTTAGAACCCTTTTTTTCCCCCAGAAAGCACAGCTCTCTTAAAAGCCTAACTAACATGTTCAATATTTCTTAATCAAGCTCAGCTGAGCTCCTACTTTTGGGTCACCACACTGTGCCCCAGCGACTGCCATGCCAATAAGCTGACCCAAGTTTTAATTTAGACAAGTAAGTCAGGGATAGACAAAGTAGATGGAGCACAGTGGTGTATAAAAAAATCCAAAGACATCTTGTACAGAACATTAAAAAAATATGTGTTTTACATATTGCCAAAACCTTCAAAATCTTATGAAAATCTAACTACTTTAGCAAGCTGTAACACTTATTAAATCAAAATACTCAACTTACCTCTTGCCATTTGTGCTTTAAACCACCCTGAGTGCACTAGCCCAAAATTTTACACGTTTTTGAGCACGTCTGTATAAAAATCCTTAAGAAGAAAACTAGAAAAATTCTCATTGAATATTTCAGTTTCTCTTAATTTGTTCAAGTTCACTGAAATCTAAGTTACTCCAAACTTCAAACTCCACCATTTTTATTCTATGGCATGGTGACTCCAAAATTTTGTGTGCATCTCCAGCACAAAGGGACAGAACTGATATTCCTCAGGGAATTCCAAAGCACGAGAGCTCAACTTGCCAAAGTATTTCAAATGTCTTAAAATGTAGGTGTAACTGTAACAGGTAAAATTCTAGTAAGACTATCTGCAACATCAGATGGACAAGGAAAAAAGATGAAGACTTTAGTTATGCAGCATGTGTTTTTTACTTAAATTCAAATAACTGGGACATGTTACCAGATGCTTTATACCTTTTGGAGACTGCCTTATGCCAGTACCTTCCATTTCCATCTCTGCCTACAAAACTTTTACCTCCAGTATTAGAAGTATGAATTTAGTTGCCACCTCTTTAGACTGCATGCATTGGAAAACCCGTCCCTCCAGCACTATAAAACCTTAAGAGATCTTACAAAGCGGTATAAAGTCTCAAAACCTTAAAACACAACTACAAGATGGCCTAAATTTGTTTTCTCACTACTAAAATAACCCTACAGATTTTATGACTGAAGGTGTTGATAAATATGTATGCTTATTTAAAACTTACCAAATGCTGATTGTGTTTCAGAGGTGCTCTTCAAACTGCTGAAAGGAGGAGTACTAGAGACACTACTGCTTCCATTAGACAGCCCTTCCAAAGGCTTTATTCCTGCACCGTTCCCAAATCCACTGAAGCCACCTCCTCCTTTTCCAGAAGGCAATATGAAGCCTTTAAACCCTTTAAAAGCTCCTCCACTTTCAGACTGGGAGAGAAAAAAAGAGAGACAACCAGTTACACTGATCTTCTCCACACAAATCCTATCCCCATTTATTATTCCTGATAGCCTCAGTTTATTTTTCCCCAGTTCAGCGTGTCATTCCATGCATTACTGTGCCAGCTATGCAAACAAAATTAACAGCTTCCTTATGACACACACTGCTACTCTTTTTAAAAGACTCAGATGTTTGGTATGAAAATAAACTGGGTCTAGGGTGTGGATACATGGAAGTTGTTCAGAGATGTGGATGTCTGACTACTTATTAAGACATTCACAGCATCTTGTTTTCTTTAAATAATTACACAGGATTATGTAATTTCAGGTTTATTTTCAACAGCTTTTAGCATTTACAATGGCAATCAAGAGCCCAATACTTTAATCCACTCATCACTCTGGAGTCACGTGTGAAACCTCTTGTGATTTAGCCAAAATATTCCAATGTGACTGATGGAAGATGCAAAGACAGACTGTATTTGACCACAAAATATCTATCTCTGCAACCTTTTCATCACCCAGTTCTGATCATTGTCTTTGCAACCATATTATTTTACGGTACAGTTTCTTACATGTTTCTAAAAGACAAAGTATGATTAACATGCAAATAAAGCACTGTCACTTTTAGGTCTGTGGAGGTCATGAACTTTTACTACTGGAAGTGAACTCTCAGCGTCTCTGGAAAACCGTCAGAGGAGAACTGCTTCAGAGTTTCATCTGTTTCTGCCATTGAAGAAAAGGCAAAGCTTGTCATCTTAGGCTGCTTTCCAGTATCTGACCTTGTGTCTCTTTGCTTCCATTTGTGCTATCTTTTCCAGTGCAGTCCTCTGCTTCTCATTCCTAGGTAGGCATTTTTCTTGTGTTTCTCTCTGATCAGTCCCACCTTTCTCTCTGGACATTCCAGTTAAACTGCCATCTTTCTCTCTGCAGCATTCTGCTTGCTCCGCGTAGGAACGTCAGTAAGTTTCAAGTTTACCTTTTTGCAAATATTTCACAGGTTTCTTACACAACTTCAGCTGCCCTGTCATCTCTTCTGCCTTTTAGACTTTGTCCAGCCTGTTGTCCTGGTTTTGACTGGGATAGTTAATTTTCTCCCTAGGAGCGGGTACAGTGGTGTGGTTTGGATTCAGGGTAAGAAGAAAGTTGATAACACAAGGATGTTTTAGTTGATGCTGAGCTGTGCTCACTGCAATCAAGGACTTCTCAGTGTCTCATGCTCTGTCAGTGAGCAGGACACAAGGAGCTAAGAGGGAACATGGCCAGCACAGCGACCTGAACTGGCCAAAGGGGTATTCCATAACACAGAATGGCATGGCCAGCATAGAAACTGGGAGGGGAGGGTGGCAGGGAGCAGCTGATCGCTGCTTGGAGATGGGATGAGGTCAGTGGGTAGTGAGCAACTGTCCTGTGCATCACTGATTTTTCCTTGGGGTTTATTTCTTTCTCTTTTTGTTGGTTCCCTTATCATCATCATCATTATATTTCAATCATTAAACTGTTCTTATCTCAACCCAGGAGTTTTGTCCTTTTTTACGATGCTCAGGAGGAAGATTGAGGGGCTGCATGGTCCTTAGCTGTCAGCTGGGATTAAAGTACACCAGCTCTAACAGCCTGCTCCCTGTCTCCTGACTACTTCTACACAGCATCTGGTCTCCTTTCTCATTCTCTTCTGTTTTTCCCACTCCCTTTGCCCCTGAATCTCTCCGCTCAAGCTATAGTTTATGTTTTGCATCACCTCTTTCCAGTACAATCCTTTATTTAACTGTATCCTCTACCACATTTGTGGCTAAAACTACTCAAGGCATTAGTGGGCTTAGATAGCTTCCTCATTTACAGTGCCTGGACTGCAGAAGGAAAATCAAAAGCATAGAAGACTGTCTAGCTGCTAACTGTGCCTAGTCCCATCCAATCCTAAAGCAATCTGTGTAACAGGTAAAGCTCCAGGCCTATTTCTAACATGATGCATGCCCTGTTCAAAGGATGTCTGGGAAAAAAATATATACAACAAAGCATTTGTCAAGGATTTCTCAAAGGACAACAATTTGGCTGGACTGGGTTAATGCTTTCACAGGGACTAAACCTATAGCAAAGGCCAACCTCCTTTCACTTTTCAATTTGTTATTTCAAAGAGTAGATGGCACTAAAGCTCTTAACAGGGAGGGGAAAAAAAAAGTAGCAGCATTCTTAACAAAAGACATGTTTTTCATTCTCAGAGCAGCTTAGTATTTGGGTGCTGACTAATATAGCTTCTGAGACATGCCCCAGCCCTCCAGTATGGATAACTAATCACTTTGCATTTCCAAACTTCTATCTCTGCCAAAAAATGGAAGTAAAGCAGTAAAAATGCTGTTTTAAGCATTTGCAAATGACTTGGTGTCTGAAACACTCTTTACTTTACTTCAAAAACGTGCAAGAACACCCTCCTCACCCAGTCAACCTAGTATTACCCTTTTTTTGCCTTAGCCTTATTCTTGGCATGGAACGCTAAAGCCAAAGCTCATGTGCACATGTGAGCTGAAATGATAACTTTATTCAGCATCACTACAAACCCAAGGAAGTAAAAACCTGAGCACGATGCTGTATTTTGTAACTGAGTAAAACTCCAGCACTGATGGTCAGTGACCACATTACCTCTGACGCGACGTTCCGGCGTTTTGCTTTTTTAATAGCTCTGTTCTTCAGGACCTCTTCACTTGCCACAGAGAATGTTCCCACCTTGAAGAGGAAGTTATGGAATCATCAGTGGAATACTCGAAATGCACAACATGAAGGGACGGCTGAAATAAGGTTTTGAACACAACTCTAACACTGCTCCCAAACAAACAAGGGAAGAAGTTAAAAACCAACTCGCTCCTAAAATCCAGCACTGTCATTAGCTTGCCAGCTACCTGAACACGAGCTGATACTTGGAAAACTCTTTCTGGTTCTGCACTACATTTCTCTTTGCACTATCTCCATTTTATTACAATAAATAAGGTAAGTTTTGCTTTGCTTTTTTTAAACACAGCTCTAAGCTCTCTCTGCGGAAGGGAATCTGTAAGTAATCCACAGTTTGGAGCAGATATATGGAGGTGAGGGCTCTAAGGCAACCTCCAGCAGCCTGGTGTAGCTCAAACACTAGCAAAGACAGCTAACGGCTCAGTACTACCCTGCAATAAATGAGGAAATTAAGTTTTCTTACATTCAAATTCCTGGAAGAGTCCGTTTTCTTTCTTACATTTACAGGCCTAAGCATTTAATGCTTTTAGTCAGACAAAAACTAAACCAGTTTGTTTAAACATGAGCCATAAGAAAGTGTGAGAAGTTAAAGGTGAAAATCTCTTACAATCAGGTGAAACATAACACTTGAACTACTTGCCTAATGCCTCTGGCTGTGTGGGGACATTCAGTTAATATTAACATATTAAACAGTTCTGAAATTAACTATTACTAACCCTCAAAAAAAATTCTGGAGGCACAAAGAGCATTTATCTCCAGAAATCAAATCTGCTTTTCCTGTCAGTTCAATAAATACCTATCACACTTCTGAAGAGTTCAAAACCATTTTAACAAGCCTGGGGTTCCCTCTAGAAACATGAAGTTCCATCCCCCAGAACCACTGATGTAGTTTTAACTCTTGAAAGCTGCTTTGCTATATGGTCTGCATAATTGGAAACTTTATAAAAATAATTTTTAAAAATCCACTTCTATAAAATTATCTTTAATTGCTACACTTTTAACCAGTTTTACTGTAGGTTTTATGCACAAGATACACAGCAAATGTAAACAGCTACTCTACTACCTGCAGAGGTGTGTAGGGGGGAACTAATGCGTATTTTACCTCTTCAGCTTCATCCTCCTGGTCCCAGTTTCGGTCAGTCAGTTCCTTCTCTGCAATTCTCTTTGCCATTTTTTCACACCTGTGTGGAAGAAACAAAAAATCCTAGAAAGAATTGCACAGAAATTAAATTCTAAGCAGAAGTGATCTTCAATTTGTATTCTTAGAACAAAAAACAGAACTGCAGTTCATGTAGAAGAAGGTCAAAATTGGAATGACAACTGGAAACCAAGTGTTGTGGCAAAAACAATCAGCAGCACTTGAGATTAAAGTTGTGGTGATCAGCTATATTCAATCTTAACTTAAAGCAACAATAGAAATGTGCAGTTCAGTTGTAAGTTTTCTTTAGCAGCTGGAAAAATTGCTTTCAGAACCATAACTCATATACTCTCATTCTGAAGGGCTACAAAAACCCCAAAGCTGTGGTTAGAACATTCCATATTCCACTCCACATTGCTGCCTCAGGGCACCCATGCAAGCAGCAAGAAAAAAGTAAGTTGCTTCATAACATCTAAAATAAATACTAATGAGGATCCACTGAATCAGGTTGGTTAAGACTGAAGACAATGCTTTCCTTTAGAAAACTGGATTAGTAGGCCATTACTAATTTGAAAAAAAAATTACAAATAAATTGGATCGGTTTTCCTACAAAGGACACATTAAGTCATACCATGGATTTTAGAGCAATTACTGTAAGCAGACAAATCATCATTTTGCTGGTTATCTCTGTGATGTAAAGCAAAATCAGCTTTGCAGAAGGAATGTCTGCAACTCATTTTACTAAAGTACCACTTATGACCTGTGTACAAAACCAAAGGATGAAAACATGGTAGCTGGATTCTACCTAAAAAACCTGAATTTTATGTGGAAAAAGAGGTTTTTTACTAACTATGGTTATATCTTCTGACACTAAATATGAAAACTTTCCAAAGGAAATATGTCGTTTTGTTGCAATTTAAATCTCAAGCAAGCACAAAAACTAAAACTCTTCCAAAAACCCCCTTGGGTTTGTGTTTAAGACCTGCCCAGAAAAAAGAAAGAATTCCACAAATAGCTGAATTTCAGAGCCAGAAATTGTAACAATACATTGTTACAGGATATCTTGTTTAGATGTTGAAATGTTTTCAAACAATAAATCCAGCAGCACAGCAGTCTTGGAGATCACACAACCAAGTCCTGAATTTTGTATGACATCACATCACATCACATCACAAATAAGTTACTAGAGCTTCTGGAAGTAGAGGGACAAAGACTGGCTTGTGTATACATATTTAAATACCCTAATCCACACTGTCCTGAAAGTAGACATCCTTGCTTGATCCCTAGGAGACTACTTCAATCTAACCCACTGAAAAGCTAAAAAAGAAGCTCTTTTATATTTATTTAAATTATTGTTTCATTATTTTTATAGAGAATGTATTGTATTATGTAATATACTTTAAATTTAATTTTTAATTTACAATAACGTATTCTGTATATATATTCTGCATATATTCACATTATGTACATAATATACTATAATATTAAAGTTTATTAGTTTGATTACATTAAATATTTGAGTTATTTAAAGAGCACATTAACTACAAAGCCTGTCCCACACCAAAAGAGGGAAAACCTTGTCGACCTGGGCTCCAGATTCTCTGCACCCGCCTGTGTTTATACAGTTTCTCTTCAAAAGCACGGCAGGGGATCTAACATACATTAACCTAGCATTAATCTAACAGAGAACCTGAGGTGTATTCTATCCCGTGAAGCAAGAACCAACACAAACCTACATCTGGTCGGTGTTCGCAAACTTCACCAAGTTTTAGGAGCACGTGTTCTGAACAGGCTGAGATGGAAGTATTTTGAGAAACATATCAAAGAATCACAGAATATCCTGAGTTGGACGGGACCCACAGGGATCATGAGTCCAGCTCCGGGCCCTGCACAGACACCCCAGCAATCCCACCCTGGGCATCCCTGAGAGCGCTCTCCAAACGCTCCCGGAGCTCTGGCAGCCTTGGGGCTGTGCCCATTCCCTGGGGAGCCTGGGCAGTGCCCCAGCACTCTATGGGGGAAGAACCTTTCCCTGATATCCAGCCTAACTCTCGTTCGATTAACAAGCTCCTCTCGTTTAAAAATAACACAACACGCATGCTTCGCTGACCTACAGAGATCCACCCGGGGAGCTTCGCTGCCCTATTTACCACAGCCCTTTGCCAGCGAGGCGTAGCTGGAGGTTTTTAGCATCACCCAGAGAGCGAGGGGCCGGAACCGCCGCGGTGCCGGAGGGAGCGCAGCCGGCCGGGAGCCGAGCCCCGGCGGTGCCGCTACGCTGTCGCTGCGGGCCCGGCGGGAGGAAGCGGAAGCCGGATGCCGCCAGGGCCACCCCGCGCCCCGTCGCCGCGGAGCTGCCGTTCCGCTTTGACTCCCGGCTCCGCTCGCTCCGTCCCGGGGACACCGCGCCTTCCCCGCACGCCTCACAGACCCTTCCGCGCCTCCCCAACCCTACGAACCCGCATCGCTGCGGCCCCCGCCCNCCGCCCCGCAAAACCCCGCCGCCCCCCGGCTCCCTCCTTCCCCCACCCCGCACCGCCGTGCGTGGGTCCCGCTCGTGCCCGGTCACCCCCCCCGCACCCCCGCGTGTGGGACCCACGGGACTCACCCGCTCGGGCGGGCGCTTCTCTCCCGCCGCGCTGCGCTGCGGGGCCGACGCTGCGGCGGGCGGGAGGCGGGGTCTCCTGGCAAGCCGCGCGGCCC
>WEKY01048174.1:440655-455320 GCA_013390045.1 Picathartes gymnocephalus
GCCCGCAGCGCGCCTGCGCCCGGCGGGGGCAGCGGGGCGGGGCCGGGAGGTGCAGTACCGCCGGCGGCCGCAGGGGGCGCCCCAAAGGCCGCTGCCCCGGAAGGGGGCGCCCCGCTCGAGCCGCGGGTGAGGTGACTTCCGGCGCGAGCCGTGGCCTCAGTGGGCTCGGCCGCAATCGTCGGGAAAAATAAAACCCTGACGCCGTCTTTTAGCGCCAGCGGGCCAGGCGTTACTTTATCCTTGGCCAGGAGCCTTTTGTGGCCACCGGACAAAATTTCGGCCTCCATTGTATAAATAGGTGATAAAACGCTTTACCACCTGTTTATGCTTTTTTATCGAATTAATGTCCGCTGGTTCTATATTACGTAATTCAAAATATCAACTGACTTAGAAATTTGAAAGTTGATGGAAATAATAGTGAATGCAATTCTTAGAAAAGGATTAATTAATGTTTGCATTAAACTTTTTGATTACTATGGATAAAAAAGGGAAAAATTCCTCCTAGTGGTCTGTAAGATGTGTTGACTCCAGTGGTTAATCTATTAATTTATGTAAAGTTAGGCCTGAAACCTCTGGCCTGTGTTTTCAATTTATTTTTTCCAATTCTGCTAAAATCGAGGCGCCAAGAGCTCCATAACCACCACTGGATCTTCAGGGGAAGACCCAACCCTTCTACAGGATCTCTGCTTCAACAGAACCACATCTCCCACTTCAATAGGATTGCAGCCACCATTTAATCAGACTGCTACCCCCACCGTGACCAACAGGCTGTCAGGTTGGATTCTGACTCTGTCAGTGTTCCTGTACTATTGCATTTATTTTAATTTTCTTATTAAATTGTAGCTCTGACTTTGAATCTCTTACTGGGTTGCTTTCAAACTAGTACACATTACCCAGAGGAAACCTGGTGCACAAATGTTTCTCAATGCTGAGGTTGCCCTCTCTCAGTTTAGATCATTTCTGCTCAACTTAACACTTAAAATCTGTGGATTCTTGTGACCTGAGGTCCTCAGCTGCCATCAGCACCACTCTTTTACTCTGCTAGGTAAGAAAGGACTAGCTACACGAGAGAGGCACATGTTTGATGAGAAACATTAGGACAATGAAAAATATAAAGGGCAAGGAGAAAATGTTAATTTTTGGAGCAGGGGGAAAAGCAATGGAATCACATTCTATCTACAGAGATAGAATGTGAGAGGAGAGATGCCTCATCTGGCAGCCAAGCTGGCTGGAGATTCAACACGGTACGTATAACTAGTAAGTGTCAGAAATGAGACAAATTGTAAAATTCAGAATTCTTTAGAAAAGGAGAACAAGCATTTTTAGAAAATAACTTTGAAATAAATGTTAAAATGAGGACTCTAAGGAGATCAACATTTAAGGGTGCTACATTTGATGTCTGAATTATTTGAAACTGCTATTTGCTTTTGTCACAATCAAATATTCCAAGAAAATGGTATTCAGAGCTATTGTACAAGATATTTTCTAAGTCCTTGTGATTCAAGTACAAAAAAGAAATGTCAGGAAACATTATGAGTTGCTCTCATCTTTTACTTTATTTTTCAAAATCCAAGATAATAAAGCACTCATTTCACATCTAGAAATACTTGAAATAATATGCTTTTCAGATAGGAAAAAGACTTAGCAGCAGTTGAGCTATTATTTTCACTAAGCCAAATAATAGTCTTTAATAAAAAGCCTCTCCTTAGCTGTTTTGTCCATTATTAACATGACTATATCAGTCCTGTAATAGTCTTGTTTTGAAGGACTCTTGATGGTGCTTTTTTCCTGAAGAGAAAGGGTTAGGGTTAGGGTCCATAAGACTGGAACTGCCGGCTTTGTGTGGATCATAGCCACTGTCAGTTGGAGTGTTACAGCTCTAAATTCTGTCAAACCTTTGATACAATTCTGACCACAACAATACAGTCTTCCAAATCCTAATTGAAAGAAATCCGAAGTGCTGTGAAACCCACAGGTTCCTCAGGCATAGCCAGGAGAGGTTTGTATGTAGTTATTTGCCAAAATAACTTGTGTTCGGCTGCATACTGAAAGACTGGAAGTGGCCCCTTCTGCCAAAGGTGAGTTGGGAGCCAACTGATGAATAAATGGTGCTCAGGTAAACACTCCTACCTAGTCATGTATTCCTTTCAAATGCTGACAGTAAGGAATGTTCTAATAATTACTCAGTGTGTAGCCTTCAGAAAAGAAAACAATGGGCTATGAACCTAGTTGAATTTGCCTTTTGCGGCTGTTTAGACGGTTTTTTAGGAACAGCAAATTGGGTCAGGCATTGCATTTGTTTAAAGACTATGTATGAGTAAGCCTTTATTTCTGCTTGTCCTCTAAAGCCTCCTGGAAAACTGGCATAGAGTGCCAGGGGTATTAAATCATTACATTTATTTCTAAACCGTTTACACGTATTTCTGTGTAGTTTTCCTCAATTCCTGTTTGTTTGCTTGTTTTTAATTTCACACTTGGACTACCTCCACAGAAGTTGTTTCGGGGTTGATTTATGGAATATTTATTTGTATTAGAATAAATTGTGGCTTCTCAAATAAGGCTTATTCCTTGGGGTAGGACAGTAGTACCTGGGAGAAGACATGATGGTGTCAGAGTAACTGTATTTAAGGTAGGGACAACACCTTTTCATCCAATTCCTGCAATAAATTCAAATACCCTTATTGGGTGTATAAGTGTTTATATACATATATGTAGGCCATATCTTTATGTATGTCTGTGTTTACCAATGTAATTTTTTAGTTTCTTGTTACTAGATGTTGTAATGCCTCAGAAGTTACTGTTATGATATACATCATTAAAAAAAAAAAAAAGGCTGCAAATATTTTAATATTTTATATTAAAGGGGCTTCTAAAGACCAGTGACACTCCACTGCATATATGTGGGTTTCAATAGTTAAAGAAACTGGATGATTTACTGAATGGAAAAAATATATATGTAAGATTTCTGCTACTGGTCAGAGTTGGACTTGATGATCCTTGTGAGTCCCTTCCAGTGCAGAATGTCTATAGTAATGGTTCTATTATTCTGGTCTTCTGCATGCTGGATGAATTGCTAGCACATGAAATATGAAAAATGAAGTGTGATGAAACAGAATTCTGCCCCTACACTCCACCTTTCAGCTTATACTAAAATACTATTAAATATTTTTGAAATCAGTAATTGTTTTGCATTCTGTCTTTTCAAATACTGACCCTCTTGGTAGGACAGCACTAACTAACTCGTGATGGTGTCACTGATGCTTGAGAAACCTCTGCATGGAAAGCACTGTGTATTTGTGTCCCGTTCTGTGGCACTGCAGAGGGCTCGTCCTAAAAAGACAAGCGACATCTTGTAAAAGAAAAAGGCACTGATGTGGAAAAACAGGAAGACCAATTTCTGAGAATTAAACATTATATAAAAAACATGTAGCTCTTGGCTTAAATTTTCAGCACTGTCTTATATTCCTCAGAGCAGTTCAGAAGGGAGCCTTTTCCTCTTTGTTTTTTACGTCTGAGTCCCTGAAGATTGAGTAATGGATGAGAATAAAAACATTTTGATGGCAAGAAGTTTACAATGGGATCGTTGTCAGATCGGTACCTCGAGGGCTCTGCCGGGGGCCATTGTCATGCCTGTTTCCTTTCTGCTAATGAGTGGATCCAGCTCTCACTGAAGTACAGGAGAGATCAATGTAACAACCCAGAGCTCACAGTGGCTCATCTTTCTTGTCAGTCTCCCATACTCATTGTGACAAAGTGAAAGGCTTTGGAAAAACCAGACTCATTCAATGTAATTGAACTAAATGGATAATAGGACACTTATTAGGCATTAAACAGAATACTCTTTGCTGGCTTTTGCAAAGACTACAGCTCTTTGTCATTTGATAATAGACATTCACTTACAAGTCTATTCTTTTTTTTGTGTGCATTGGGATTTTTAAGATATTTTACTCACATCAATATTAATGGGAGTTGTGCAAGTAAACCTCGGGAATTCAGAAAAATAAAACCCAAGAGCTTTTTGTTTCTAGCAACCACAAACCTTGAATAACTGAGATTCTGTAATTGGTTCTATTATGGGACAATCTCGGATGGGAGAAAGAGCTCCAAGTATAAATAAATGTCACGCACTTAAGGACAAATTCTACAAAGTCCTACCTTAGCCTGGATAGTAACTTGCTCTTCAGACAATCTAAGTCTGCTCAGTTATCCCACCTTTTTGTGGAGTAAAAGGGTACTCAATAAAGCAGTATGAACTTCCTGCTTCCCAGTCTGAAACCTTAATATTCATTTCCTATATAGAGTTATCCTCTTGCTCTGTTGGCATCATTCAGAAATATAGCTTTCAATGTGAGGATGTATTTTAATTCAGTGTTTAATTTCAGTGATCTGAAAGTACTGGTAAGACTGGTATTTTCACCTTTCCAGTTCAACTCTGCATAGATTCAATAACACTCATTTTGCAGTTTATGGGTACCTTTTGTCCTTAAAAGGCTTTTCAAATATTCAACTGTATTTTCTTGTCATTTAATGCTTTGGCATAACCCAGACTTAGGTGTGAAACCATCAGAGTTCAAAGCACTTGTGAATCGGACAAAGCCACAAGGAGGTGATTACTTGTTAGTGTTTATCTTATGGAGAAGTATTTCAGCAGGACATGGCTGTTGATACCAAAATTTACATGATGGGACCAACCGTACAGTAAAAGAATTCCAACTTCTAGTGTTATTTTAACCTGCCATTTCTTCTTTTAGAGGTGGAAAAACTGTGGGAGGAACATGGCTGTAAATTGCTCTGGTCTGAAAAGTGAGTGGAAGTAGGAGCAGAATTAACATTCAGTTTCCACTGCTGCCCTTCAGTAAAGCATCTCACAGTCCTTCAGAGTAACTTGCTTCCTGTGAACCCAGCTGGGAATTACAATGGAAGTACTGGAGTGAAGAAGGAACCGGGGAAAAGGACAGGTAGTGCAGCTCTGCATTCTTGTTTTATTAGTATGTGGGGGAAAAAAGAGATATTTGCCTGGTATACAGTGTGACTTGACTCTGTTTTGTCCCCTCAGTTATTGCAGTTAGCTAAAGAAATACCCTGTGTGTTCCTCATGGTTTCCTTATTAATTTGGTGTAGTGCTTTGTGCATTTCCTTCGCCCTTCTAAGAAAGTAGGGATTTTCCTGAATGGATCAGTACACACCTACTCACCGCTGCAGGGAAACTTCAGTCCTTTGGGGCCACCTGTGGCTGTGCTAATGGTAGGAACAAACCCAGGATTCGCCAAGCACTCAGTTTTTCCATTAATTGTTTATACCTACCTCAAATAGAGAGTCTCAAATAGGGTCTGAAAAAAAAAGATTGCCTAGGAAAGCTGCTCAATATACACGTAATATGCCCAGTTCTCACCTCGTTTACCTTTATGGAATCAGAAAGAAGGTCATCTAATGCAGAACAGAGTTATGTCAAAGTAGAGCCAAGCTGATAGGAGAAACCAGCCTATTACATCTGGGATGTTATCTCTTCTTAAAGAGAGGAGTTTGTCTAATAAAATTGCTACTGTATAGCTGAAAATGGTGCTTTAGGAAGACTTTCAGCGAGGTTGCTGCCTGTTTGATTTCTCTTTGTACTGAGATCTTCTGAATGCCTGCAATAACCCTCTCTTCATTTTCCCCTGACTGGGAACATTCCGTTTGCGTTCCACTAGATGGCTACAGGGAAAGCAGTTTTGCAGGGAGCAGAAACATGCAGCTCTTGGTATCCAGGGAAAACCTGTCTGGGATTTTTGTCTTTTCTTTACATGTTCACTCTCTGGCTATGTGATACAGCTGAGCTTATCAAGCCAAAAAGTCGTGTTCAGTGGGGTTGGAGAACTGCCTTATTGGAGACTGCAGCAAATCCAACGTGATGATCCATTTGATCCTGGTTTCATTCAGTGACATTGTGAGTGCCCAGACTGGAGGTTTATCCTGAGTGTTGTGGGCAGTGGACCTTATCAGGGGCCCCCGTGACATGCAGATATCAAACCAGGGGTGGCCTTGCACAGGTTATGCTGTACAGGGTGTTTGGCCAGAGTGCTACAGGAGCTAAAACTGGGTCTGTGCCTGACTTGGTCACATGCAGCGCCACTGAGGTCCAGAGCATGTGCAGGCTCCTAAACAAGTATCACTTTGTTTCCATCAAATTAGCCAGAGCACCTTATTCCAGCTTTGCCCCAGCTGCAGGAGAACAGGGAATACTCGCTGTAGAATAAAAACCTGCCTGGACTGCACTCTGTTGCCAGTGCTTCCTGAACATCTGTAAAACCAGAGAGTGAACTTATGCTAGGGCAGCATTTTGAGTTATATGGCAGTGGTGGTTTTGATCTTGGGGTAGAAGACCGAAGTCACTGCCTTGCTGCTTTTTTGCTTTTCAGAACCAGCATAACTCTAAGTGCCTGGATATTGGAGAGTCTTAACTGGGACCAGTGAGATGCAGCCAGCAAGATTTTCTGATGTTTCTTTCAGCCAACAGCTGTGCATAGAAAATTTCTGCTAATTGTAACAACTGGTTGGGCTTTTATTGTTGTGGCTTTTCCTACAGGACTCCAGCAGATGAAGGAAGTATCATTATTTGGATGCAGTAAATTAGGAGAACAGAAGTATTTCCCAGTGATGGGGCTTCCTCAAAGCCTTCCTGCCTATCTGTGGCAGACCTGTGAAAAATGAAGGTAAAAATCCCATTAATCCCAAAAAATGCAGTGAAATGGGAAGACCCAGCTGTAAGTGGAAAAATTCCTACTATCTCATTTACTGGCTTTACATATGCAGCACAGGATGCAAAAATGCAGATGCCCTAGAGAATTTGCTAGAGGGGTCTTCCCAGGCTGGCATGGAGGGTGAGGAGCTCCGAGCTGCTCCCATGGATGGGAGCCAAGAGAAGCGCCTGCACTAATTCCTGCTAATTGCCTCCTAGCAGGCAATGGCTCTGCGTGGGCTGCCCAAGAAAAACCACCTTCAAAAATTCAGCTCCACCAGCAAAAAAAAAAAATAATTCCACAGCACTAAGAACACCCAACCATGAAATTTGTATTCACTGGCCAACAACAGTGACCGCTAGATCACCCAGCACCTCTCCTCACTTCGTGTGTGTCACAGGCAATCAAGGGGCTGGTCAAAGCTTGGTGCTCTGGCAGTGGTTTTTCTGCTGCCTGCATTTTTCCCTTGTTGTGCACAGGGGACTGGTGTGGGAGAGATGGGAGTGCAATCAGGAGCTCCACAAAGTGTATCAGGGAATACTGCCAGGGCAGCCAGTTTTCTCTCTGTGAGCAGAATCATAATCTCTGTGTATACGCGGAAAAAAAAAATCTGACACAAAACCTACAGTGATAAAAGAATGGAACTTGCAGAAGGCAGAAAACTCGGAGCTCATATTGGCAATCCTGCACACCCTGTGCAGCTCAGAGAGCCAGCCTAGCTCAGCTAGTGTTGGGGAATTTCAGCCATGCCATGAAGGTCAAATGCTCTCTCAGCAGGTGCCTGCTGTCTGGGGAATCTCCACCCAAACGCTTGCCTACCGAGGAGTTCAATTTGACAAGCAGCTCTCCTTCCTATTTCTGTGTTGCTTTTCATCAGCTTAGTGTGTATCCCTCTTGTTGCTGTACTGTCATGTTTTGTTAACTTCATTTCTTTAGCCTGCCTGTCCCCTTGTTCTGCTTCCAAGTGCTCTGTTTCCCAAATTCCTTCTCAATGCATCTTGCAGCACTAGAGAAATGCTTTAATTTCCACAGGACTCTGCTGCTCTCTGCTCACCAAAGGAGCATCAGAACAGATTCTCTCTTATATCAGCTACTGAAGTTTGTTTATTCTGCACCCAGGAGAGGGGAAATCAGAAATGAGTAGGATTTTCCATGTCTTCTGAAAAAATTTAGTTTGAATATCAATCTTATGCAATTTTGTCCTAATTTATCTGAGACTGTAAGTCCCACTTTTGCTTCTTTCTGATGTTACTATTTCTCAACATGGGCTGCAGTAAGACTGATAGTGTAAGAACCTGAATTCTCTATCGTAAAATTTCTAGCTTATCATATTCAATAATAAGAAAGTAAGTTGTAAAGTTTAAACAATTTCTCTAAACTCATAGTGAAATAAAGCTATGGTGGAAGACCATAAAACACATAAAGATAATTCAATGTTTAATATCTTCCATCCCACCGGATTAATTTTATTCATGAGGTTTAGCTCTAAATGCCATCCTGTCTCAGGTGGGACAAGTCAACCCTTTTCCTATGACACAATATATATAACGATGGAAAAATCTTTCTGATCTAAATTAATTTGAAGCTTAGCAAGAACATCATTTTCATGTACCCAGCCATGTGCATTCCTGTGATTTGGTCCAAGACCAATTTCCCAGAGTAGGTGAAAATTTGTGGATTGTCTCTGCACAGAGAGACATGCAGACACACACACACGGTGCAAAGGCTAGACCTCTGCAAATAACTTGTTTCCTTCTCAAAGTGCAAACAAACTATAAAAAAGAATAGTTTGGAGTCAAAGAAATCAAACAATATTAATGTCAAGACGGTACTAAAAGGAGATACTTCATTTTAAACAATAGAAAACATTTCTATGTGATTTCATGTCTTCATGATTAAATTTGCTTCCAACAAAACTCTAAGACCAGTCTGAACTGATTAAAGGAAATATTATTTGGAATTTCTTCTGACTAAAACAATTTAATAGTAACCAACATTTCAGTCAATGTGAACTTCTGTTTCTTGAATGAAGAATTAATAAAAATAATCTATGCTGTTCATGTTGCAATCAAATGGCAAAACATGACCAAATATCACCCACATGTAAAGGAGGGCAAGGAAAACTTCTGAGTGTTCCAACCAGAAGAGTAGAGTTTAATGTAGAGTTTTGGGGAAATGAAAGTACTCATAATCACCTCAAAATTGTAAATAACCTCCTTGCAAGCAGTTAAGAAGAGATTATTGATCTAATCAGAAAAATAATTTTTACTTTAAAGACATTTTTGGGATTAAAAAAGGAGAAAAAAAGCAAATATGTTTAGATAAAAGTTATCAGAGAAAAATTCAATGCTTCCATTTTTGATAAAGTTGTAATTCCAGGGGAGAGAGGTTACAGTCCACAAAAAGAATTGTACTTGAAAACAAATTTCTTTTTGAAAACTTGCTTTGATAATTTTTTTTTCTTAAGAGTTCCTAGCTGATTTGGTAGAAATAGCTATATTCAAACTATGTGAGACAGTAAAAAAACCCAACAATTTTGACAACATAAAAAATACTGAAATATGTTGATTTACAAAAAGCTATATAAAAATCCTCTTCCTTTGAAAAATTAGGGCCAGCTGTATTTAGTACCCCTTAATTATGCATTTGATCCAGAATGTCATTCATCCTGCTTTCCCCAGCTGATTTCTGACTGAGCATCTCAATGGTAACTGGGTCAGCTATATTTTTGGTGTGAATTGAAAGAGAGAATAAGTTTCAATCCCTAAGGAAAATTTGGAATGCATTTGGTTTTGGCTGTGAGAAGAAGTTCGAGATGAAGAAATCAAGCATGCAAACCTATAAAAATTTATTTGTAGTGGAAGAGTTTATATGGGACGAGACAAAATGATTTGCATTGCTGCAGTTACTCTGCATGTGCTACGCTCCTTGTTTTGAGGAACCATCTTGCTGTTTGCAACTCTTGGGAACATATTTCAATACATGGGCAGAGAAAATTCAATGCCAAAAAACACGATGTAGCAAACTACTGGTTACTGCTTTGAAATTTCCTCTCCCATGCCCAAGATTTGAAAACTTTCACACCAGAGCTTTCCCTGCATTAGTGAGGAGGAAGATCCCTCTCCAAGACAAGGTTATTTCTTCCCACACCTGGTCAGAGGATAACAAGACAAAGTAATGGAGCTGAACAGGGCTCCAGCAAGACAAACAGAAAAGCAAAAGTCAGGGAGGTCTAATCACACTGTTATTCTTGATGGACTATTGATTTATTCTTGCATTTTAAACCTTGATTGTTTGGGAACCAGATCAAGTTAAAATAAGGAAACACTTAAAAAATATAATATTATGAAGAGATTTCCTCTTTTTCCTCTTCCCTTTTATTGTCAAATTATTTTCACTGGAGTGTGCACCTGAGGGCTGTCAAGTGGCAGAGCCCCAGGCATTGTTCTGGGGAATACTTTTGCCTGAAGTCTGAAGTTTTATAACCTGAACTGTGAACTCGAGTAAGCTCTGGTTCTCACTTGGGTGGGCTGTGAGCTGGCTCAGTACAATGTGTTTTATGGCCCTTTTGAGGAGCTTGTAGCTCGTCAGAGCTGTGAGATTCTCCTCCAGCCCATGGGATGCACTGGGGAGAGATTTCCCGGCTGCTGGTGCTGTGGCGATCACACCTGGGCTCATCTCACCACAGGAGCAGAACCTTCTCTTTTGTGATTATCTTTGTCTTCATCAGTGCAGGCTTATTAAGTTGATTCTGGCTTGTGAATATACATTAAGCCTTAGCTGGCTGTTTTGAGAAGTACTATTATTTCTCATGCAGAAAAGGACGCTTAATTGTGAGGTGAATCTGCTCCTCCTGGTCCCTCAAGATTTCACAGGTGGTCACTTTGGCCCTTTCGAAACAAAAACTTGAGCATGGCACTGTAAGACAGTTTGCACCTCTTCTTGCAATTCAGCCAAATTAAACCAGAAAATGTAACAAACACCAAATCCATATAAACTGTGAGGAAAGAGGGAAATATCTGAGTGACATTGGCCCCAAAGGGCCTTTGTTTGGAAATTTCTGATCCTGCCATTTCTGCCTGCTTACATAAGCTGGGTGACACTGCTGCAGAACAGACGAAGCATCTGTCTTGGATATTTTTAAAAATGCCAATTTTGGAAAAGTGTGATTAGCTGTTTGTGGTTTTTTATAAGTAGGAAGGCTGGAGGTGAGTCACTGGCTGGGCTGTCCCAGCCCCGCAGGTGTTGGGGAACAGGCAGGATGTTTTCCATCTCTGCGGCTGAACGTGGGGTGTTGAGGGATGGCTTTGCTGAAGGAGTCTCTACACGTGCTGTCTCCTGGGATGGCTGTGCTCTGGGGGCCCTGTGTTAATACCAGGATTGCACTTGTCCTTGTGCCTGTTGTTAGGAAAATATATCCAGATTTATGTCCAAAAAAGAGACAGAGGAGTACCTTTTACTTTATTCCAATAAAGGGAGAGCCCATGGGACATTTCCCCTGGGATCTCTCAAATTTTTGGCGGACGCAGCCTCCTTTTTATCCCATTTTCCCAGCTGCATTTCCCTCTCTCTTTCTCCATTGGCTGAGGGATTTGAGAGGCACAGAATTCCCAGAACGCCTGAGACCTGAGATTCCCTTCTAATGTATAACTCCCCCCCTTCCCCACTTTTTAAGTTTTCTTCCTTTAATTCCTGGAATTCATGGTTCTTCCCATTGTTTCTTTCATCTCTCAATACACAATTTCATTTATCAGTGGACTTACAGTTTATCTGTAAAGACAGTGGAATTCTTCCCATTGTTTCTTATATCTCTCAGTGCTAGCCTTATCTACAGCAGGCCCATAGCTTGTTTGCAAAGACAAGCCCCTCACTCCTTTCACTGTCATGGGCTTCTGGGACTTTGGAGGGATAGTTTCTACAAGCCAGGGAAACCCCAGTGCTGAATCAAGCAATGGGTCTGCACGAGCAGTTGGCCACAAAAGCCTTGGCCAGAAGCTTATGCCAGACACACCAAGCACCCCAAGGAAAATCCATACCTACGGAGTGAGGGTTTGATGCAAAAAATAGCCTCTGCTGTGCCAAAGGTAGTGAGTTTCCACTCACTGATCCACCTGTACTGGTCCCAAGCAGGTGATCTCCCTCCTCCTTGCTGGTTTCTGCTCATATTCCATGGAACCAGTCCCTCTGTGTGGTGGGGCCAGTTGCTATGCTGCAGACAGCAGCTCTAAAGCAGCCTAACAGAACTCAGCAATAAAAATCTAATTGTGTTATTCAATTGTGCAACAACTTGCTTTCATCTGTACAAATGGTGAAGCACAAATGACTGAATTTATAAGCCAGAGGAAGTATTTTGCTGAACTTTTCTGATGAGAACAAGCAACTATTAATTTTCTCCTTACTGTATTTCTCCTATTTTTAATGATATCACTTGCATCTGAATGCTTCAGTGCCCACGTTATTTCACTACTTGCATTTTTGAAAGAGGAATGACTAATATTTTCTAAATTATATACCATGACAAATAAAGGGAAAAGGCACCTTTATACAACTTGACTGAAGAAAAACAAATATTCTTTCAAATGATTCCTCCCTTTTAAAATAAAATTGCACTTCCTTATGTTCAGACCTATCACATTGACCTTAAGCTATAAATTAGCTGTATAACACAACCCCATTAACTTCACACTGTGTTCCTTCCCAGAACATACAGAAGTAAACATATATTCAGGTTTCCCTGGCTGCCATCTCCTGCTGCTGAGCTGGGACTCCTCAAGTTGCTCATGAAGCTGCACTTCTCGGAACAAGGTGATTACTGAGAATATAATCTGGCTGAATGGCTAAAAAAATACAAGCCCTAGACATCGAGAGGAGAAAAACAACAAACCAACCAAAACCAAACAACCAAACTACAGCAAAACTACAGCTCTTTTTAAAAATTATTCGCTATTCATTTTAAATTTCACTATAGAGAGGATTAAGAAGAGATGATAAAAATCACTAGGTAACTATAGGCAGTGCACACAAGAGTTAGTGCTTACATTGACCTTCGGGGCTCAGTTGGTAATGTTATTTAATTAAGACCTATCTCACTGAGTTCTCATAGTCTGCTCATTTTTATCACTGAATTTGAACAAAAATATTGGCATAGAGATTTAAATCCTCGTTGCGTTTCATCCACGTTTTAACATTGGAACAGCAGCTGAAATCCCTGTTTCATCTACTTTAATTGCTTGTGTGTGAAGAGAGATGCTTTCCTGAAGCCTGCCAGGGTCTTAATGGTAGTTAAGGTTGTCTTAACTCCTCACTGAGGCTTGCAGAAACACGAGCAGAACGGGATTCATATTTCGATGGTTACAGAAATCCAGAGCAAGCGTCAAGAAAGAAAGAGAAGCACAGCAAATCCAGCCTACAGTGGACTCTTCGAAACAGAGGTACTTTATCATTCATCTATATACCCCTGTTCTTATGATTCTGCCCTAAATCAAAAAAAGGAAGAAAAGGAGGGAGGGAGGGAAGAAGGAAGGAAGGAAGGAAGGAAGGAAGGAAGGAAGGAAGGAAGGAAGGAAGGAAGGAAGGAAGGAAGGACAGTGAATTTGTCTACTCTTTGTTCTCACGTGTGTAACTTAGTACATCTCAAATTGACTTGATTCTCCAGGAAAAAAAAAAAATGTTAGCACCCTTCCCAATGTGACAAAAGAAACATCCAGAATTTGCTGATCAAATTTACCAATATTCCTTGAGCATCAGGGTCATTGGAGGGATTTTCAGTATTGTATCTCATTTGAATTTTACTCCTCACTTCAAAATCAGTGATGTTAGCCCAGCGTGAGAGCTTTAGGAAATCACACTGCATTGATTTAGATCTCACGGGTGGTGATTGCCCTGCAGTGACTTCACAGATGTGAACCAGGGCTGGGTTACACTCTCAGGACTTGCTTCAACCCAGGCACACCTCCTGCTTGGAGAAAGGTACTGGAGTTCTTTCTGCACTGACTCTGCAGAAACAGTAGGAGCCTTTTCCAGAAAGAACCATTTTCTTGAGCAGCTTTTCCCAAATATCCAAGACTATGTAGAGTTTAGCTCCCTTTCCATACACGCTGCTCTAGCATATGGAGACCATACTAGAATTTGGGTTTTCACAGGACTACATTTTGTATGTCATTTACTTGGATCTTGGACTTCATTCAAAATTATCTTTTCTTGTTTAGCATTGACCATAAATTTCTATGCCCAAGCAAACCCATCTGCAACACTGCCAGCCATCCTACTCACTCCCCAATTCACTTTGCATTTTCCAGCTAAACCATAGCTGTTCCTTATGCAGAGGAATAGATGGAAGGGAAGTCCACTGAACTCTTGTAAGCAGGATGATTTTTTGCCATCATCATCGTCAAGTAAATTGCATAAAGCTGTTAACATTTTCCTAGGTGACTGCATAATGTCATTGCATAAATGTATTTGTCAGATTAATCTATTTTACACAACTTCCCTAGAAAACAGTATTTGCAGCATCAATAAATGAAAAGCAATGCACTTCATTATGGGTTATAATTTATATTAAAATTTGTGGCCCAATCCCTATCCCTGTCCCTATTTCTGCACCTGTCCCTATCCCCATGCTGATACTTGTATTTGTCCCTGTCCCTACCCCTGTCCGTACCTGCTATCCCTATCCCCTATCCCTCCCTGTATCCCCTGTCCATGTTCCTGTCCCTATCTCTGGCCCTGTCTCCCATCCCTCTCCCTCTCGCACTCAGCTGTCCCTATCTCTGTCTTCTACCCCTCCCTCTCTCCGGCCCCTGTCCCTCTCTCCCATGCCATCCTCTCCCTCTCTCCCGAGTCCTGGCCCCGGCGCCGCCCCTCCCTCGCCACTTCGTTGTGCCGGTGCCGGTGGCGGCCGGGGCCGCTCTGCGCAAGCGCGGGGCCGCGAGACCACCTTCCCCCCC
>WEKY01048174.1:456319-491526 GCA_013390045.1 Picathartes gymnocephalus
TGTTGTGTTGTGTTTGGGTTTTTTGTTGTGTGTGTGTGTGTGTGTGTGTGTGTTGTGGAGATGCGGAGTCAACGCTGCAGCCGGTGCTGGTGTGAGTGTGAGTGTGCGTGAGTGTGAGTGTGAGAGGGAGTGTGTGTGTGTGTGTGTGTGTGTGTGTGTGTGTTGGAGACATTAGGACGAGACTTGAATATTTATGAGCTTTGCTTGAAACTGACTCGCAGTGTTTACTTGCCTCTTTGTTCCTTACCCCCCTCTTTCCCCCGTCCACACACATACATACATTTTAAAAAATCCATTAAACTTGAAACGGTTTCTAATTCCTCCTTTTTTGGGGGTGATTTTTTTTTTTTTTTAATAGAAACTAGTTGCACAGATGAAGCAAGATCCACAGGTAAATGCAGATCCTTTTTTTTTTCTCTTCTTCAGTATTTTATCCCTGCCGTAATAAGCGCAGTTGTGCTGGGACAGCAGGATGAGAAACTTTATCAGTAAGAGATCTCATTTTGTAGTCTGCACTGAGCTTTCTTGCTAAGGAGGGTGTTTTGTGTGTGCATGCTTCCGTACGGCTTTGGTGGAATGGTTTTGCCTTTGAACAATTTCTAGCTCGCAAGTTTATTCATTACAGGGGTTAGTTTGCACTTTGCCTTTAATATGCGTCTTGTTGCCGTTTTTGCAGAACGGGGATCTTAAGAAACAAATCCATGAAAGGCAATCAAGAATAGCAGCTCTTAATGAGAAACAAGTAAGGAACAGATCGATTCAGTTGTGTTTGGTTTTTCCTCTTGTTTTCACAATGCACTATCTAAACATCCGAAAAGTGTCTGCGTTAGCTGAAAAATGCTGGCAGCAGGGGATATAACATCCATTTTCTTTTGCATAGAGTCAGAAAATGCATGTTTTCATAATGAGGTCGGATTCTCTGATGTCTTGCTGGGGGAAATAATTATTTCAGCACTAGTAGTAAAAAGATAAGCAGTAGTTAAAACGTAAAAAAAAAAAAGAGAGGCGTCCATTTTGAGTTGGTCGACATGTTTTAGGAATATGGAAAATTCTCCTGTCTTGGGCTACTTTGTGCACTTCTGTGTAATGTGCAGAGCAAGAGTTGGGAAAGAGGAGGCTGGAGCCCCGTTTACAGCCATTTCTGGGTTTAATTACAAAACTGATTTTTATTGATCACTTTATTTCTTTTATTCTTGTTTTTTTTTCTTTTTCTTTTTTTTTTCCCCCCTTCCCTCTGCACTTGCCTTTCTCTTCCCTTGGTCTGATCTGACGTGTTGGCTTTTGATTCGAGTTCACTTGGGCACTTTCACTTTTTTCTACCCCTTCCAAAAATACGAATAAAAATAAATTAACCTCTTTCAGCTGCCGGGGGAGAGAGGGGGAGAAAAAAACAAACAAACAAACAAACAAAAAAGACCCCCACCAAAACGGAGGAGAGAAACAAAACAAACCGGGAACCTTCCTGCCTTCCGGCCCCCCTCCCCCTCTCCCCCGCGGCCTTCCCAAAGTTTCTCGTGGCTGTTTTTGTGCCCTGCTGTGCCCGAGCGGAGCCCGGGAGCGAAGTTCGGGTTCGGGTGCTGAGCACCGCGGACAGCGCCGCTGCAGCTCCCTCCGCCCCGGCTCCGCGCTCGGCCCCGGCCTCTGTGTGCCGGCACTTCCCGCGCGGGGAAGAAAGGGCAGCTGGGGGAGCCAGCGGCAGATCTGCCGGCCCCAGCCCCGCTCGGCAGCCCGGGCATGAACTCTGCGGCTCTGCCCGGGCCCTCGGCGGCGGGGACGGGCAGCGCTGCGCTCGCCCCGGCCGCGGCTCCGTTCAGCACCGGGGACAGCGCCCGGCAGCCCCGGGCCGCCCTTCCCTCCCTGCCTGCCTCCCTCCGCACCAGGGCGCAGGGAAAGGGGCCACGTGCTCGGTTTGGGGTTTTTNGAGGTTTCTCTTATATTTTCATTATTGAAATGCTTTGAAGCCCCCCCTTTTTTTTTTTCTTTTTTTAGGTTTTTTTTTTGTTTGTTTGTGTGTATTTTGGTTTTGTTTTGCTGGAGTTACGGTTAAAGTTGCCTTAAAAGTGCCCGTGTGATGCGTGCCTGCGGGCGATGGCTGCACGCCACTCTTTTTTTTTCCTCCCAGTTTATTGTAATGAGAATTTGTCAGCACTCTCAGTTTGGTAGTGGAAGCTTCCATTTTGTGAGGAAGGGGTGTTGGTTCCTCCTAACATGGAGAAAAGTCTGCGGAGTTTGCCGGTGGGGGATGGGGCCCCATTCATGCTGAACATTACCATTTTGATTGCTTTGATGCCATTTTTGGAGGGGGGAGGGGAGAGAATACCCTACTCAGCAGAGCACAAAGATGTTTAATCACTGTATAGAATCAAATCAGATAGTTTCTTTTTTAAAGCAAATCTGAAACTACATGATATGTAAGGGCTGTTAGTCCTTGTTTTGCAGTGTAAAACAGCAAATTGTTGACTCTAATACTACTATATTGGGTAGAACCTTGTTGGGGTTTTTTTTTGGTTTTGTTTTTTTTTCTTTAAATAAGGTAAAAGCCTTTCCTGCAATAATGCATCTTTATGTGTCGTTTCTTAAATATCAGAATAGTTTTGCTGTTCTAAGTGGGTATTTGGAACATAGATTTGATCATTTCCTCCTGTATTGTAGCAACTATTTCAAGGCTGTTTAAATTTTTATGATCGTTGTAAATGAGAAGCTATTTATTATGTGTCATGTTGGAATCTAGATAAGGCAGAGAGACACGTTTGAAAATTCAGTTTGAACATTCTGATTCAGCTTGGGGAAAAAGGTTTTTGCTAAGCTTGCACAGCATATTTATGTATAATCCAAACTAACTAGTAAACAATCATTGTATATTTATGACTTGCCGTTCTCATAAGCTTGTAAATAAATCTACAGACCATGAAGTAATTAACCATAAAATACCTAAATTCTGTAAATAGCAAATCTGGCCTAGCAGGAAATCTCCTGTTTTTAGGCAAAACCATGTATTTCTTTTACTGTTTTCAACATCCTGTGCAACAAGAGCTCATAATTACGAGCCTGGCTGGTGGTGTGATGTCCTCGTGCTGCAGGCTGCCACTTCCAGAGGTCTACACTGAAATCTTGCTTGAGTCACAAGTGAAATGAGTTTGGAGGTCTTAGCTTGTGACCAAGTCACAAACCCATCATGTAACTTTGCAGACTTGCTATAATTAGTAGTTGCTCCTTAGGTAATGGCTTATGAATGAACTCTGTGTCCTTGAGGGGATAGAGAGGGAGCACGGAGGACTCCTGAGACCACAGATGGGCTAATGGTGGAGCTATTTGGTGGTTTCAAGCCCTCACTTTCATGGAAACACCAATGTAAGCTTAAATAGGGAGTTCAAGTAGGGAGGTTATTTTTTGCATATGTATTTACATTCCTTACTCCTTTATCCCCTGAAAGATTTGTTTAGGCACAACTAATTCATAATTAAATAGTTTATACCTTTGATTGTGCATGCACTGAATACAAAAGGCCCTGAAATTGCATTGCAATTTAACTGCACATGTTAATGATGAAACAGTAAAACAAACAAACAAAAAAACCTCATCTACACCTGTTAGGAACATAGGAGGAGTGAGTGTTATCTCTCAGTGCCCCTGTTCACTACTTTTCATTGTAGATAGCCACAATGGCATTTGTGGCAATGTGTACTTTTCTTGAAAGTTACAAATGAAGACAAGAAAGAACTGAATGACAAACTCAACTTTTGAGGGAAATTTATGAAGTAGACTTTTATCCCTGGCTAGTCATTGATGTTTCTTTTATGTTGGTGGGTTAGAGAAATATAGGATTTAACACAGTTCTAATATTTTTCGGTGTCTTCATATAAGTACTGTAGATCCATCATTTTCATTACTGGAAGGCAACAGCTTCAATCAGTTCTTAATTTGGCATCCAACTCAGAAAGACAAGTTAGACTTCTGTCACAAGTACATCCTTCAGATGCTGTAGTTTTGATTAATTGTCATCACGCTTGAGGGTGGGTTGCCTCTTCTTTAACAAGATACGATGTGTGAAGACTCCTTTAGTTACTCCAGTGGTTTTACACCTTCAATCTACAGCACATGCAGAGCAGCAGTAACATTTTTGTCTAAATTGTCAAGCAACAAGCATTTATATGTAAATAAAAGAGCCATCATAAAAGCCAGCATTGGCCTTAATAGCACACCAGAGGTGTTCTGCTGCATGTGGTTCTTGCTCCTTATGTCCTTAATGAGTGGTTAAGGGTCTTTTAATTCTAGAAAGTTGTATCTTATTAATTGATAGATCGGGATGAAAAAATAAACAAATCTTTAACCTCTACTGGAAGTTCCTTGTTACTTGTTCCTCCTTCCTGACATAAGCGTTAGGTGGCAAGGAAGGTCTTAAAAATTAATAATGAGCATGTGTGGGCCACTGTATTTTTCACCATGATGAACTCTGAATTCAGACAGCCTGTCCTGGAGCACAGCAGTAAAAACATGCCTTCCTGAAAGACATTATGCCATTCACTTGTGCACAGCCTCATTTCTTTACCATAACTTACTATCTATGCAGAAAATCAACATTCGTTTCAGGCAGATTTTCCCAGTCTGTATTATTGCTGGTTTGGGGGGTTTTTTTGGGGTAGTGTATCTGAAATGAAATCACTGACTTATTTTGCCTGTGGTGATCACCAGCAAATCCTGCATGTGGAAAGTGCTAGACTTCTTAAAATTGAAGTGCAGTTCTTGTGCAAGTGTTGGAGGTGGTTTAGCTCAAGGTGTCTCATTGTGCTGATGTTCTCTGTTTTGGGGAAGAGGAGGAAGTGGATTTGGGGTTTGTAGAAGTTCATGCTGGGCTGCACCTGCAAATGGCAGCATTGTTACATGAATTCAAGAGTAAATTATTGATATTGCCAGAGCTCAGTATTTCATATGGCTGGGTTCTTTCAAAACGATCAAGGGAAAATAAGGGTTAAAAGCTTCAATGTAAACTCAGGGAAAATCTGAAAGGTATTTCCAGATTGAGTTGATGTCCATCTCTGACCCAAGGTATGCACAGCCCTCCCTATTGCTGTGGCAAGAATTGCATCCATGTCTGGCTCTGGAAGTCAGGGGAGGCAGGGTGATGGGCTCCCAGGTGGAGTATTAAACTTTTCTGTCACTGCACTGAGTCTATAAACACAAAGACAACAGGTATTAAATATGAGCTTGACTGTGCCATTTTTCTGCATATTGAGGTCCTGCTGACTTTGCTGGGAATCCTGAACAATTGCAGAATAAAATGGACTTACTGGATCAGAGTAAAGATCAGTTCCCAGAACGCTCCAGTTCCTTTTTTTTTTTTTTTTTTTCCTAATTGCAAAATCAGGTGGCAATGTATTGCTTGTTTTGCCATTTGTAGAAAGAGGGGAGAAAACTAGGGAAGGATTTACCTTCAGCTCCTTGGAGGAGAAATTTAGGAATATAGTTTGCATAATGACAATCCTAGCATTCTGTTTGTGCTTTCAGTAACAGCATACTGACATTCCCATGTCATCTTGGAGAAAAAGGGTAATAAAGGACGTTTTCATGGAGGAATGGAAATATGGCTTTTCCCTTATAAAGATTCATGGAATTCGCACATCTGTAACAAAAATTTGTACTAGAGGGGTTAGAACTCCATTTTGTTTGGTAGCTGCTGCACTGGCATGGGAAATACTCTTTCATTCCAGCATTTTTCTTGGACTGTACACTTTTCTCTACTTGTACAGTGTATCACTTGGCAGGGCTAAGTGTTGAAAAGAGAATGTTACATTCATTCTAACCTTTTTAAAGAGTTCACTTTGATATTTTACCCACTTAAAACACCTGCTGTCAGAACAGTACAATTGATTTCAATTAACTTTGAATTTCTTCAATAAGATGACTCTTATAATAACTCCAGTAATCCCATGATGCCTCATTAGAGGAGCTGGCTATGATGATTATCCCTGTGATTTAGCAATTTTTCCCTTACAATGCCTTTGTCTATTCAGAAAAAGGAATTACGCCAACAATACCTTTTTATTTCATTTCTAGTTTTACACTAATGACGCTTGCTACCTGTTACACACTGTAAAATATCTAATTTATACTTGCAGCAGACAGGTATTTGTTCAGCTGTACACAATACTTTAGTAGGGAGATTCCTTTAAAGAAACTTCTGTTCTATGTATAAATTCTCTGTCTTGGAGTTAGAATTTGTTTTAATTTTTAAGTAGACACTTGGGTAGCTGCTAAGTGGTGCTTCTACAGGAGTCTTTGTCAGGAGCTCTGGTTTGGTGGAAGCAAATCTCCACTGCTTCGTGCCGTGTTTGTGGCTCATTCAGAGCAGTGTGTCAGGGCAGATGTTTAAACCATTTCACCTCGCTTCAGGATCTGGTGCACAGACTCCTTCTGTCTGTGGAAAAAAAGGGGAATGTCTTCTTTCCATAGCATGATGCTAGAGAAGAGTTTTGAATGGTGGTTTTAAATGACATTTCCAATGGGATCCTGCATCAGTCTAAACACTTCTGCTATGTTCAAGTAGAGAAAATCCCTTTTCGTCTCGTTGCAGGTTTGATTTTCAAGTTGAAGGGATATAAAGACATGTTCATACAAAGTTACTTTCAACTTTTCCATCTATGCCTTTCTCTTTGTGATCAAAGATAAAATATGCAGCATTTTTGTACTTGATTATAAAATGATACCTCCCTCTCCCCTCCACCCCCAGAACAAAATCTGAAGGACCAACAAAAGTTTTAAGCAATAAAGGATAGAAATTTGCAAATTGATAAGACAAGGCCATGGTAAATGGTATATGTGTGGCCACGATGTCAAGGAGGGCAACGGTACATGCAGAGGAGTTGGAGGTGAGGGGGGTATGAAAATGGGCTGCAAGTTTAAGATAAGAACAAAGAAGAACAAAAAAGAACCAGAATTGGCCTAATGGAAATGCAAATTTTTCATTCTGCCATTAAAGTAGACAGTTATTTCAGTGTAATAGGCTCATATTTCGTTTATCCAATCCCCATCACACACTTCCCTTATATGTCTGTATATACAAGTATTTTTTATATATATACACTCTTTTTTTTTTAAACTTAAGGTGGTATTACTTTTTTATTTGGAATTGTTCTTCTTGAGTTGAAATGTACTTAGTGAAAAATGTTTTCTGCCCCACCCCTCTCTTTTTTGAATCTGCTGCTTATTGTTATGCAGTAGCAATTTCCAGAGTGTCATATGAATTTGCTGATGCGGCTTAGTTCTTGCTCCAACCTGCAACTGCCAATAGTAAGCATCTATTGAAATCTAATATATACCACAGGGCTTTTTGCACATGTACAGGCACACCCTTCTGGTTAATAGGCAGAGGACTGAGAAATAGGAGCATGTATTTTCCTTTTTTTTAACCCATGGACAACTTAAGTATATGTCCAAGTTTAAACTATAAAACAATCCTTTGACTGACGTAAAGTAAGCCAGAGAACTGACCATAAGTGCAGCTGCAGTAAAATCAAAACAATAAGTACTTGAGAACTCTGTAGATACCAAGGTGGTGTTAATCAAGGCTTTTGAGAGGCAATCTTATTTTTGGAGTTGTAATTCAGTTTTAAGAGCCTGGGCATTAAAGCTCTGGCCAGAACAGTGTGTTCCCCTGAAGGTTGGTCTGATTGCTTGTGTTTAATTGAGAGAAGCATATAATTGGCCTCGAAACAGAAGTTAAGTCTATATTGTGTATAAGTTATTTTCATTTCCACACTGATTTAGCTTGCTCCTGTTGGTACTTTGGGATGTAGCTTAAGTATTATCCAAGGAGAAGGAGTGGAATTGCCTTTCTGTGCTACTCAGCTATGGATGACAAATCTTACAAGGTTGCAGAAAGTGAAATCATATATTACATTTCAAATAATTGAGCCAAGCGAGAATCATCGATACTTTTAATATGCAGCAGAGATTAACCTACATTTTCTATAACGTTCTATTTTTCTAAAGCACTTCAAATCAGCTAAGATTGCCTAAAGATTTATTAGTGAGTCGAAGCTTTTCTAAGAATGAGGAAGAGAGAAGCTTCCACAGACTTGAGTGTCTCTGTGTGTAGATGTGCTTCTGTGTGTGTCCCTGTGTGTGTGTGTGTGGTTGGGTATGAGCACAAGGTCTTTCTCTTTGATATCATTCAGGCAGAAAGCCAATATACACATGGAAATGAACCTGAAAGTGTAATTAAAAATATATACGTACTGGGGACTGCAGTACAGAATTTGGTATGAGATGGAGGTTATAAAGTGACAAGTAACATTTCCTATATAATCACTGATACCTACTCTCATCTGTGATTTGTGCGTCTTGTGTGTTATTTAAGTGCCAAACAGATAAATGCTGAAATTATTTCTTTAGATATCATTTCACCACAATGACTGAAGGCAAAGTACATCTTGCCCATTCTCTCTCCCCTTCAACCAAAACAAAAGCCAAAATACACCTACCATGCCAGTGTTACTACGGAGACTGAAAGTATTTTACATAAGGGCAGATAAAGACCTATTTGATAACATATCTTTCCTGGCAATAAAATGTCACAAAACTGATTTACTTGTGAATATATTACATCAAGGAAATTGTGCAAATCATTAACACACATCTAGGAACTTGTATACAGATGGAAAAAGAGGAAGATTGCCTGGGGAAAGACATAAACAATTTTGTCCTTTATTTCAGTGTAGATAACAAAGGCTCGCATGTAAACGCCTGTATGAGAGGCTCCTCAGAAACTCCAAACTTTAGGCAAGAAGCCAGTTTTCTTTGCTTGAAAGTATTTTCTATAAGTTAGGTCAGCGTGCTGGGTGCAGAAACTACTGTTTCTGCTCTCCAGCTTAGGGAGAAACTACTTAGAAAAGCATTTATTTTACATTTAAAAATACAGGTGGGGTCCAGATGCATTTCTGTCAACAGCTCTGCAGCCCATAAATATATACAACCTAAGCCAGTGCCTTATTTACATTATTTTATTAACATTCTTTGCTGAGTGGGCTTGAATGGAACACAATCTCTCATACAGAGGATCTAATTATAAACACAAGGGACCGAACCAAATAAGCAGTGTTTAAAGGGAAAAGAGTCTGGCAGCTTTGTTTAAAGTGTCCTTTAATGAACTTCTTTAGCAGCTTGTATCTTAGCAACACGTTTTATTACATACCAGTGCGGGAGAAGCAGTTTGCAGATGGAGTTGCACACAGTAATTTATTTCCCCCTTTCCCCCTTTTTTTTTTCTCCTCTGTGGTGACTCAACTGGAATGTGCACTGATAGCTCACTTGAAATTCCTGATTGGTTCATTTGTATCTGTTCTGTTTTGTTAGTTGATGAAAAAGTCATTTATTATGGTAAATGCATAGCGATTTTGCTTGCTCTTAGAAATTCAGATATGACTGTTTTGAATAGGCATGGATTTAAATGGAAAGCAACCCCAGCTTTTTTCCAGTGCACTTTTTTTCCATGAATGTGTTGCACTTGGCACTCGTCCTCATTGCACACACCAACGAGTTTCCAGATTTGGAGGTTATTTACTCTCCATGTTACATGGAATTCTTTTATTCTCTCATCTTTCACCTTTCCAAAACTATTTGGAATATAGGAGTGACAGAAGCATTTGTAATTTTTTTTTTTTTTGTCTCCTTAGACAAAATTTAAACTGCAAATATATATAAAAAAAGCTGCTCTTTCAAAAACCAATTGAAATTCTGCACTACTGTCCCTCCTTCAAATGACCTACAGGGCTTATCTTTGTTGAAAGAAATACTTTTTGTTCTCTTCACTACTAATTGCAGACCAAGTTCCCTTCATATATTTTGAGTGAAAAAGTGTGTGAGTAGCTTTTTTCAATAGGGTCTTTGGAGGAATGTGATATTATTGAAGATGAGTATCAGCAATACAATCTAGACTTCATTATTTTTTCCTTATAAATTAAAGGGGGAAAATGCCTTTAATGAGCAAACTAAATACTATTCAGCTCAATTTACATTTTCTGCTGGCTAGGCAGGTGTAAGTCCAGAAGTATATTTCCCTGGAGTTCACTGGAGTTACCCAGAGTTTGCACGGGTGTAATGAAAATCAGAATATTACCAGAGGGAGAAAAGCAGGTGAGTAGGGGAGAGGGCAGATGAAGGCAGCCCAGAGTATTAGGAGAAACCACAGAAGAGGGAGATTGTTGGCTTAAAGATACTGCTCTTGGGGATGGCTTCATTAAACTTCAGGTAAGCGCTAATATATTAGGGGTTGATATTAAAAAGACAAAACCTATCCATTTCATAAAGTCCATTGATTTTTGCAAGTAGACAAGAGATGGTTTTTGGAAGAGATGGAATTGTTTCTCTGCTTAACATTAGTGAAACACAAATGCATTTCCATTAACTGGCAAACTGTTACATTTCTTGAGCCCTTAGTTCAAAAAACCCAGTTTCCTTTCACTCCAAAATATGGATGGATGGATCTCTCCAGTTTTCTGGTTTCAGTATGTCAGGTGACAGCCTGCCTCTTGTCCCTTTTGGATCTGCAATATCTCAGCCTTAGTAGCAGCATAAAGAAGTCCTTTGCACTTTAAAAGCAGTAAGAGAGGTAAAGAATTGAGAGGTAAAGGATGCAGTCCCACTGCCCTTTAAACCATGGAGATACTGCTTTTAAAACAGCAAGATGTCCTCTGGAGCCAAAAGTGATTCAGTTGCCGTGTGATTAACTTAACTTCTTTCTTTCACAACTCAGCCCACTGTTTATTAACTCAGTTTGGATTGAAAAAACTCTAATCTTGCACAATCACCAGGATTGGTGATGACAGTCTGAACTGTCAAGCAAGTGAAATCATGAAATTTGCAATATTGCTAGGCAAAGGCTTGTATCTTTTCCTGTAGCTGTAGGTCCCTAACGAAAGGGACCTGTCATTACTGGAACAATTCATGTCCTGTCATGAGAAATAGTATTTATGCCAGGCACAGCATTTGAAGACCATGTCTTAGGTAATTTTTTTTAATATGATAGAGCTGGGAATTTTTAAGTGAGATGTAAAAACAAGAGTCTTAACATACTAAGAAATTTCCTTCAGAAATGTTGCAGTAAGAGAGAACAAAACGAAGAACTTGAACTTAATTTTTTTCTGAGACATTGAGGAAGGAATTAGGAACTGTGTGTCAGATTGGCTAAAACAAATCAGCAAGATCAGGTGTTTCATTTTCCCTTCGATAAAGAAAAAAATACTTTTTTTTTCCAGAAGCACAAACATTTCCGGAAACTTCTTTAACCCTCTGAGTGCTAGCACTGTATCTCATTACAGGAGTATTTTAATAAAGGAAACTTGAAGGAACTTCCATCCCCAGATGAAGCAAAGACTCATTTATAAACAATGAGAGCAGGAACAATAGAATGCTGAGTGCGTTCTGCGTGAATAGTATAACTGAGGGTTGTGAGAAGCCTGTGATTTTTGTATGCCAAACTCAGTTTGGGATTGCAGCATTCAGCTGATGTTTGTGACATGGGACAGTCACCCCTTCTCCCCGCCGTGTGTGTGCCAACATGCACACACAGGTGCCCAGCACTGATGGGGGAGTCAGCAGCAGCTCCTGCCAGTGCTGCTGAGACCCAGGTGTAAATTCATAAAACCAGTGCAAGCTGGGTTGAGATCTAGGCCAGCACTGAGCCTGAGGTAGGTGGAGGAAAAGGTGGAAGACTTGTTTTAAGAATATATTCTGAGCTTCAGTCTGTATCCTTGGCCGGGAGGCTGATTCTGTTTGCATTCGTGCATTTTTAAGTCACAGAGTTTATGAGGCCTTTAGTATGAATTCCTATTTCTGGCATCTTTAGATAGATAATTTTTATTTATGTGACTATATCTGGATTTAAGCTCTGGATTTCAGGCCTTTTGGTTGAAAAATTTTGGCCATAGTTGGTTATTGTTTTTCTTTTTTTCTCTTGCGCTTTCTTAATTAAAGTAATTCTCCTAAATATGCTGAAGCTCTTTGGGTCTGGGTCAGTCCTTATCCTGTGTGTGTTTGGGGTTTGGCTTAATGAGATTCTCCTCCAGGATTCATAGACCATAAGGCAATGCAAACAGTGAAGGCAGTAGTAGCTGATGTTTTCTGTACACAGTGGAAGAATAAACTTTCCCCAAAACTCATCTTTGAGTGATTTTGCCTACTGTTACAAATACAGAGCAAGTAAGCTGGAATTTTCCTGACTTGGGCTGCCTGAGGTGGTTCTTTTCACCCACTGTTATGAACTTGCTATCCTATTTTATAGAAAAATAGCATAGAGTTATGAACAAGATGTTCTTGTGTAAAGGTACATTCTACAGTGGTCCTCTTACTGCTGCTGCAGGAGAAATGAAGGCTGGACATTGTGTTAGTCTCAAAGTGACAAGAAAAATTAGGTTCTGGAACAACTTTCCAGTAGAGACAGTAGAAGCAAACAACCGATCTTTTATTGTCCAGGGGAATCTGTAACATGCAAAGGTGTTGAGGAGCCCTGTCAGGAGAAGAAAACACAGCAGCTGCTTGTTTGTGGGCCGTAATGTTTGGAACTGTTTCTGCAGGATACAGAAAAAAAATGTTAAGGACTGAAAGGGTAGGTCAACATGTTAGCCAGTCTCTGTTTTACACCATGTGATGAGTTGGTTCCAGCTGTCATAAACTTCTTGATGGACAGACGCTTTTGTCTTATTAAGAAACTGATTTCAAAATTATTTTCTGTTCTAGTTCTTACGGCACCAGTCCTAGGAGTGTTTCTGTAATAAGTTGAATATAGAGACTTTCAAGGCACAGATTGCTCCGTCTGTCAGACAGAATTGTTATTTCACAGTAAATCATACTGTTTCTGGCACTTCATTTTTCATTGGGATTGTGGTACCTGAATGAGCCATGAAGAGCCGTGAAGCATTTTTTCAGAGTACAGTGCTCCACTCAGATACAGGATCATAAGGAGAAGGCTCCCTATATGCAATAGAGGTGACAGTTTCAGTTCTGACACTGCTATTTCTTTTTTAGCTGCCAGGAAGCACCAGAAGATGGCATGGTTTGTACAGATGCATGCTGGAAAGTGAATGACTGAGCTTGTGAAACTGCTATTAATAATCTTGGGTAGAGCGTTTAACTCTGTCGTAAAGAAAAGCAGCAACATGCAGTATTTTAATCCTAATTTCGTCCTTCTGCCAGTAAGGGACAGCAGTAAAGTCCAGCTTATCTATCTGTGAATCTCTCTGTCTATCTGTCTGTCTGTCTGTCTTTCTATCCTCCTCTGAATTTGGATGGCACAGAAAATGGGGGGGGAATAGTGAAAAGAAAGCAAGTGTGATGTAATCTTGGTGCAACATACACTGAAAGGTCAGGCTGATGAAAAGGGGTATTGATGGTAACTGAGAAAGATGACACCTTCCCTCAATAATTTCGGTGCAAAACTTTCTTTATCTCCTCTGTATCTGTCACATATAGAGACTGATTTTGATGTATGGCAGGAATAACTCTGAACAGAAGTTGGCAGAGTGCTGTAATGTGGAACTGCTTTTAGACTGACCACAGTATTTACAGGGGTCAGGGGTAGTTGAAATTTGCTCTTAGCCATCCTGTAGTCTTTTTTTTTACCAATGGAACATCTGAATCCATGAGGACATCTCAGGGATGGGTCATATTTTCTGCACATTTAAAATGTCGTGAAATCTGCACATTTATGCTCATGGAGAGGTTGGCTCAGTGTGAGTAAAGTTGGGATTTTAACAGAACTCAGTTCACTTCTTTCACAGTCTGAAAGAACTGAAGGAAGGTTTGCACCAAACCTTTGTTTTCCCATCTGACTTTATTAGACTAGTTAGAAGTAAGCATTCTGTTCCATCATTCTGGAATTTTATATCTGTGCAGTATGATGTGAATCGCTTTGGAGATGGGATACTTCCAAGTATAAAGAGTCTATAGATGATGCAACAAAATGAATTTTCAAGCTGAAACTCCACTAACCACAGCAGGGGGTGGCGAATGCTGTGCATAGATAAAGCTAACATTACAGGGTTACAGTTAGATGCTTGTGAGGAGCGTGTCGGGGTTTCAGTGCAGTTGTGTGTCTGTAGGTGCCTTGTCTCTGCAGTGTGCTCGTTGCTGTGTTCCTTGTGGCATCAGGAGCAGTTCTCTGAAGTGCAGCTCTGCTCAGAGTAGTGCCAGTCACACTTTTCTGCCTCAACACCTCTGCATTTTGCTGTGGAGCAAATGATGCAGAACTGGAATTCCAGAAGCTTTCGGCAGTGTCCCAGTGATCCTGACAGAGCAGGCTGAGCTTCTGTTGAAACCTGTCTGTAACCACAGTCCCACGGGTGTGTTGTCCGTACTTTGTCCATGGAATGGATCTCCAGGAGTTGTTCTCAGCCTTGGTTCCAAGGAAGAACCAAGATAGCACGGAGGCCCTGCACCTGCCGGGGCTTGGAGCTCTGGAATTTGTTTTCGTCTTTTTGTTTAGAGAAAGGCCATGGGAAATTACTGGGGAAACTAGCCACTAATGCAATAGCTACAGAGCTACAAATATATGTGCAAAGAATGCAGGGAACATATAAAAGGGAAAGGCAAAAACCAAACTGCACCAGATAAACTTCTTGAGTCTCAACTCTACATACTTGGGTGGTGTTAAGATGGAGAATCTATGTAAAAAGTGTTGATTTTCTGGAAGTTATGTGATTTGCTCAAGTGTAATGTTGCTATTGTGGCTTATTTCATAGACTTTATTTGATTGTGGTGGGCTGGAAGCAAGGACTTAGTGTCCAAACAAAGTCCTGTGAAGTTTTGTCTGTACCTCTGTAGTTGTGGCACTGGTGCTTGGGTGTGTGGCACTGACCACAACTGTTTTAAATTAATTTAGGGGAGAATAGATCAGGCTGTGATTTCTGGGCATACTGAAGTCTTCTTAAGGGGGTCAGATTTTTTTTTTTTCCTTACTGTATTGAGCTAATTTTGGTCATCTTGTCTCAGTTTTAAATCTGTGATTACTGAGAGATTTGCTTCCGTAGCCTCCAGGTGCTTCTTCTTTTTTCCCATGTTTCTCCAAAACATACATCTTATGTTACTGTGCATGCGTTTTGCTTGTTGCTTCAAAACAGTGGTTCACAGACTCGAAGAAGTGTTCCTATCACTAGGCAGACAGGATAGGTCACAGAAAAAAGGGATCATTTAAATGTGTGACACAGCTACTTGTTAGTATCGCAGAAGAAGCCAGAGGTTAAACATTTGGGTTTGACCATGGAAAGCATTAGAAGATTGCTGGACAGCTAGCTCTGTAAGAAAGGTCTAGGTTGCTGATACTGCAGGAGTGGACACTTCATGGCCATCAGCTCTTCCAGAAATATGTGCATATTTCCAGCTGGATGAAGTTACGAGACAAACTTTAAATAGGAAAGATAAAATGTAAAATCTGTTGTATTCTAGAGATAAGATGTTCATGTCCTTTGCCAATAAGGCTGTATTTCTGGATGTTTCTTTTGGCAGATCACCTATCCTTGGTCACTGCTCTGATAATACTGAGCACTGAAGGATTTTCCTATATTGTGATGTCCTGGGGATCACTGTGTTACTTGTATCTTGGATGGTTCTTTGGGCTTGTAGTTATCCCGCAGTGTAAAATCAGGGTAACTGTATGGCAGGTAGGGAAGGATCAGCTAACCTAACTTGTGAAGAAATGTTAGGAGAGATTTGTTTGCTGAGTTTTTTTTCTGTGACAGTGGGATTCTGCCCTTCTGCAAAACTCTGGATAACCTGCCTTGGTGCTTGCTGGCTTTTCTGGCTGTGGGGCATTTCCCAGGGGAGCTCAGGATTGAGTCCAGAGCTTGCAGTGAGCAGAGTTCAAGAGAATAATCACAGAAGGTGGGGCAAGAATGTCAAATGAAATAAATTTGAGGAATACGTAAGAAAGAGAGGGTGGGGGATGTGCAGAAGGCAGGAATGGAGGAGGCTGAGTGCTTACAAGCATGATGGCAGCTCCCCCTCGGCTCTGCCTCCCGCGGGCAGTGCCTCCACCTGAACACCCCTTCCCAGCTGGGAGCCCCCCTTCAGGAGTACAGAAGGTGTCCCACTTCTTGTCACCCAACTTCCTTTAATGAAAGGACTTTGCTTTTTTCATTTCCCTCTCTTCCTCAGCTCTCCAAGCAATTAATAAGCACAAATTAATACCAAACTCCCCAAGCCCTTGTTATAGATAAGGCTTGTTCCCTTTTCCTCTGTTCACACATGGGTGAGGAAAAATATGGGGCTTAAGTGGTGTGACAAAAGTCACGATAAGCGTTTGTGGCAGGAGTGGGAAGAGATCTTCCTGGTGTGCAGACTCACAGAGACTTTTTGCAGTTAACAGCCCCTTGAAATCAAAAGCTTATAGATGTGTTTATGGATCTGAACCTTATTCTGAACAGCTGCACTGTCTTTGTGGTATCTACCTAGTCAGCAGAAGACGTTTTACTGAAATAATTACCCACGTGGTTTTGCAGCTGTAGCAAAAAGGAACTGCACAGTATCTCTTTAAATAGTGTGTGAGGTCTGCGTGTTCCCAGTGCAAATGGAATACTTTTCTCTAGCTTGAGCCTTACAAGCTTGTAAGTGAGCTGGTTGTCATAATGAGTGGAAAGCCATCTGTGAATGCATGGCTTCCTTGGAGCATTTGTATGTAAACTACAATGTCATGACAACAGTCCGTAGAAAACTTCCTTTACTGCAATTATATAAAAGGTGGCAAATTTCTTGGTCAGCTGAAACAGGAAATTTAATTGAAAGAGAGAAAGAGTAGGTGAAATTAATCATGCTATGAAGAGGTTTGAATATGGAAAGATTGGATTTTCAGAATTAAATGTAACTTTAAAAAAGGCTTAGAAGAGACATAAGGTAACCTTCTGGCTGTCATGCTCAGTTTGTCTTGATTTTGGCAGGTCACCTGCATAGGCCATTAAACTGATTGTCTTGGGATAGATGCTAGAGATGGAGTAACCTACCTAATATTAATTTAAGAACAGGCGATAATGGTATCATGCTGACAGTGTACATTTATAGTGATCAACGCTGGCAACTGTTTCTTTGAAAGCTATGAACCCTAAGATTATGAATTTTCATTAATGAAAAAAAAAATTAGACACACGCCTAAAAATTAAATTAGGACACCTTTATGCCAAGCTATTAAAACCTGTGTTTTTAGGAACCATTACTTGGTTTCTTGCTCTGATAAGAATGTTGCATTAAGGGCCTGTCATGACCTGCTGTACTTGTTGCAGAAAGGTGTCAGAAAGCCTGGAGAAACCAAATCAGCTCAGAGGCCAACTTCACAGCTACATCTTTTCTTAGTTACTTGGCCAAATGACAGTACCTCTAGCACTCAGGATGGTATCTTAACAACCAAAGTCTGAAGTTAGATTGCACTTTGTAGTTTGATTATTAACTTCTGTGTATATATGTGTATATACACACTACACACGTGTATATATATATATATATATATATAGGTATGCAATCTCTATGTATATATGTATGTAATTTCAGCATGAACACAACAGAGCTTTAGCATCCCTGCAAATTTTTGTCTTTGAAACTGACTTACAGAACATCCTTAAAATAGACACCCCAACTGAGTTATTTTAAAATACATAATTTTAAAATATAAAAGCTTTATTCTGCATCCCCACTGATGCTTCTAAGTCTTTTGCCAAGAGGAAGTAAATGGATATGAGCATAACTACCCCAGATAGCTGCTGCCTGAGACAGCTAATCAAAAGCAAAACTCTCAACCCATCTAGACACAAGCTGCTGTCAAATGTACAGCAAAGCTCACTTAAAAAAGGAGCAGTTTTCCCTTTGCTGCTGTAGTTCAGTTATAAAAGTTAGTCACCATTTGTACCAGTAATAGATACAGAAATGTCACTGTTTTTTGAAGCTGATAATGTTTCTTTAACTACAGTATTACAGGTCACACTGTCTCTTATACAGCTGGTCACCCTCAATAAATCTGTTTTGAGAAAATCACGTGGTGGCTGTGGAATATATGACAAGTATCTTATTAGATCTAATCTTTATACAAAACATACTTAATGGTGTTCATTATGAAATACTTGCCCGGTTGAAGTTCAATGACTATCATAGTCAGGAAATTCTGATGTACAGTGCCCTTCTAGGTGGAATGGAATGTTGCCTGTATTTAAAAGAGCCGTTTTTCTTTCTCTTGCACTTTCTAGTATTGTTTGGTACCCAGTGTCCCCTGCTAGGTCACCCTGTGTGATAGCACGGACCGAATGAGCACGGACACAAGGGGTGCAGCCAGGTACGTTGTGCTGCCTGTGTGCAGCTGTATTAGGAAATTGAAAGGAGCTTGTAGTCAATGGATAGCTTTGTCTGTCCATTTGCAAATGAAAAATTCCCTAGAAGTGCCTGACCTTACTTCTTGGAGTAAATCGTTGCTACTGTTCATGGATAGGGAATATAGCAATGGTGGTTGTTTTTTAGGACTTGTTACTGCTATGCTCAGAATTATGTGCCCAAAGTCATTGGAAATAATGCAGCTGTGTTTTAGCACTGTGAATATCCAACTACATACCCCAAAGATTTGTCTGTATAAAAATGTTCACAAAATGTAACTGTGTTTTTATATGTTACACCTGAGCAGTTCTTTCTGGATGTTGTGCACTGGAAACTTGTGCAAATTCCCCCTCCTTTTGTAGGAGACCCTATCTGCTGGCTTACTTTCTTAGCACAATGTAGCCACATAAAGCCTCACTGGCTTCAATTTCCTCCTGAACCTCTTTAACTTTAATCTTGCAACCTCCTGCCCTCTCTAGTACTGCTTCCCAGTTATCAGGCAAGAGCAGGGGGTCACCAGGCTTTTCAGAATTTGATTAGCACCATTGTTATGAATAATTCAGATTGTTTGGTACCAGCACAAGTGATCCAAGTAGCAATTTGAAAAATCTGATTTAGGATTTAATATCTCTGAAAAAAAAAATTAATTAGTGCCGCTGTTGAGGGCTCTTGACTTTGTCCATTCATATTGATGAATTTAGTGCCAGTGAAAAGCAAGATTGAAACAGTCCAGCAAAAACAAGTATTTCTGTGGCAGAACCCATATTCTGTTACAGATACCCAGGGTGCACATGCTCCCTCCTCCCTGTTGCAGTCCAGCTCTTTCACTGTGTGCCCTTTTCCTTCTGAGGAGCAAGTTCCTGAAAATCCATGTAGCTGTAGTAACACGCTGCTGTAAGTAATGGAAGGTGTTCCTCAAGTGATCATGTGCCCATTGTATTGTTTTTTGTGATCCTGCTAAAAATTAGTCAACAGAACATTCTGCTTCCTTTGTTCTGTAAGAAATTGGAACTGCAGCAATCCACGTTTGTGAGCAGAGCCGAGTTAGTGACAGTGGGTTTGCCTCTGATATAAGTTGGTGCATTTAACTCTGCCATCAATTTGACACAAGCCTTTGCAATACTTCACTATTTGAACAGTAATAACAGCACCTCTGCATGTTTAGCACAGCTTTTGTTACAGAAATAGTTGGAACCCACTGCAGTTACTGTACCTCTTCTCCTTTTCTGCCTTGTCTGAACTTTGCAGTCTCCCAGGCAGTGAGATGTTACTATTGGACACTGAGGCACTGAGAAATCAATGGAGAGGTTTCCAGGAATGCCCAGTGCTTTCCCCTGCTCTTATCGGTGGGAACCCTTGGCCACTCTGGAAGATGAAGCTTGGTGTCAGAAGCAAGTGCAGCATCCCTTGGCTTGAGTCCCAGAGTAACCTTACAAGGGTGAACCAGTCTGCTGTGACTAAGTACAGCTTGGAAGCTTTCATGCTATGAAAATCTACCACAGTCCAGTTGGTAGATCTTTCTGAGAAAATAAGAACCTGCACTTCACCTGTGAGCATCTGGCTGCTGGCTGTGAGTTGTCCCAGATCCTCCCAGCAGCATGAGTTGCAGGTGCGATCTGATAGGGACCCGTCCTCAGAGGGTCCTTGCTCCCCACCTGAATGAGCCCCAGACGTGTTGGAGCCTCAGCTTGGATTCTTTTAGGTGGGCAACCACAAGACAATTTCTAGCTTTGCAGAGGCAGCAGCACCCTGCACAGTGCCTGTTTGCTGTGCTCCTCTTTGCTCCATTGGCTGTTGTCAGAATCCTAGGATCAGAAAGTTTTGAAGTCTGAAGTTTAGATATAGAAGCAGTTATGGAACGAAATAAAAAGTTGTTTAGGTAGTAACATAGAACTGTATGTTAGTACGTGATTGGATAAACAAGTCCACACTGCGACAGAGATATAACACAGGTTCGATTGATTATTGGTAGAGAAATCAAAATAATGTACGTGGCATTAGTTTATTGGACAATTAACTTCTAAAAGACCTTGTAACCTGTGCTCTTGTGACCATTCTTTGAACATGGCCGACCTCTGTAGACCTCTATGAAGGCATTCCTACGCCTTCATGAAAAAGAAACAAAAAATCAACTTTAAAACCAGAAAAGGTGGTCCCATCTCTGCCCTACGTAATCCCGAGAGGCTGTCACAGTGGAGCTGCTGAGGAGCCCTCTGTCCTGGCTGGTGTTGGTCAGACATTCCCCTGGCAGTGCCAGCAATGTGCCAGGTTCTATCCCTGTCAGCTGTATGCAAATCCTCGGCACTGGTGTTAGTGCCAGTTTGGTTTTTATAGCCTGGTGACAGCAACAGCCCTCAATATTAAACACAAGTGCACATACACAGTTACGGCAGTGATTACTCTAGATGTTCAGCTAGTCATAATATTTGCACTTGGCACGATAAGGGGCTTTGAATGATAATAGCACTGTGGTAAAGCTTGTTAAAGTGACAGTAGCCCTGGTGCCAGTATGGAGCGTTGCGCTGGCACGTGCGTTCCTACAGCTTTCCTACGACTGCTTCTCTCCATTTGTGTAGAAAGTGCTTGAGGATCCTATGTGAAACCCTCTAAACTTCTTTCAGAGTTTCATCTGCTCTAAGGCAGCCATGAGAGTGAGTGTAGTCATTAGGGACCTTTAGTCTGTGTGAGTCTTGTTTCATTAAAATAGTCTAGTCCTGATGCAGGATAATCAAGACTCAATAGATGTTGCTTTTATTTACTGACAGCAAAGAGGCTCTCAGCTCCCATTCTGCTTCTTTGACCAGTACCAGCTGCAGAGGGGAGCCAGTCAGAGCCACGCTGTCATGTCATGGCAGCATTTTGTGTTTTGTCTTTTCATTTTGGCTAAAGTGAAAATTTAGCAGAGGAGTAACAGCAACCATCTCAAGCCCTGTGTCTCTTTCCAAAATGTAGCCGTACAAACTGGCTTTTATTTTAGGAGTTCAGTTGTGTCAGTAAGAGGCAGGATATTTCCACTGCCACGTGGGCAAGGCCAGCTCCTCACATTTGCCGGCAGGGTTAGCGCTTGGCTGCCGCTGACCCGTGGGTGTCATCCAGTACACCCGAGCCAACGATCCTCCTCTTCCCAAAGTGGCACGGGCTAGCCAGAGCTCTCCTGCTGCTCTAGGTTCTTTGCCAGCTCCCAGAACTCCGAATGCCGTGTTCTTGCAGGCTTGTCTTTATGCAGTCACTGTTCCAGCCAGGTCTGCAGGACCTGGATGCTCCTCTTCCCAGGGCTTTCTTCGTGTGCACAGCTGAAAAACTTGCTCTGTGCTGCACTTTGGAAACATTCAGCCACGGCCGTGCCCACTGGCCCTTTGGATTTTGGAAAGAAATGGAACTAAATATGTTTCAGTGGCTGAAATATTGTAATAGCTGTGGTATTGCCTTCAGTTTGTGCCAGCAGCATGGTGTGAGGGTGATCTGCAGAAGCACTGGGCCTCAGCAGCCCCAGCTTTTGCAGTCAGGCACCATTCCTGTCCGGTGGCCCTAAGGGAGGCTGACTGCACTGCTGGGCAGCAGAATGTGTGGAGAGACCTTCTTGGAAAAAAAAATAAATATATGCCTGAAAACTTGTAAATAACTACAAAAATACTAAAAATATATGTTTATATAAGTATATGGCAGACTGATAAATGAATGCTCTTGATTTTTTTTTTTTTTTAAGTGCCTTCTTATATCCAAGAGACTTCTCTGGTAAGTTACAGGTGCTTTTGAATTAGTCTTTAATTTGACCCATCTTCAGGAAAGCTCTTCCTATGCATTAATGGAACCCCATGGATCACTCAAGCCATTTGTCAGGGATTGTAACAGCCGTGTCTCTTCTTCCACAGCCACCTTTCTGATGCCGTTAAGAGCAAGAGGGATGCAGGAGTCACAGGACTCAGCTCAGAACAAACACTAATGAAACAAATCTAGTGATTTCAAATGGATTTCTTGTTAAAGCTGACTTGGAAAAAAATGAGAATATCATGGTATGAGCTAACAGATCTGAGATACAAAGTACACAAAACTCCTCTGAAAAGTCTCTGTGATTTCAACAGCCAGCAGTACTGATCACTCAACACGTCTGTAAGATCAAGGCTGTTTGCAAACAAATTGGGGAGCAAAGGAAAGGTCTGTTTTAAAAACAGCAGCAAAGTCCGAGCCACTCTTCAGTTGTGGTGACATGGCTCATAAAGGAATTTTGTGGGTGGCTGTTTGAGAGGAGAAGAAAACCCGTGTGATTTGTGTTTGCTGAGGTCACTGCACCTCCATCAGCACCCTGGGAGAGCAAAGCTGCTGGGAGCAGTGGCTTTGGAGGTTTAGAGGGCATTCCAGTGACTGGGTAGTATTGCTCCTTTGTCTCCTGCATTCAAAACAAAACAATAAGATTTCTGGAGAAGAAAAAAAATTTTTCAAATGCCTGGGATTTTTTCAAAGCCTTTTGCAACAAGGGCATTTTGCTGAAGTGGTGCTGAGTATTGAATTTTTGCCTAATGGAAGTTTCCTTGAATCCAAGATAAAGTGTTTCCAGTAAATAACAGGAGAGACAAAAGGAAGCTTTTATTTTTCCCCTTGGTCAACTTCTGCTAGATCTTAAGGTTTTGGGTTTTCCACCATTTCTGTTTTGATTAGTATGGAACATCTCATTCACAGTGGATTTTTTTTTTTTTTTTAAGAACAAAGACCCCCTCTGACCTGGATTTGGATGCATCTGTGACAGCTGACTTTGCTGGCTGCCAGCTGAGCATAGTGCATTTAATTGATGAAATAATAATGATGTACCATGCCTGAACTTGCTTTGACGACCACTTGAAGCAGAAGCTGAGTAAATCAGAGCAGTGCCACAGCATCCCAGTGGTCATGGTCCATGCACTGCCTTGGTGCATGGAAGATCCCAATCACATCCCCACAGGCTTGCTTCATTCCCATCTAATACTCTCCTCTCCTTCCTTTAATTAATGGCCAAATTAAAAGAATCTCTAACTCTTCTTTAAAGAGCAGCATTTTTGTGCATCCTCTTAACTGCCCAGAGAATTAGGATTGTTAAAACAGAGCTTTCCTTTTCTGAACTCAGTGGAGAGACAGGCTAGAGTAGAACTGCTAAACAGATTCACTGGCAGAGCAATCTATCTGCCCTGGCAGTTCTTCAGTCTGATTACTGGGGCATGTTCTCTCCAGGAGCCTGAACCTGCATGTCCTTGACTTCCAAATTGCAATTTTCATTGATACCTGAGGCTCCAGCCCTGCAATTTTTACATGGGAAAATCTCAGCAAACTTTGTATCAAGACTCAGCCTTTTTGTGTTCATTCATAAAGATTAGTGGAACACAGCAATGGTTTGTTTTTGTAGTGGCTTGATGAGGGGAATGGATTTGGAGGGGGGTTTGTATAGCTTAATTAATATTACACATTGGTTTAATGTTGTGAAAGGGGACTTCAAGAAGATAAATAGTTTGCCTCTAAAGTCCCCCTAGGTGTCCTTTGCCTTGAGAATTGGGGTTTTGTTTTCAGGACAAGTGTGGAAAGAATAAGTGCAGGATGTGGAAGAAGAAGTGGTTTTCTGAGGCCTTTGTTAGAATTTCAGGCTGTTTGTCTTTTGTTTTTGATTCCTCCCTTCCTCCCCACCCCCTCCTGCTCAGACATGACAAAATGTATCAATTAACTGCGGCAAAGACATCAAAGCGGTTCTTTGCGAAAAGGAATATTTATGCCCAAATAGTGTCTTTTAGAGCTGATCATTTCTTTTTAAAAGTACTACAATGTCTTGTGTTTGTTTTTGTTTTTTAAGAAAATGCTTAATCTCACCTAGTGGTGATAATTAAATGAACAAATGAAGTTCAAGAAAGAGAGGTTCTTTTTTTTTTTTTTTCAACACAAGAGACTTGGTAAATTGCGTGTAGTAAGACAACTATGTACATGTATCACTGGTAATTCCACTGTTGGGTGTGCAGTTTGTTCCAAGAAGATCTGTACTAGAAGGACTTGACCAGATATACTGGAGCCCTTGATACTTTGTTGTGATAGTCAACTGCTGCAGGAGTTTTTGTGAACTGTAAGGAATTTTGCAAGCCTTGTGAGGTGTAATATCCCAGGAGCTGACGATCACTTAGAAGCCCATTTGATTTGCTTGAGACTGTTTTGGGATCAATAACCTTGACTTTACAAATTCTATTCCACAGAATATTATTTTCCCTTAGTTATCCCGTATAAAAGTAACCTCTTAAATGTCAAGGAAATACAACTGTGAGGTTGAGAGATGAGGACTTTGCTGTGAGTTTGAATTGTGCAGTGTTTTGTTGTTAACTGATTTTACCTTCCACTCTAACCAGGGTTTGTACTTGTAGACCTGCAGCTGGAATGCTTTAAATCTTCTGTTCACAGTTGTTTATGGGAAATGCTGTTTAAGCAGTATAGCCTGGGATGGGAACCAGGGCTCTCAGATTCTTCCTGCAGCCTTGGCGTTTTTCACTGTGGTCATTTTCTGATTCTTGGAGAAGGCATTCTCTTCATCTTCAGCAAGAAGTCGCATATGGCTTTGACCACATCATTCTGTTTATTGGCATTTTTTAAGAAGGATCCCAAGTGCTGAAAGCAGTAATTTATATTTCTGAGAGATGAAAGATATGAGAGGGAAGGGGTTCCCTAGAACAGTGTGCCACAGTAGTTAGTGTTTTCTGCATTTTCTGCCTCTCAGAACTGAGGTGTGCTGCTGCACTCAGATGTTTTGGTTAAGGCACTCAGGCAGTCACACTGGCAACTTGCAAGTTGTGGCTTGTCTGTTTTACAAATGTGGTAAAGCTTGTTAGTGTGTTGGCTGTGATGCTTGGGCAAATAAAAGTCCAGCTGCGCTCTTGTGAGGAACTGTAATACCTGAATAACTTCTGGACTTTCAAGACCTCAAAGTCCCCTGTCAAAGGTCAGTGCAGATCTTCAGGAGCTCTTCAGTGGCGTCAGCAATTACAAATACATACCAGCATGATTTCGTGAACTTTAACAATTAGGAGTTGGCTTTGTCTTTTTTGCAGTTTGCCACGCATCATATGTAACCTCTTTGCTGCTTGAGCACAGTTTTCTTAGGACCATAACAGAATGCATGGTTCTGGTTTCATTTTTATTAAATTAGGAGTGGCCCTATTGACAACAGTAATTTTACCCAAGCAAACCAAATGCTAGGGGAGAAAATTTGGGTCAGCAATCTCAGAATTCCTTCTTGAGCTGTGTAAGTCCTTAAAAATGGGCATGAGTGAGGCATAGATAGGTAATACTCAAATTCTTTCAAAGTGATCAAATGTTTAGAGTCAAGGCTTGCTTTGCCCTTTTTCTTATATCATGATCTTTTGGAACTGAAATGTCACTAACTGCCAGAATTGGCATGTCTTCACATGGCTTTAGAGCTGTGTACCGGTGTCCAGTAACATTATAACAGCATGTCAGTAACTGGATATTGATTTTTCAGTGCTTGAACTGAGTGAAATAGAAGCAAACGGTAGGAAGAGTGAGTATTATTGACTCGAAACTGATTTCTTATTGGCCTTGTTACCTTAGACAGTGTATTAGGATGGATGAGGCGTTCCCCATAAGCACGCAGCTTTCAGTTAACAGTATTTGTTTTGCAAATGTAATCTTATATTGCAGAGAAATACCTGTGTTACTCCATTGCTTTTAGTCTCATACACATCCTGTAAAAATGCCAACAGCATCCTAATAGGGACTAAGTCCCTTCTGGCATCGAGTCTTGCCCTTCACACAAACTCTCCAGCCTGTGCAGCCTGCCTGCTCGGACATCCCTAACCAGAGCCTCTTGCTTATTTATTGTTCTCCACTCAGCACTGTGGTTCTCTGAGAGCACAGAATGAAGTCAGAGGATTTTGAGATGCTGCCGCAAGAGTGGCTGATTTTCTGTCAAGCTGAGGAATTGTGACAAAAATGTAGGTCACTTTGACACTCTGCTTCTCCCTGGCTTTCAGGCTGTGGTGCGAGTTCAAGCAGCCTTCAGGCCACTGTCCCAGCTGGAAACTGGAAAGGGCACAGACTCTGCCTTGCTGAGTGTATGTATGAGCCAGAACTGTGGTGAAGTGAATTTTTTGAAACACAAAATAAGTTAATATTTGGTGGAAATATCACAGGATCAATAATGCTTCCCATGTTTTCAGCTCTGAGACGTCTGTTCTTAAATCGGTTGAAATAGAACTTCCAGATTTGGAAAAAGAGAGAGTTTGGAAGGGAAAGGCTGGCAGAGTTTTAACAGTGGCCTTAGCATGGAGTTGAGCTTTAGCTCTTACAAAAAAGGACCAGATAGATGAGTAGGTGACAGGGGAGCAGAGGTAACAAGATGGGGCAGGAACCAGCAGGGTATAAACTCCTCCTCCCTGGAGAGGATGCTCACGGAGGCTCGTGTCTCATCTTCTGATGGTATGAAATTATCTGTCTGGAACTGAGCACCTTAGAAAGCCAGTGTTTGAAGTAGCTATTTAGCGTTCATGCTATGTTATTGAGTAATGGAGAATCAGGCAAAGCAACAAAGTGTCTTTAAACCCCTTCCATGGTACCTGAAGTGTTTCTTCCCTGCTTTCCTTCATATTAAGCAAGGATGTGCCTCTCCAGTGACTGAACAGGTTCTAAAAACGTGCAACCTGTCTTAAAATGCCAGAAGGATTACAAAAGTACAGTGAAGCAGATAGAAAAACTTTAGTCAGATAGAAATAACACAGGAGAGAGAAGGGGCTCGGCGGGGGGGAAGAAAAGGAAAGCACCTACTAAAATTGAACCTTTAATGTGAAGAAATGGTCCTTATATGAAGTGACAAGGGATCCATATCCACAAGTTACAACAATGCAGTTTTTAAATTAAATTTTTGTGGCAGACCAACTGAATAAAATTGCGAAGCTGTGCTTCAGTTGTGTCGTAAGTGGTGCATGTGGTGTGAAAGACAAGCTGCAGCATGATAACAGACTATCTCCTCCATGCACAAAGCCTTCTGTATTCTGATCAACTCAACTGCAGGTGCTGGTAAATACTGGTCCAAGCTACCTGATCGTTGGAATTTAATGTGTTGGTTAATCATATTGAGTTTAGTCATTCTTGCTACTGAATTATTGGTTTACTTTTGGAGACACTCCTGTGGAATTACTATCCTGTGTCCTATTGGCATGAGCTGCAGAATTACTGGGGATTCTGATGAGATATAAGAGCATGAGCAAGAGGTTGGCGTTGGTGGGAATAGAATCAGCTTTTCTTCTCTCTGGACTTTCAGGGTCAGTTCCAGAAGGAGGCATCTCTAATCGGAGTTTTTGGCGGGACTAGGAACAGAACAAATTCTGCCATGGTTCATTGATCACCCCAAATTCATTTGGAGAAATTTTGGCTTGTGTTTGTCACAGGAGTGGCTCCCCCATGACTCCCCTCACCAGCACCCTGCCCCCCGCCCCAATTCCGTGGCAGAGCTGCCCAGCTACAAAGGGGCAGCAACTTCAATCATCATCTGTCGTCACGTTTCTGCACGATGGCTTTTGCTTGGAGGATTGAACAAATTTCTTCATGTAACATTCAGGCTGTATATGATCCCTTGTGAAAGAAAATGGCATGTTGGTATTCTCATTACGATATCAAGGAGACAAAGAACTTGACTGTCTTTGGACAATAAGTGAGAAATACAAGGGTAGAATTAGAAACGAGAAAGTTCAGCTGTTGTGCACTGCAGTATATAAAATTGCTGATGTGCAGAAGATGATGTGCTTCTAAACCAGATTTTTAATACAATAATATTAATGGAAGCATTTCCTGGAGGATTGTGGCAGGTTAGAAAATCAAAAGCCATTTTGCACCTTAATAGACTGTTTTAATATTTCCTGGTATGTGCTTTCCTTCTAATTAATGTCATACACAGAAGGGGTGATCATCCAGCCATCTTTCCAGCTTTAAAAGAGTCAAAGATTAAAAACAAACAATTACACAATGTAATTTATTGGAGAATGGATTGGGGGGGGCACGTCTGGGGGTGGTGGTGTTTTGCGTTGTCCCCCTCTTCTGTTTCAGGCAGTGTTTGTCATTCTTTGGCAGGAGTGACTAATTTATTGTCTGACTATCCTATCTGGATTCATACAGGGTGACTTTCAGTCCCTCCCTCCACCGCCAAAACTCTTCTGATGTGCTGTGTATTTGTTTGGGAGGGAAGGAGGAGGGGAAAGGGAGAAGGTTTTATGTTTCTGACCTGCTTTACTGCTTTTCAACTGCAAGTAAATTAATGCACACACTAGCTTCCCCTGTGCTGTGCTGATTGGATCCTTGTGCCGATTAAATATTTCACACTGATAGAGGGATGCTGAAAGCGCTCAGCTGGTAATGCAGTGTGTACATCAGTGATACAGTAACTGACTCTCAGGTTAAAGTCAAACAAAACCCCCAGTTTGCTGCAGTTTTGATTAGAATGAGTTTCACTTTGAATTTAAATCATTGAGCCTGCTGCAGCGATGGCTAATTAACTGAGATCTGATAGAGACAAAGAAATGCATTCTTACTTCTAATGACAGGCAGGCAAGAAGTTGTCAAGAAAAAAGAGAAAGAGAAAGAAAGAGAGGGGGAAAGAGAAAGAAGGAGAGGGGGAAAGAGAAAGAAAGAGAGGGGGAAAGAGAAAGGAGAGGGGGAAAAGGGAAAGAGAAAGAAAGAGAGGGGGAAAGAGAAAGAAGGAGAGGGGGAAAAGGGAAAGAGAAAGAAAGTAGAAGAAACCGACAGACAAAAGAAGCCGTAAAAAACCCCCCAACCAACTAATGCTGAGTTTGTGCTTCAGCACACGTAAACCTTCCTGCCCGTGTTTCACACTCATCCTCCTTTGGCTGACAGCCCGCCCCTGGAAAGGCTGTTTCCATTGAGTCCCAGATTTTCTTCGGCTATTTTTTAAATTCTTCTTACAAAAACTAACACTCGAGTTGTACCTAGTCGGGCAGTCGCTACCTCCTTGTTTATTAATCATGCTTTTGGGGGCTGCCTTTAGGAAAGGGCAGGGCGATGGGAGCAGCCGTCCTGGGGAGGAAGGGAGGAGGGTGAGGAGGAGGAAGGCTGCCTGCCCCCGGGCACCTCACGTCAGCCTGTGCCACGGTGACCTCTCCCTGGGGGTCATTAAAAATACTTCTGTCAAGCAATTTCTTCTCCCTCCCCTCGTTTCTCCCCATCCCTGTCGCAGGGAGAGCGTTTGCATCAAACTGACAGGTCATTTACCGAGCAATTGGCAGGAGGAACTACCCCAACCTTCTTTGAAACCCTTCTCCTCCACCTCCTCTTCCTCCTCCTTTTCTTCCTCTTCCCCCTTTTTTCCTCCTCTTCCTCCTCTTTTTCCTCCTCCTCTTTTTCTTCCTCCTCTTTTTCCTCTTTTTCCTCCTCCTCCTCCCTTTACATCGAAATACAGCATTTTTGGGAACAGGGTATAAAACCTTCCCATGCGACAGCCTTCATCCTTGTTTGTATGCGAACCTGTTTTAATGTCTTCTCTTTGGGCACAGGTAACCTGCTGCCCAAGGCCTGTATGCAAAAGGAAGCATCTTTTAATGGGAGTCCAGGGATAAAATACAGACTACAAAGCCTTTTGCCTCCATAAGCATCCGCCAAACTCCTCTGTGTGTACACGTGTGCTTGGCTGAAGCCCTGCTCATTTCTGTTTCAATGTGTGAAGTTATGAGGATGGTTGGCTTATGACTTAAGGTTCAGATCAGGCAGGATCAGCCATGTTTATAAGTAGCAACTTGGAAATATAGGAGAAATACATGGAAATTCATAGGATTGAACCAAAATCCTAAGACAATGTACTAAAGTGCCATAGCTGGTGACTGTGTTTACAGTGCGTTTGTGTGTTTTCACTCTCTGAATATTAAATATTATGTTGTTCAAGAGAATTGTATTGTGACTGTTGGGTAAATGAAGAGAGGCCATGGCTCTCATTGCTGGAGAAGTCTGTTCAGCTGGTGTGCATGTATGGCATTAGATTAGTGAGGAATGCTAAACTATTAATTGACAAGACATCATTTTGGTTAGAAAGTGGATTGCCAGTATTCTACAAGCTAAATAAACTGCCAGGGTTATGCCAAATGTTTCCTTGTAGCCATGGGGCTGCTAAGGAAAAAACCTGATATTGCTCTGTAAACAGTTGCAGTTTTTCACAACCAAACTGCTTTGTCAGAGCATCCGTCTGGAAAGATTAATGGACTGAGGTCTCTATCTACAGTGTGTAGGTGTTAAAATATAAATGTGATGGACAGTGAATTTTAGGTCCTTTTTAAACATTTTACTGGGAAAACATGAAGGTTTGCTGCAACGTGTGTGTCTGTTTTAAATCACTGCCACGGCAGACAGCAGCCAGGAGCTGAGAATTCCTCCCTGGTGGAGCGTGCCCACGTTCCTGTTTGAGGTGCATGTGTGAAGTAATGCTGACATCAGATCAGCACGGATTTGACCACACGATGTAAGCTGCAGCACAGTGAGAACGAGGAGCCAAAGGCTGGCACCAGGAGCAGTGCTGTGTATGTGGGGCCTGCACGTGCCCCACTGCTCAGTGTGTGGACCACAACAGAACAGCCACCTGCAAACGCCTTCTCCCTTTGCTCTTTCCGTTGCTTTATTCACTAATCACTGAGATTTGCTGTTTGTAATAGCAGAAGTAGCATCTGAGTAATCAAATGTGAGGCTAAAACTGTTGCACAGCCGCCTTCTTACCTGCAGACCTTTGCAACACAGACCTTGCTGGAAAGGCGGGGACAGGGAGAAGGCTTACATGCACTAATAAATAGGAAGGCCAAAGTTATTTTGATACATATGGGAAAAAAAATTATGAACTCTGCTTTAAATAGTTGAGACCGTGCCACATACAAAATAGGAAATCATAAACAAGTGGCAGATTTCCAGCACGTTGTGGCGTGTTTGCGTGTGACCAGCATACATATTTCAAATTCTGGACTGCCTGTGGCATCCTGCAGTGAAAATGAAAGTTGTGTTGCTATTGAAAAGGCACTGCTTCAAAATTGGTGTATTGTGTGGGCTATTATGCTGTGGATGAGAAGCAGAGACCTGCTTTCCAGCATTTAAAGCTAATATTTTTTTTCTTCTTTTCCTCTCTTTTGGCTCTTCCATTGTATCAGCACATGTTTTCTTGCTGCAGTGTCCAAAGCTTGCTTAGTGTCTTATTGTTCATGATTCCAAAAGTATCTGATAATACGTTATGCTGACTGATTCTCAAAATGCAGATTTTCCCTCTCTTTAAAAACTAAGATTGTTCTTTCAATTAATCTGGCAGAAATAGAATACAGCAGATGTAGGTTTTGTTGAAGATTTTTTTAATCTCTCATATTATAATCTTTGTTTCTGTCAACACTCCTTTACCACTGTATTCTCAGGGTTATAATGTAAAAATGGCTGTTAGAAAAAAACCACAGAACAGTTCATCTCTTAATTAACACAGTTTGATTAAAGGGGCTATTTTTAAAGTTTTGATAGGTACATTTTTAGAAAATTAATAAAAGAGACACAGAAGAGTTGCTATTGCTGCTTTTCCCTAAATAGACAGTTTTTCTGTACCTCTATTTTGGAAACAAATCTTGAGCACCTGATCCTTTGTATATACTTCCATATTTAGTTTCTAAAATTTTTGGTTATTTAAATAAACTTAGTATAACATTGTACCCTCAGGAGGTGACAGACATGGGCCAGTTGGTCTTTGCAAGCCTATCCCAAGGACATAATGTTTTCCCTGTATTTACTTAGAAAAGCCACAAAACCTGTAGTCAAATTAAAGTTTTCTAGTTTTACAAGCATTTCATATTTATCACAACTTAGACTGAAACAAGCAGTAATCTGTATTTCCTTAGCTTTTGCAGTTGCATACACATGAATAGACAGGATTGTGAGGTTATTAGGAAAAATGTTAACATGCAGCACATGCAAAGACCCAAAACTGACTCACTGTTAGTGCATGTAGGGAGAACAAGTGTGTAAGGGATGGATGGTAGTCTGAGTAGTGACATTTTTTTGTTTACAGAATTTCTGCTTTTGTACTTCTCAACTAATTTGCTCCTTTGAAACAAGACAAAAAGCAATTAGTTGCTATTGAAGTTAGTCAAAAAAGTCATAATCTACTTCTACTTAATTTACTTGTTCTTTCCACTGAGCTACCAAGGATTTTCTGTCTTTTGGAGTCAAGAAGTTTTATTTGCTTAGATGTTTTCTGTTGCTGAGCTGTCTAAGAACAAAGTAAAGCCACTAACACCACTAGAATATTACTTATTAGAAATTTACGTGAAAATAGGAAATCAGAGTAATGCTGAGTGTTTCTGTAAGAAGTTTTTCATTCAGTAACCCACACATTGTTCATGTCTAAGGACAAACATTAAAAGACACTTCATCAGTACAGTGATCTATCAGGAATAGCAAAGGCTCCTAGGGAGGGCCACAAGTCAGCAGCAAACCTCGGCTTGTCTGCGGCAGAGCTGGGATTCCCCTCCTGGCCCTACTCCAGTTAGGCAATGGATTTCTAGCACTGTCACCAAATACAGCATTTTCAGACAGCTTGCATTTTTCATAGGATATAAAGCAAAAATACAAGCACAGAGCTGAACTCTTATTCTGAGAGCTTTATGTCACTGTAGGGGTTAATAAGGTGCTTTGCAAGGAAATATTCTGCAGAGCAGGAGAGGAGGTGGTCAGCTCTCCCACCTGCTGTCCCAATTCTCTTTGGCCTCTGCAGCAGCATACCATGGGGCATGGAATCAGTGCAAGGAACACCGGTGGAAAACTGTGCTGCAACTAACCAGAGAAATAGGGTTCTATAGAATTTTTTTATAAGCAACTTTCCCCCCCTACGTAAAACACATACCTGACCTTCTGGTCTTTCACCCGAGCACTCTTAAATTCAGACAGGTATCTTTCTGTTTTGAAGAGAAAGTTCTTTTCAAAACTTCTGTGACACACAACAGCATAGAGAATAAGGAGAATATTGCCCATGCTGCCTTGGGATGATTGTCAGGATAATGGAGAATGAAAGGTAAAGACAAAAATGAAGAAAGCTCAAAACAGTTTATACAAAGTCACAATTACTAGACTAATGCTGACATTAGAATCACAGAACCACAGATTCAATAAGGTTGGAAAAGACCTTGAAGATCACTGAGTCCAACCTTTGATCAAAAAGAAGTAATTTCTGTATATTAAAATCTGAAGTAAATATCTCTGGTAAAGCATATGCTTGTGATTTCATATAAACACAAAAATTATCGTTCCTGGAGCAAGCATACATGTCCACTAAGCCTTTCCAGGCTTAAAGTGTGTGATGGGTTTAAAAGTAAGAAGGGATGTATTTCCCTAGAAGTCACTTAAGTTTTGTGCTACCAGGCTTCTACTTTATGCCCAGTAGTAAGGTTTTCAGCCTTGATTTTGGAAAGAGCTAAGCATGTCTGTGACTTTATACACTCACACACACACACTTCTATACACACATTGTATTTTAAACAGAGTTGACAACAAAACTCTTATGGTCTTTAACAGTAGAATAGCAGTTTCCCAAAGGCTGTATATTACATCTAATTGCACTGGAGTCCAAAGTTATGGTCAGTGTATAAAGTTAAATACAGGCAGAACTGTTTGCAGGATTAAGTGCCTTTGATGTCAACTCTAGTAAAACAAGATGTTTCATAATTAAAAGAGGCTTGAACCGGCATATTTTTTCCACATATACCTAACCTGCCTAAATGGCATTAATAAGAAAAGCTTCCAAGATTGCTCAAAGCACAATAACTTTATGAAAGTTTTTTTTTTCCTTTTCAAAAGTGAGCATTTTATGCACACACTACTATTTACTATATGCATCTTCACAGTACCTACAGAAATTTCAACTACAAATCTTGTCAGAGATCCTATGAAAAGGTCACAATCAAAATATTCCTATTATAGATGATGGAATAGCCACTCTGTAGCAATATAAAAGAACAACTGTTAAGAAAAACAGAGAACTGCAAGTTAAAATGATGCTATGGAGAAAAGTTAGCTTGGATGATGATGACAATGATGATGATGATAATAATAATAATAATCATAATCATAATTATAATAATTACCACCACTGGAAAAACAGTGGAATTTTGTGAGGTTTAAAGAAAACTTTAAAGGGAAAGCAGCAAACCGACTCCAAAGTCAGTCAGGGTGAAAGAACACAGGAAGTCGCCAAGCGCTGGCGTGCGGTGGGCGCGTGGAATGGATATTCAGACCAATGGAAGAGAAAGCTGAAAATACCATCCTTTAAGCCTTTTCCTACTAATTGAAGCTGCAGTATTACCTAGACTTATATCGCAATCATTTATCCTAGAATATTAATTCCAGGCAAAACCCAAAGGGGAAAAAAAAAAAAAAAATCCAACCCAAAACCCAACTTTGGAAGCCCCAGAGTGCAACTCACGAGCAAAGAGGGGGAACCCAGCCCCTTCTCCTGCCAGGAAGAAAACTGTAAACCCTACCAACCAAAAAGGCAATAACCCCAGATCCGTGCTGCCTGGGGGCCGGGGGGGCCGTGTGCGTCTGCAGCCCCGCGGTGACGATGCCGCTTCTCTCTCCCCCTCTCCCGGCAGAAGCTGGCGGTGCTGGTGGGCAGCGGCGCCAGCCCCAACAAACACTTCGGTGTTGTCCCGGCGCTCCTCAAGGCTCCGGGCGGTGGCAGCCCCGGCGGCAGCCCCGGGCACACCCTGCCCATCGCCGCGCTGCCGGCCCGGGCGCCCATCGCGATGGTGACGGCGAGCCTGCACGGCGGGACGGGCGCGGAGCCCCCGCAGAGAGCGGCCAAGGCGGTGGTGGGGGCCCGCTGGCCGCCAGAGCTCGGC
>WEKY01048174.1:491693-577407 GCA_013390045.1 Picathartes gymnocephalus
CTCCGGGCCGGGGGAGGTGCTGGCGGGGCGGGGGGAGACCTGTCCCTCCATTCCAGTGCTCCCGGGGTGCAACAGCAAGGGGAGATGTGTCTCTCTGTCGCGGAGCCGTCGGGGTGCGGTGCTGGCCCCGCCGGCCTGCAAGGGGAGGGCTTCCTGCTCTGTTTGCTGAGCGCCGGGCACTTGGGAAGCCCGTGTTGCTGGTCCTCAGTCGCCCCACCTTCTGTCGCCACGTCTCTGGCTCAGAAGCAGCTCTTAAACCTCACAAAGTTTACCTAGAGAAGTGCTTGCGGGGTGGAGGAGCTCCCGGCCGTGCTGGCGTTTCCAGTCCCCGCAGTACGGTGCTGCTGCCTGTCCTTGCTTAGGCACAGGGGAGCTGGCAGGCTGTTGCCTCCAGGTCCAGGTGCATATACGTGTTTAACGTTTATGTTCACGGTAATTAAAATATTAGAAATGGACTTAGTGAAAGGAGGTGGGAAGGGGTGCTGTTTATTTGCTGCACACCATGTTTTGTGCAGTCCATTAACAGAGAAGATTTGACTCCAGTCACGTCAGGAGGGGGAGGTTATGCTGATGAGGTTGAAACGTGAAGAAAGTGACAAAGCTTTTCCAAAACTTTGTAGAAGAGGGTGTAATGTATAATTGCTCGCATGGGAAATGTGGATTTCTTTTCTGCTTTCTGCACATAGGGGCTATGTTAGTCTGGAGGTTTTTTTGGTACTCTGATTCCGCTTCACAGGCTCAGGATAGGAATCTCTAATAATCGGGAAAGGATATGGATAAAGGCAGCAGGCAAACTATAGCTGAAGATTTTTGTAATCAAGGTTATGGTGGAATGCATGAGGCTTTTTAATACCCAGGAAGCCCCTTTCTAAACACCATATGGGGCATGACCGTCACCTACTACATCCCCTAACAAATGGAAAGCACATCCCACCACTTTGGGAACCAAATTGTCCTGAAGGACCCAACAAGGAAGGTGAAGACAGAGTTTGGACAAGGGTCTGGAGTGACAGGACAAGGGAGAATGGCTTCAAACTGACAGAGTGCAGGGTTAGATGAGATATCGGGAAGAAATTTTTCCCTGTAAGGGTGGGTGAGGCACTGGCCCAGGTTGCCCCAAGAAGCTTTGGCTGCTGCATCCCTGGAAGTGTCCAAAGCCAGGTTGGATGGGGCTTGGAGCAACATGGCCTAGTGGAAGGTGTCCCTGCCCATGGCAGGGAGTAGGACAGGATGAGCTTTAAGGTCTTTTCCAACCCAAGCCTTTCTGGAATTCTGTGAGTATATAGGCAGTCCCCTTATGGAAGTATCTGTGATATTTTCATACATCCTTATTATCCATACAAACAAAGTTCTGAGTCCCTTGTTCTAATGCTGAGAGTTTTTAGCACATTATTGTTTTGACGTTAATCAGAGTAGTTGCCATGGAGAGCTTTGATTAACTTCAGAAAAGCAAAGAATGCTCTAAAAATGATAATACACTGTAGCTATTTCATTGTAATTGGAGGCTGTCTGTGCTTCACAGAAATTACCAGGCAAGCATTCTTGAAAATGCCAGAATTTTCAAGTTACTTCTATTTAAAATGGGAGAACAAGAATGTGAGCGGATGGATAGAAAATGTGAGGGCTGTGTGATTCAAACTTGAAGTGCAGTTTGTAATAGTGAAAGATGATCAACTTTGGGGCTGGAAAGATCATCTCCTAGGTCTTTTTCTAAATTACAGGATGCATAAACAGATCTACTTATTCTACACGTGCTATTGGAATATTGCCAAATGTCTAAGTCCTATTTATAGTCTAAAGATGGGGTTTTCTTGTTATCTACAGAGTTTGTGGGATAGTTGAACAATTTGCAGGAATCTGTTTGATACCAAACTGCAGACTCTGTATTTATCTTCTTTCAATGTTCATATTGCAAATACAGGCATGATAAGATTTCCTGTTTGTGTTCTAACTGTATCAGGATTTGGCAATTGGTCTGCTACTAATCTCACAATGTGCATTTGTGTCTATATTGAAATTAATTGGAAAACTGTATCAGGAAATACTGCTCTTCAACTATTTTATATACAAGTGTGGAGGGGTTGGTGAGAGAGATGGGAGAGAGAGTAGATGCTGTAAACACAGAGTGCTGATGAATACTCAAGTAGTAAATAGAAATATCTTAGAAGTCATTCCTGACAGTAATTAAGGCAGCAATTTTATTTCATCTGTGGATAATAAACCTGTTTCACATTGCAATATGTGGCGTTTATGTTATATTAATATTTATTAGTACTTATTGATGTTAGGATTTAGTTGCTCTCTTTTCCTCACATCACAGCCATTTTATAAAAATTCAAGTTAAATTGCTACACAATAAGCAATTAAAAGTGTTTGTGTGTGTGTGAGAGAGAAGAAAGTAATCTCTGTGTGGCGATATTCCTACAGAGAAGGACAGACCCTCCCTGACTAGGAATCTAGAGAGCTGTGCTCAAAGTGACGGAGTTCTGTTTGCACTAAAGATTTGGCTCTTTGAATGCAGATTTCAACCCACAGGCCCTGTTTTGCTGTTTGTATCAGTGGTTTGCATGGGCTTCCTGCCTTTTAATGGGGTGTTTGTATATCTCTTGCTTTGACCGTGGGCAGTGCCTCTTCAGCAATGAGACTGTGCACTATGTTCAGTGGTCTTTTTGTGTGGCACGTGAAGGATTGCCAGCTTGGAGGATAATGTGAGTCAGAAAGTGCCTGATCCAAATTTAACCAAATTTGTTCATCTCTAAATTTAGAGAATAGCTGAATGGCAAGACAGATATATTTCAATTTCCATCAGTGACAAGGACAGAGTGTTGGCGGATGCCTGTTAACAGCTACAGCGTGTGGTTTGGATACTCATATATGTGTGTGTAAGTGGGAAAAGACTAGTTCCTTTTGCTTACCATGAGCCTGTTTCTTCTTTGACTGCTTTTAAATTGCTCTTGGGCTTGGTGTTCCTTCCGTTCAGATAATTCTTGTGCAGACAGTGCGCTATGGTCTTGAGTCATGTTTTTGCCCTCCTGAGCAGAAAGATTTGCATTGGACTTGGATTTCTGTCATTATGAAAGCTGAAATATAGACTCTTTTAAAATAAGGCAGGCACCAGGCAAGGTAAGACAAACCAAAATTCTTTTTGTTGATCTTACAATCAGGCTTCGATATCAGTAATTTTAGAAAACGAGTTCAAATTTATCCTCCATTTGAGCATAACCCTGAGTTAACATGTTTGTAATTCACATGTCTTCAACAGGATTAATCATATCCAAGTATCAATTTGTATTTACCTGTTTTTCTGTGCTGGGGTCTTAATCTTTTTGACTGTTCTAAGTCTTTGGCCAAATATTGTCCTTGGAGATTTGACCAGTGAAAGCAAGACTATGTCCCCACTGCTTTTTTGCAAGGCATTTCTTTAATGGGTTTGACTGTTTGTTTGGGGGGTTTTCTCAGTGACATCTTTATTATAGACCTCTGTTTAGCCCCTTTTTCTTGTTTTATTTTATTAGGACCCAAGTTCAGTGACTTGTGTCATCAAATTTGCACATGTAGTGATGGATTATGATATTACAAACAATTTGATTGTTGGATCCGTCACTGAATCAAACAATGAGGTTGGCTGGGTTGGAGATATGTTGATTTTTATTTACAGGATCACAGCAGTAGCAGTGACTGAGTAGGTAATACCAGAATGTGCATGACAGCTTCGATAGGATTTAAGCAACATTGTGCTTCCTGTAGTTTGCTGAACTGGTAATGATGATTTAAGGGTCTTACCTTAAATGTTTACTATCAAACCACAACACATTCTACGTGTGAAATAAACCCACAAGTCAGCATTGTTTAATTTAATATAATATTAATTTTTGTTTTAATAATATCTTAGTACATGAAGATATTTTTTAAAGAAAGATATTGTAGCACACTAGTAATAAGAATACTGTAGAAATTTGACAGGGATACTGCAGGAATATTGGGATTTTAGGTGACCGTATATGGTAATTAGTTAGCATTTGCTCTAATGAAACCCCGCCACCCAATTTGCTGATTTCACATTTTCTTTAGAGTGAAACATTACTATATTCATTTTCCCTCACACTTGTCTTTTCAAAATACAAGCCAATCATCTATATTCTGTCGACTTGTGTAATTTTTAACCTTTCCTGTAATATGGGAAATTAGATATTGCATTTGTTATTATTGCTAAAAAAGGACAGCCCAACCTCCCTAATAATTATGAGAAGAGAAAAAGCTTCAAGTTTCTGCTATATCTGTGTTCTTAAGTAGGTTTCAAGGCCGGAGTAAGTGGCTTTGAACCATAACTATGATGGCTCAGAATTGTCAAGTCTTGAGGAATATGAGCTCTAACTGTCATTCTTCTAGCCTGAATCCAGAAATTGGTTTTGAATTTAGAAGTTATTACATAGACCCAGAATTAATTTATATCTTGGTGTATCATGATGTTTTTACACTTCAGTAAGTTAAAGGTTATAAGTCTTAATAACAAAGTATTTCTCAACAAGTTCTATGAGCATTGTCAAATGTGTGAGCTTGGAATATCTCCACTGAAGTCAGGTGTAGAGAAGCTTTATTTTACCAGAAGAATTAATCTACAAGATGCACCACTAGCATATCTTTAACTATTTTCCTTATGACTGTACAATAGGCTTGGCAAGCGATTGTTGTTTTTATTATTACTATTACATTTTCTTTGAAAACGGATGCTTAATAAAAAGAAAAACCCACCAGCTTTTTGACATGTTCATCCTAATTTTTACATTTTTTCTATTTGCAGTATGAGGGTGTAGAGTGCACAGAACTTCCGTATTTGCATGCAGAAGATAACTGTAGCTGAGTAGCTTCCCTTACCAACATTCAGCTTTTGCGACCAATGGCATGGTATAAATAACCCTGTTTGAGTAAGAGATACTCAGTCTAAAACATTATTAGCCATTTCATGCTGTAAGAGTTCTCTTCGTAGCTTCCTGGCAATTATTTTGGATTTAGGATGTCTTTCTAAGAAAGACGTTTTACACGGTCATATAGTGACTAGACAAGGGAGAACGGCTTCAAGCTGACAGAGGGCAGAGTTGGATGGGATATCTGGAAGAAATTCTTCCCTCTGAGGGTGGTGAGGCACTGGCCCATGTTGCCCAGACAAAGCTATGGATTCCCTATCTCTGGGAGTGTCCAGAGCTAGATTGGATGGGCCTTGGTGCAATGTGGTCTAGTGGAAGGTGTCCCTGCCCATGGCAGGGGGTGGAATGGGATGACCAGTAAGGTCCCTTCCAATCCAAACCATCTTATGATTCCACGATTGTACAATTAAAAGAAAGAAAGAAAATTAATTTCCATGGGAATAACATGGTTGAAGTCCTGATCTCCTCAATGGTATCCCTATGGATACACACTCAGCCTTTCATTGGGCTTAGACTTACAAAGGTCCATGGCTCTGCCTCTATAAAGATTTTTATTTTTGTACCATCTAATTTGCACAGTAGGCAAGCTCAAAACACAGCATATTTTCTCTCTGTCTTTGATTTCTAGCAAAAGAGATTAGGTTAGATCTTTGGAAGAACTTCAGTGCTGAAGTGCATCTGGCTGCCTGGAGCTCAAAGATCCTCAATCTCTGCTCAGTAGCATTCAGGCCTGGGCCCAGGTGAAATCCAGGGACACCTCTATTTCTACCAGTCATATTCCAAAAAAAATGCTTGCACTGGGGCATTGTAGGAACTGCTGTCCTGTTAACAAGCATGAACAACAAGGTGACCAGAGCATTGATTGGAATTGCTGGTTCTCTTTTCCCCCAAGTGTTCTCTAAGCCACTGGGCCACAAAACCACGTCCTTTCTTCTGTCACTGACTAATTTAGCAGAAAAGCTTGGAAGAGGAGTCCTTCTCCCAAGTATGTTCTTACAGTTAAATGATTCACAGAGCCATGTGTGAGTGTAGTATCTGAAATCTTCCTGCTCTGGAGTAGACGGTTGGGCTCCCAAGAAACTGGTTGAAGGAAGAGATGGGAAGGAGAAGGAAAGGAAAGCACAGCTTTCGTGGAGTATGTTTTGAAGGAAACTGGTTAACCACAGGTTGGTCTCCAGAATGGGGCTCAGGGAGGTGAAACTCAGTGGGAATGAAGCAGGTCTCCTCTTTCAGAGCAAAGTACAAACCCATGGAATCAGTAGTGCAGCAAAACACATCAGTGCAACATCTCAGGAAGGAAAGGAGATTTTCTACCTACTAGTTCTAAAATTTCCTGGCTCTATCATTGAAGGGAAGCACTGGTGCTCACTTTGGTATATTATAACTCTGGAAAAGTATTATGTGTAATGTATTGGGTTCTGAAATGTATGCTTATGTAGTCACATATATACACATACATAAATATATCTGTATATATTTATGAATTTATTTATATAAGCATAAATTTACCAAATCCTTTTACTATCTAAATATAAAAGAACAGCCTTTTATTTGGATCATCAAAGAACCAATTAGATTTTTAAGTGAATACTATAGAGTTTATCACCCTCCAAAACTAAATATGGCTATTTTCTTTTACTAGAAAATAGCACCTACAGAGCAGTATCTGCAGTAATTTTTCACAGCTGCAGTCCTAGAATTGTGGAATACCAAAGTTAAGAATTCAATAGCAATGGTAATTCCACCATATTGTGCTAAAGCCATATTTTCCATTGGGTTTTGTTAAGGAATAAGTAGCTCAATATTTCTGAGCAGTCTGCCTAAAAAGTATATAATACATACTTATGGGATGTACTGCACATCCAAATTAACATTTGCTGAGAAAGTTGCTGCTTCCTTTTTTTTTATCCTAACAAACTTTATTAACTGCATAATTTTAAAATCAGTTATATTTACACACACTTTATATGGAATTCAGGCAAAATTTTATTATACTTCCCCCAAGTTCTATTCTCAAGGAAGTAACTTTTGGTACCAACATCCAGTTATTATGAACTGATATTGATACGATAGCTTCTTTTGTCAAAAAGGGTTGGAATTGTCATTCCATTTTCTTTGTGGGTTTTGTCTTCACCCTTCCCCCTCACCCTTTCCTCTGCCACCTTAGCTAGGAAACATTGTTCTTCCCCTTGTCTTTAATCTGTTGCTTGTTGGACACTTTCCTAAGCAAATTCAACTTTCTTCTGTTTAGCAAATTGGATTAGGTTAGCTCAGGCCTGACAAAAAGTACTGTCTGGCAGCAGGAAATTTTGTTGCCTCGGGTTGTCATTTCCCTCATGTTTTCCAGTTCTTCCGAGCGACAGAAGAGCACCCAACACTCAGAGCAAAGAGAACAAAAGCACCTCTGAGACCAGTGGGTGCTAAGGTGGAATTCTCATTTTCCAGTAGCTGCTAGTAGGCTGCATGGGCCATTCTGATAGGTGAGGATTCCTAAATCACTAGGGAATGATGGTCATTTCCTCCTTTGTTTTTCATCCCCTTGCCTTCCCTTTTCATACCTTAATCCTGATATCCTGCAGCTGTGGTAGGACAGTGCTGCTTTAGCAGCTGCTGGGTCTGTTGAAGATTTTCACTCCTGCCTGAGCTCACTTGAGGGAGAGGCTTGAAGCTGCTTTATGTGACACTGTTCATGCATTTTCCCTTTACTCGGGAATATTTCTGCAAACTGTGAACACAGACTAAGTAATTTAAAAACATTAGTCATTAAAAACCACATCAACGTGGAACAGTTGAGTAGTTAAACAGCAAACCTTTTATGAATCATCTGAGCAAGAGACTATAGGTGTGATCACAGCTGCTGAGTCTTCCTGCAATTCATTGACATTATGCTCATTTGTGCAGGAGGTGGAGACTTAGTTGAATATGGTTTCTGAATAAGGCTACAAATCACAGAACAGGTATGTGCATGCTAATGCATTTGGCACACCCAAACTTTCTTTTTCTTTTTATTTTTTTTCAATTCAGAAATTTAAAGTGTGATCTAATGCCTGTGGAGAAAATCCTAATGAAAATAATTATATATATATAAAATTTATTTTTATATTATAGGTAGAAATAATTTATAATTCTTTTTATTTAAAAAATGATGCATTAAAAAACCTGCTGACCAGTAAATAATATGGTGCAAATTGTGTTTAGGAATAGGCATTTGGCACAGCTATCTCCTTGTGTAAGTAATCAGTGTGATTTCTGAAATGGGGAAAAATGTGGACTATATTCATTGTGTTTTCCCTTTGCCAGAATACATACCTACAGCGTGTTCAGAGTTTTTATTTTGCAGTGCACCCCAATGGCAATGTGCAAGTGGCAAGAGGTAGACATAGTGGTCTGAAAATCCTATGGCAAAAGCAGAGAGAAATTGGGTGGTGCTCTGAAAAGCCTGAGAGGCACAGGAAAAGCAGCACATTGCTTGCTTCATCTCTGCATATTCTCTTCTGATACTGCATGAGCTGTGACACCACCTTGGGCTTCCTTGCAAATGAGTGGTGATGAAAGGGATGAGTACAAAAACCTCCGCAGCAACTAAGAATTTGGTTTTCAAAGCAGGTGTGGAATTTAAGGTGGTTCTTTGCCTCCTACTGCTTGTGGCTACCCCCATGCAGAGAGAGCTGTTCTAGGACAAAAGTCCAAGTCGTTGTTAATTGGCTTTAAGGAGAATTGTTTTAAATTGTATTTTTGGTGTCCAAAGAAAGGACGGTGTCAAAAATATTGATATTTTGAAAAAGCAGCAGGACATGTGTTTCCAATTGTCTACTTCATAGCAACCATAAATTGCATATGAAAGCATGGTTAATGAATTCTGAGTAAAGGGAGAAGAACTGGCTAGAACAAGCACTTTTAAAACCTGTAAAATAAACCTTTACATTTCTGTGAAATTCCAATTAAATTAGTGTTTACACAAAATATGTGTCTGAAATAACAGCCTGTTTAGAATACAATTAAATGTGAAATTGATACCTCATTCCGTCAGTTTACTGGAAATACTATGCACAGTGATTTCACCATATTTTTGAAAATGTAGAATGACTTCCACCGATTTTTATGCAAGTTGAGTCTAGAAGGAAAGAAAAAATGTGTATCTGAACATGTCTTACAGGAGCCTCAAAGTTATGTCCCAAGGCCCCGTGCTTTTATTGGTGGACTCTGTGGAAAAATGTTAGTATTCACATGTTTAGGAGAGCTAGAGGACAGCAGTTATCTGGGATTTGTGAGGGAAGGGGCAGCAAGTTTTAGGTCAAATTAACTTGGAGGCTGAATACAGTGGTTGGCATTTATATAAAGCAAGCTCAAGGCTGAATGCAGCATTCAAGTTGTAAAATGGATGTAGAATGGGTAAAAAACCCCTGCAATTACTTCAGCGATGATCCATTCAGGTTAAGAATTTTCATCTTTGCTGTTGCCATAGCAATCTGTTCCCCTGTCACTACCACATTAAAAATCCATTCTGTAAAACTGTTGTTGCCAATATTGAACACATACCAGACAAAACCATTTTTTAAAATAGCTTAAGTTCAACACGAAGAAGACCTAGATCTTAAAAAGATGCATAAGAAAAAGATTAGTATTTCCATAATTCATTGCAGGAACACAGTATTTGTGCTGCACTATTGATGTCAGTATAAAATAGTTTGCAGATAATCCAGAAATGCAGTGTCAGTTGAGCTCAAATAATTGAACTGTTCAGCGGAGATACAACAAACCCATATGTTCCCAAGTTAAGTTCTTATTTTGGTAACGTGCTGTGGAACTGTATGTCTCTTTAACCTTCTGTTGCTGGTTGACTCTGATTCTCTTCAGTGATTGACTGGAGTGATTTTACTTATCCTGGTGTAATTCTGGAATGGGAGGACAGTTATGTCCCCTAACAGCTTTACATTTGTGATCTAATCTTAGACTGCTCATGGGTACAAGCTCTGCAATTGGAGCAATAAGTTCTTAAGCATTTGTTAGTACATCCAAAGGAGGGGGGAAAGCAATTTATAATTCAAAGCAAACATAGCAGTGGTTTGACAAATGTATGTACCCAAACTGAGTAAAATGCAAATATTTTTCAATAGAGATACAATATCTAGATACATGCATGTGCATATATGTGTGTGTATATGTGTGTATTCATTCAGGACTGAAAGGCAGAAGCTTGCTTAAATCACAAATAGTCCTAGATTTGAAAACTCAGGCATTGACTAAATAAGTCATAACATAATGGCTGGAAACTGAATGTATGGCCCTTAGTCTGATCACTGATGATGCAGGTCTCATCTTTGTTTCTACCACAGCATCCTTTTATCCTCTGACCATCTCTAGTCTTTATCTTTTGAATTCTTATTCTCTGTCCACGCCATACTTCTTTGTTTCACTTTTTATCTCTTCCACTTGCTACTCTCCCCACACTTCTGTCCCTCAGTTGTCTTTGAGAGCCTTTATCCTGGGACGGTGTTGATTTATTGCAGGAGAATCAGAATATGCTGAGCTGGAAGGGACCCACAAGGATCATTGAATCCAACTCCTATTGGTTACTCCTGTAGTTACAATGCAAGGTATTAATAGAAATGACAGTAATGAGTGATCTTCTTTTTTAACTGCACTTGGCAATATCTTCTAAAGTTTTCACTTTCTTTTTGTTGAATGGGAGGAACTGCTTTTTTTTTTTTCTTTTAATGCAACTGTATCCTCTTGTTTGAGTTGGTTTTCCTATTTTAAGTTATTACTATTTTCTTAGTGTTAGCAAAAGATCATGAGCTCCCAAAATGCTCCTGGATGTAAAGTTTAGTGAATCAGACAGTAGGAAGTATACCTGATGAATTTGTTCTAATTTGAAAAAACCCCAACTGTGCAAAGTTAGTCAGTCTGGTTTAAAGGCATACAATCAAACTTGAGGCCAACTGAAACTTGGCTCTTCACTTCCCCCCATCACTTCACACTGTAGATGTTTCAGGGGAACACCAGAAAAGCCCAAGCAGCTTTAGACAGAGGAGAGATTCTGAACTGTCTTTGATTTTTATGGACCTTTTTCATTAAAATGCTTAGAGCTGTAAATGTAGAAATAAGAAACTCATTTATCTTTACGAAAGTGCTGCTACTCAGCGCTCATAAAATAGTCTTTTAAATTATTGCTTCTGCTTGTATCAATAAATTCGTACAAAATGCTTAAAGGTCAGGCGTTGCCAGAAAAATGTCTTTTCAGCTTGATAATTAGAGGTTTATAAGAATGTGTACCAGCTTGCTCTCTGGATAAACTGGAAAAGAAGAAGGAGAAAAGAAAAAAGGTCCCCATGGATAAAAATGATCGTGTGGAGTTAGTCAGTGGCAAGTCTTTGATCCCCCAGGCTCACCATGGCCTGGACAGTCAGGGCATGAAAACAGGTGGCCCTGCTAACAGGAGGAACAACAGTTTATTTTTCTGTTTGTTGGGGAGGTGTCTTGATTAGTCACCTCCTGAAGCTCGTGGGCTTGAGCTGAGGGCCAAGCTTGGGCTGATGTGTCAAGGGGAGTGTGAGCAGGGTTTGGTTTGTCATGGCTTGAGCCATGGGAAATTTGTCCAGTTCTCATTGCGTGGCCAAGGGCATCAGATAAGGACACTTACGTTTTTATTTCCCAGGCAAGTGGTTTTATCTTCTCATTTATGTACAGCTTGAACAAGAACAAAGCAGTGTGAATTGTAGCCAGAGCCAAGCTGCCCAAGCACCATTCTGGCATTTGCACCTCCTTTATTGCAGAGACCATAACTGGGATTCCCAGTTCCTACTTCACTTCTTTCACCCATCGTCATGGAGACATCCCGGTCTGCCCAAAAATTAGGCCATTCGGATGGAGATGAGGTTAATCAGATGAGTTAATGAGATCATGCACGGATGAGATGAGGTTAATCAGTCACATGGACAAGACACTGGAAGTCTAGCTTGCATTTCCACCTGCACAACAGTCTAGCCCTGACCATATCATTTTACCTCTAAATCTAGATTTTTTTCATCACTACAAGGGAGACAATAATACTGACCTAGGCAAAGTACCCAGACATAACAGATGAAATATGTTACAGGAAAAGTAACAGAGGTCATAGAATTCTTGAATAGCTTGAGCTATCTATTGCCCAAGCTGGGAAACAATAACAAAACAATGTAAATAGTGAAAAATAAAATAGATTCCTAATGTCTCTCTGTCTGAACATACTGTAGTGCTAATATTAACATGAGATTGAAGTTCTGATTTTTTCCTTGGCCACATGATTTCTGTACTGAGATTGTTTCCTTGACTATTAAATAACAGATCCTTACTATAAAACCTTTGCAGAAGGTTGCATCTTTGTCACTGAAAATTTCCTAACTTAAGAGTGCCATTACTTGGTTTTGTACTTTTGAGTTCACTGCAGAACTGCTACTTTAGGAAAATAAATCTGATTAAATTTTTGAAGGTGCAGGTGACAGAACTGACAGTAGTTCATTTCTCCCGTACCCACAGATTATTCATCCTCACTTTGCCTTCAAGTGAAGCTGAGGGATCAGTGCAGAGTAGTTTTGTCGTATTTCTTGTTTGTTCTCTCATTCCCATTTCTTTTGTCTCAATCATTCACTGTTTTGAAACTTGAACCAGAATTGGCCCAGTGCTGACATGAACTCCTTCCTCACAGGACAGAGTCATTCTGTTCTGGCTGCTTGGTTGTTTTTTTATTGCCTATTTGAAGTAATACAAGAGAAGAGCTTTGTTGCTCAGAGATGGAGTTTTTTGTGCATCTTAACAATTGATAATTCTATCTTAATTAACATCTCAGTAATTTGATTCTTATCCTTATAATCAGTTCCCAATTTCATTCAGTGTCAGCACTTTGTGTTTTAATGGCATCGCAGAATCATTAAGGTTGGAAAAGTTATCCAAGATCATCAAGTCCAACCTTGGACCGAACACGACTATACCAATCACCGTGTATGTTGTCCAGTTTGAAAGTCTTTGCAAATCCTTCCTGTAGGAATAGGAATATTAGAATGTGTGTTTGCAAGGTTGGAGGCAGCAGCCTTTAAGGCACAACTTTCCACAAGGAAGAACTTCTTGTTTTTAACTTTCTGTAGAGTGTATCTGTACAGCCCAGGAGAAGTCGTGGTGCCCCTGCTATTTCCTAGTAAACCTTGGACTTCACTGTGTGGTGAAAGAAATCTCATTTGGGATAGTAGGAAAATATAGACCCTACTTGTGATAAGCTTTCTGTAGCATGGGTTGGAAAGCTCACTTCCGTATTTACCCTAAAAAATCTGAATCTGGGCTGAATTGATTACAGTTCATGCTAATATTAAGCAGGAAGTTGTGATCAGTCTTATAAATGCCCAGAGCAGCAGGTGGCAGCTCAATTTGTCCTTCTCACCAGACTTCAGGGGTTCATCACGTATTCTTGCCAATGTGTGAGGTTGTGAGAGGGCAGACAGGGCAAAGAAGTTGTTCAGTCAGATTGTTCCCATTATTTTTAGTCCACGTGTTACCCTGTAAGGAAACTGTGGCAGAAATACCCCCTTCTGTTCCTCATCCTGCTGCCAGAACCATCATTTCTAAAGGAAGGTGTAACTTACTTGTTCTGTCATCCATGGATGGAAATGCTGCTCTCTCTGCATCCTTTCCTTCTTCTCTTGGCTTGAGACAGAATTTTAATGGAGTATATTTTTCCATGGATAATCCATGGTACTGGTAATCCATGAGTACTCAAGAAAAATTATCTTGCATGTTTATAACTGTTCAGCTCTCCTTCTTTTTACTCAGGCAAATCTTCTTCAAATGTTAATCTTTGCTGAATATGCGACATCACACCCCCAAATGTCTCTGACAGGAGTAGCAGAGGTAAAAATATAAACGGTGTAGGAAAAGTTTATTAAGAATATTCTGCCTGAATACACATGTTATTTCTTATCAAACACTGGAGACAGAATGAAATAGACTGTTTTGCCACTCTGTGGGTGAGGTCTGAGGAGAACATATCAGCATGGATGTGACACAGTTTCACTTTCCTGGAGCTGATTATGTTATAGTTTCTTGTCTACTGACGAATTTCATTACCAGACTGGGGTAATAACAGCATATTTTATCTTGCTGGCTGTGATCCAAAACCTTGGTTTAGAGCAGAGTTAAATTTAGAGAAATTCAGTTGAATCTATATTTTTCTGCATATTAGCTATTTCTAACAGCCTGATAGGTTTTTGTGTTTGGTGACTAAGTGTCTCTTGCTGTTATAATGACAATCATCTGCTTGCTTATATTGCTGTGTCGTCCCCAACAGCAGTAACAAAGTGCCAGATAAAAGTTACAAAGCCTTGCCTTAAGAATATTGGCCAATTAACCAAAGTATGGACTTTTGTTTAGAGGCTGTGGCTTCCCCATCCCTGGAAATGTCCAGTGCCATATTGGATGGGGCTTAGAGCATCCTGGTCTGGTGGAAAGTGTCCCTGCCCGTGGTGGGGGGTGAAATTGGGTGATCTCTAAGGTCTTTGCCAATCCAAGCCATTCCATGATTCTGTGAATTGAAATGAGGGATGAAAGGGGTTGAATGGGAAAAATTAGCTGTCTGCTTTATACATATGGCCCAATCATAAATTTATAAGCCACCTGTTTATTCTGTCCTGTCTTAAAGAAGCTTTGAATAAATTTGGTATACAACTAAGAAAAGCTGAATGTTGTGTGTGCTGTAGTAGGCTTATCATGCACATCACTGTGGTGCATTTCAGATCTCTTTTGAAAACAGTCTGGTGCCTAGAGAGCCTTCAGCCATGGCAGCTGGGAAGAGAAAAAGAGCTGGAAGGGAACTGCTGGCTCGGAGAGATTCTGTCTGGGAAAGCTTTGCAATTGTTTTAAGCTGTGTTCAAATGTTTTTCTTCCAACAGACTTTGGGAACTATCACTGCAGTGCCCATTAAGGTTCCTCAGGTCAGCTCCTTGCAGAGGTTGGCAGGACAAGGACCAGCAGTGCTACCTCAGGTACAAAATACAGTTTTAAGGAGGGGTTGTGTCATTTTGTACATATTCTCTGCTCATGTCTAGTGCCCAGGCCTGGGTGCATCAGCACACTGATTTTGCAAAGTTGTGCTTTTCTTCAGTCCATGAAAAAAAATTCTTCTGGGAGCGTACTGATAGCACAATGAAAAATCTATAAAATGTCATGTGGATTCATTGTGGAAGAACAAAATACATATGGTGGAATGTAAATTTATGCCTTAAAGATGAATCACAAATCACAGAAGTGAAAATCTGAAATTCTGTAATGAAAAGAACTGGTAGAAGTGTTAACCTTCCTGTTCAAGATTTAACCTCATGTTCTATTTCACTGGCTTATTTGCCTTTTCTATCCCAATACAAAGTTTTGGCCCAGCTAAATCAGCTACCAGACCAAGGAAGATTCTCTGGGTAAGAGTGAAAGAAGTGTTGCACTCACTGTTTTTTAAAATGTTTCAAACTGTCTTCTTTTCTGAACAGCCATCACTGTTTCTATAACTATGCACTTTATTCTCCATTTCAGCCCTCTTTCTCAAATTTTTGGATGTCATTTTCAACAAGTGTTTTGCTGCAATTCTATAGTTTGCTCTTCACATTAATGATTATTAAGTATAAATGTATTTCTCCCACTGTGGCCCTTAGAGCTCTATTTCTCATATATGAACAGTAGAAAAGTGCTAAAGTTGATGATGTATATTTTTATTGTTCCTTTTTTTTTTTCTAATTTTTTTAGTCACAGAATCTACTGCAAGATCTGTGAGCTAAATTTACTTGGAGGAAGAAGTATTTCCAATACAAAGTTCTTAAATTCTCTCTTTAAATTACATTTTGTGGAAGGCAGAGTTGGGAACATAAAGTGAGGTTATAGTTTTCTTATCAAGTTCAAGACTCTGCTCTTCAGTTGTTCTTACAACATAATAACATTTTGATTTCTGCCATTTTGGGGTGACAAAGATGAGCAGATTGCTCCTGAAAATAGATGACATTCAAGAGCAGCTGAAAGACCTGTAACAGGGCCTAAATTATCATTCAGGTTGTGTTTCAGCAATAGTGATAGCATTGCAAATGCTGCACTTAGAGAAATACCAATGCCCTATGCTTTTGTTAAATAGAAAAACTTCATTCAGTGCTAGATTCAATTTTGAAGAATTGAAAAAAGTGGAGGAAGCTAATTTTCTCAGCTTTTTGAAAAGAACACATCCTTTCTGTCTTACTATTTAGGTCATGGCAATATTTTTGTTTGTATTCCACTTTATTTCACTCCCTTCCTGGTACAGCTTCCATTTCAGACCTGTTTATGCAATCATACTTAATACTAATGAACTACCAGTGCTTTCTTGGCTGCCCTGAGCCATAGTTCACTAACTTTTCTATTTAGTGAATATTTCATAAAGATAGAATAGCCAATAATACCTAGCAATCTCATTCCTGGAAAACTAGAAATGAAGCAGGCAGCTGTATGTAAGACCATGTTAGCAGGGGTATGTCTTACGCCCTGAGTTTTTTCTGGCTTTTTCACAGGCCCACAATGGGCCAGCTTCTGCACCAACAGCCTGTCCCATTTACATACCAGTCCTCTTTTGTGCTTCTTCACGGTCCACATGTTCCTCTTCCCCCTCCAAGCCCACAGAGAAGTTTAAAATTTCCATATCGTTTGCTACTGGGGAGCTCCCTCCATCCGTTTTGTGCTCGATATCTTCAGAGATACCTGGTTTTCATCTACAAGCAGAAAGTTTGGCTTCTGATTAAGTAGTCAGATGTCTTGAAAACAGATGTAATATAGCTATGGACCAGAGTGGTGTAAAGCTGTCGTTCCCCAGGTACAGCTGGGTGCAGGTGACCTGGGAGTCCACTGTGAGTCTGCAGCACTGTGTCACTGTGAAGGCTGTCCTTTGTAAGAACTCCAGGGTGAGTGCATAGTCATCTCTGGTCCAGGAAAACTGGAAACTTCAGATGGAAATATAAAAATTCCAGGAGGCAAGGCCATGTGATACCATGTGGGTGTTATGGTAAAAAACATCTTCTTCTTCCTTGTAGTTTTGTGAAAACAGTCACCTAATTAAAAATTATTTTGGAAATTAAGAGGTGTGTATTATCTTCCAGTAAGAGCTGGAAATCATGCACAATTAAATCCTGTCACAGTCCATGTCCTCAGTTTTTTTTTCATTTAGACATGGTCACAGCCAGGCACCCGTGAAAAACCATTCACTCACTCTCCTCTGCTATAGTTGGCATTTTACTTCATGGGGTGTCATTTTTTAAGGATGAATTGTTCTAGTTTGGAAGCAAGGATCCTCTTTCTCTATCTTCTCTTTCTCTGTTCAGGTTTCCCTCTAAATTACAGCTTTTCAGCATCCACGCGCTCCAGCATGAGCACCTCTTCTCACAGCCTGGGGGTGGACCTCTGCACCCCCCATGCACATCATGAATTAAGCAGTTTGTTGTATTATAGTCCTCACCACAGCTTGCAGAAGAATCTCAGCTCTGACAATGGTTTTGCCAGGCACGGAGGAAACTTCTAGCAGTTTCCCACAGAAAAATCACTTCTGTGGCTGGCTTCTTCCCTCCTCACCGAAAAATCAAGCCATGCAAAACCAACACAGTGTTCAAAACATTGATAACGTTTTTAATAAAGAGCTCCCACCTGACTGCCTGATGCCAACATCCATAAAAAGCAGAGCTGGCAGATTCCCACTCAGACATCCCTCTCAGCAAAACTTCCGTTTCTGTAGTATCAAGCAAAGCTGAAGGAGAAGAAAAACGAAATGAAATTGTTTTGCCTTCTTAGAAACTGCCCAGGAGTTCTATTAGCTGCGTGTCACCTTTACACTAAAGTTAGCTGTCCGTGACTAACAACTGAAATACCAAATCACGGCAGGTACACAGTACGTGGGAGATGCCTGAGCCAGGGTGTGCAGTTTGAACACCTGTGAAAATACTGCTGAGTGACTCCTGGGTTGTGTTGCATGTAAACTGAGAGACCAGGGTTTGTTTCGAGGGGCTTGTTGCAGTTCTGGCCTTGCTGAAGTCTGCTCAATTTTGCTCTTGGTTCTGATCAGATTACGGTTTCTTCCCTGGTCTGCTCCATCCAGAGTAGCAGAGTAGACTGAAAATGTGGGTTGGAGCAGCTCCTTGGGTTTTGCCCTGCATTTCACACCATCCTTCTGTAGGTTCACAGGCTAATATACCAGGGATATGCTAGAGAGGGGGTTATGTTGTTTATGAACGTGGGATTCTCTGATCTGGGTCATCTTGCCTGGGCTTTCTACAACGAACAGTAACTTCTTTTTCATGTAGCCCCATCAAGGGGAGGGAAGAAAAGAAAGGAATCTTCCCCCTGTGGGAAGAAAATAAACTATACTTATTTTGACGGTGGTCTTAGACCAGGCTGAGGATAATAGGAGCTTATCGGGCAAGGAGCTAAAAATGAATCAAGCTGCAAATACTTGTATTTGATTGAGTGGGGCAACCTGGATTTTAGGGAGTGCCATTGCTGTAAAGTTAAGCAGATTTTATTTATTTATTTATTTTTTTTGGGTGTAATTTTTACTGATTAAAAAGTAAAAGAGAGGGAGTCGGTCCTCAGCTGGCATAAATAGACACAGTTTTACTGAAGTCAGTGTGCATCTGTTCATTCTGGTGAGGATATGATATTGCACTCATATGGCACTCATTTTATCAGCCATTGCTAATGTTTTCTGTGTGATCCTCTAAAGTTTTTCAAGAATGAAAGCTCTGGGTGCTGTTCCCAGCATTTTGCCACTGTGACATATGAATTGTGCCAAATCCAGTTTGAGTTTTTGTTTTTAAGCTCTGAGTACAAGGGTAAAGTGAAAATAAAGTGCGAATAATGGTCTTTCAAAGGCAATGTGATCCTGTGTTGAGCTGAAAAACTTACTTTCTTACAGATCGGCCCTGCCAGTATAGAGGGCTGATGGATGCTGAGCATGATCCAGCTGATACCTGATACAGTGGAAGGGCTCTTCAGTGTTGCTGACAAAGCTATAGCAAGATGCAGGGACTGGAAGCTGAAGTTAGGCAAATTCAACCTTGCAAAAAAATGCCAGTCATGAGCATAAAAAACCATTTTAACAATTTACTGGCGCTCATAATAAAGAAGTCTTTAGTATTTTCTTTTAAAATCAGTCTTCAGTTTCTGGGAGAAGTTATATGGCCAGCCTGTGAGCTGGAGGATCACAGTGATCCCTTTTGGGTTTGTAATTGAAGTACACTTGTTAACTTCCCTTCTTTCCTAGGCCTGAAGGAGAACACATTTACCAGAAATGCCCTTATCAGGTCTCATAACACCTGCAGAGCTGCACAGATGTAACTGTTCTAATTAAATCCTGTCCTTTAGGACTACATAGGATTGCCCACAGAGAGTAGAGGAACTGCGTGACTTTCTTCCCTTCTTTTCCCCTATACTTGTTTGGGTTGGATCTTGAGGACTTCTTTTGTAAGAGGTTTCTTTCTTACCTTATTTTTCTTTACTGCAGGAGGTGAATGGCTTACCTGTTGGGATGTACCTCAGGAAATTGATTGCCTATGATTACATTTTCCTTTGTCAGTGGTGACACACATCAGGCTCTCCCACCTCCCCCACTCAGTAATTCATACCTCTGCAGTATTCAGCAATTCAATTTGTGCTCTTGATAGCTTGACTGACGTTTTGGTGAAATGGAAGCCTTTGAGCTTTGTATAGGGACATCTGGATGGAGCTTAAAAATATGGGATATACAAGAAGTCATGTTGGTCACAGGAACTGATTCTTTCCTGATCTGAAACCGAGCAGGACTCTGCCTCTGGTACCAGTTTGCACTGCTGGTGGGTGTTGGGGTCCTATCAACATTTGAGGGACAAGTTACCGAGACACAAAGAGCTCACAACGTGTGCACTTCGTATTTGCTGTGGGGACAAAAGGGTTTGGTTCCTTCTTGACACGAAAGTGGATGATGAGCCTTGAGGGGTGGCTTTCTGCACACTAGTAAATGCCTGCATTTTCATTAAATTGCTTACTTAGGCTCATGATCGAAGTCAGCACCATTTGAAGGGCTCCTGTAGACTCCAGTGTGGTGACACAGGCAGCTGTTGCCCATGTCTGTCTGTTTGAACTTGTCATTCTTTTTCACATTATGGAAGGTGCAAGAAGTGACAGCATACAGGCAACTGACTGTTTTATCTGGCTGTGTTAATGAATAAGCTGGGAGTGAAGTTAACTCCACGTGAAGCAGTTTAAATTATTTCTTTTCAATCCTGGAACTGTATTTAACATGTTGTTAAGGCAGAGCCATGTTGACAGGGTGACATTAATTACACCACTGGAAACACATCACATTAGCTGAAAACAATTGATTGCAGCTATCATTCATGGTTCTGGGTACAGCCACAGCTGTTGCAAAGCTGGGCAGTGTGTCCTCTTCCATTCATGGAAGGTCCTCCTGCATCCACCCACAGCTGCAAATTAGCTCTTTAATTGCTGCAACAAAATATGTTTGGTGGTTGAGGGTTTCTTGTATCCCTCTCTCTATTTTATTTATTTTTCGTGAGCTGAGTGATTGTGTGACTGATCTCCTCCATTTGGCATGGCATGTCTTAAACATGTGAGGATGCTCATTGACCAATCCACCAGTATGAAAGCATATCCTTTACTGTCCCTGTAAATGCTTTCCCACAACTCCCCTAATGATTCAGCTCCCTCTCCTTAATCCATAGCAAAATTGTTGTGTCCTTCAGAACAGGAAATTTTTGCATCTGGGTTTTCCATTCTTTGCAAAGGCTTTGGCTTACACATCCCTACTGAGAACTGGATGTGACTTGATTAGCATTTGTATGAATGCGTGCTAATCAGAATAAGGATTTGACTTTCTCCCCATTTATTGTTTAGCACTGCAGTGAGTTAAGAACTTCAAAATGACCCAATTGAGAAGTGCTGGGAATACATCTACAAGTAAATTAATGGTTGGCTAGTTGCAGTTGATACATTCTGTTTTTCTAGATGCTCCTGGTGCATGGTTAACCTGATTAGAGATTCTACTGGGAGAACTCATGTGTGCAGTGCTTGTTGCTATGCCTAATAACGCCTGACTCTGTTCTTAGGTTAGGCCAAAGACCCTGATTCCAGACAGCCTCCCGATCTCCCCGTGCAGAGACCAACCTTCCAAGCAGCCTCCCACCTTCCAGAAGGCAACCATAGTGAGCATCAAAAACCCTAGCCCTGCCCTCCCGACTGCCAACAACACCGTCAGCCATGTACAGACACTCAGCAGCCAGTCACAGAGTGTCACCGAGCCCGCGGCTCTCTCGTCCCCTCTGAGCGGTGCCGGCGTGGCCTACGCCATCATTTCCACCTCCCCCAGCAAGGCAGCTCCCATCAGCACCAGTGCCACCGTCTCAGTGGGCAGCGACAGCATTAAAGTGCAGCCACTTCTCATCAGTGCCGACAGCAAGGTGAGTTCCTGGAGCAGCAAACGCAGCAACTGTGCTGCAAGTACGAGCAGAATATCCCCCTGGAAGTGCTCAGCCTGTGCACTGCTGTCAGTGGTTCTTCTCAAAGAAAATAATCAGCAAACAATGGGAAAATCCTCACAGGGAAACATAGCGGCTAGTAGACTTTTATCTGTGTACAAGCCTGTTTTTTACTGGGAACAGAACGCATCATTATGTAGACTGACATTAACAGGACCATATGGACTTCTCTTTCCTTATGCCAATCCTCACTAATACAATCCCTGAATTCTGTACAGGCTCAGATTTCCTACAGACCACTCCCTCTTTAATGATACGGTGATACTAGATCTGTTGAATGACCCCAGCGAGTACATAAAATAATCAGAGAGTCCCTTCTGCTCTTCCAGGGGAAACCTAAATGAAATGAGAGCTCACAGTTTCAGAACTGACCAGGAGATGAATCAGTAGAAAGAAAAAATTCAAGCTATGAATTACTTGTTTCATCTTTGTAGTGCTTTTCAGCATTGGAATGCAAGAACTTCACCACTCTTATACCAGAGACAGATTCCATACAGGCTGCCAACGTACCCAGCAGACATTCACTGGAATTTACTACTGGGATTCTGCTACTTTTGGTCTTGTTGGCAGCACAGGTTCTCATACAGTGCTAAAACAAATATAGGATGTAGGATGGCTTTTGAGGTAAATAAAGGCAGATATCTCTTCTCCATTTCTTTGACATAAATTATTTTTCTCTTACTAAAAATGGCTGCTGCCTCAGAAAACCATCCCTTTTTATGCTCTTGAATCTTCTAGAGTGACTGAGTTGAGATAATGTATCTAACACTTAAATGACATTGATTGAAAATTAGCAATGAAGTAGATGGAAAAGGCCTAGTGTTTAAATCTAATAATCTCTGTCTAGAAGGTGATAGTCCTTGGGAAGTCCTTTTGAAGCTTCCAGAGTCCTTTTGATTATAGGTATGGAGTCATATGTGTAGTTCTGTGGGCAGAAACTCATTCCTTTTAATTTAATAGCTTTAGAGAATGTGACCTCCATGGTGTAAATCTTCATGTGGTAATTCAAATACGAGCAGCCGGATATACTACCACAAGTGTGTGAATGAGATCTGTGTCCTAATTCCTATAGGATCTTTACAAGACCTAATTTTAATTTAAAACACATGTAGTTTATTTAGTTTATGGAAAACTGGACATCCACTTCTTACAACATGTAAAGGCTGAGGACTGAAGTCTGATCTCAGTTGCATGAGGAGTACTTTCTTTCCCAACCACATGTACTTACTCTGAAATAACACTGGTATGACTGAGATCAAACTGGGTTTGAATGTGTAGTAATCCCATCTCTTCTACTTGTACACAAAATAAAATCAAAGGAAAGACCTTAAAATCACTAACACCAGAAGTGCTAAAGCATGGCTTCTCAGCCACCTTCACAAATCCTCTAAACAGAAAATGTCCTAATTTTCAGAGGCACTGATCAAGTGGCTTAGGCTCCAGCAGGTTTATAATGCACCAATAAGAATTAATTTTTAGAAACTTAAGTATGGATTTAGGACCCTAACCTAAGTGTCCTGTTGTTTTATGCTTTTGACTTGTGACTTACATTTCTTATTTGTAGGGTATCAAATAACCCTTCAAAGAGGACTCAAAGATTTCAGGCAGAAAAATCCAATTTCATATAGTGAATTCTCTTATTTGTACATTGTCTTTTAGGTTATCATTATTCAACCTCAAGTCCAAACCCAGACAGAAAGTAAAGTGGAGACAAAGAAACCTCCTGAAGAGTCAGCTCAGGGACTGCCTGCTACCAAAAAGAAAAGGGAGGAAAATCCAGAGGTGATTTTTTTTTTTTAAACAATTTTTAAAATTGTTTTTAATTAATGAGCTACAATATGGTTAAGTTACGGGGGCCAAATCTAAACATTCTTCTGTGCACATATGCAATTATTTTATTTGTGCTTATGGTTCTGCCAGCTGTTCATCTCTCCTCAGTCTCTGCAGTCAGGGTCATTTCCCTGCCAGTGAATGCCCTGACAAATTTGGTTTCCACGATTCAAACCTTCCACTGTCACAAAATGTAAGACTTGGAGGTCTCATAATACTTAGAGGTCTCATAATAATCTAGGCACCCCGTGGCTGTAGCTGGATTTCTTGTGAAAGGTGTATACAAGTTCAAGATATTTTCTTTTATGTTATCGAACATACAGCATCAGATTTAGAGGATGCATATGAGGTGGAATTAACATTTCTCTAGTAAGCTGAGCTTTTAACATCTTTTTTGTAATGACTCTTGCAACTTTTAGATTGTATTAATAGTTTCCTTATTTGCTGTGGACGTGTCTTCCCACATGTACACAGATTCTAGTCTGAAACACATTAAAATCCTTTAAATTGAGTAAGTGAGTAGAAAGCAGGCAATGAGACTAAATCTCTTTTGTGAATTATACTTTTGATTTAAACTAGAAATATACTGCAAGTCCTTGTAGAAATGGGGACCCTCTAACAGAGATTTTGGGTTTTGACTGGGTACGTTCACATTAGATTGGGTGTAATTTTAGGGCACTTTGAGAAGTTATACAAACTGAATCTACTTCTTTTGTGGAAATGCTCAGCTCCTGTGAAATCTTAACCTCACTAGTCTAGTACACATGTAGCACAGAAGCATCCTTGGAGCTGTAGGTTTAAGAGGATTATTACAATATAAATTTATGTTACTTGAGGCATGTGGGTAGTCATTTGTTTTACCATTTTAAGAGGTTCATATAGTTAAAACAGTGTTAAGGATAAATATTTTAGCCAAAAATATCACAGCTCTATGTAGAAGCTCTGCAAAACTACACTTGGGAAACCTCCCAAGTTTAAAATCTGACCCTTATATGAATCTTCATTACCACTGAATGATGGGACTGTAGAGTCCTGTTTTGTTTAGGCAGGTATTTCCAAAAACTTATTTATTTTGTAGCACCTTATGGGCAGAAAGGCCAGTAGGCCCTGCTTAGAAACAGAATGCTAGGAAAAAACAACAATTTTTCTTTGCCTGTAGCTTATCCCCATAGAAAAAATATTGAATAAAAGTCTTCCAGAGAGATGCAGGAGAGGAGGCAATTGTACTGGGCACACTTTTGGTATGGGATTCAAAACCATAAGATTTTCATTACATTGCAAACTAGAATATCTCAACAACTTTTTCTGACTGCACTGTTCCTACCCTGTTTACTGGAGGTCTCAAAAACCTTAATTTTCTGGGTAGGGTGCTGATGCTGTGACCTAAAGTGTGAGAGTTCTTTTCTTTTCATAGATTTGTTGCGCAGCCATAAATAGGTAGGTCTAGAGTTAATTTCTTTAGTTCTTGGAAAGTAAACTTTAGTTGATTATCATGTATTTATGCAATTAGTGTAATTAGAACTAACATCATAATTAGTGTAAATACATGTAATGACATAAGTAGAACATGTAATTACAAAACAGAATGCTTTTGTGAAAATCTTTGTTTTGCTCCATGAAAAGACATAATGTGTATTTCTATAAGCACTCATGGCTTTTAAGCAGATGATTAAATTTAAAGCAAAAACAACATGGTATTTTTAAAAAGAATACTGGCACCCAAGCTACTTTTTTATTATCTTCAAAGCACAAAACTGAGGCAGGAACTCCAATGTGGCTCTGTGTAGAACTTAGTTGGGAGAATTTTTGTTTGAGGGATGGAGGTGGCAGAGGGGGTTAATCTTTTTTTCTTGAAGAGGCCTTAGTTCAATGCAGAAAGAAACAGAATTCTGCCAAAAATGTTTTGGTCACTTAAAAATTCGTATTAACAAATTATTTGGCAACATTTTCATTCTAAAATGTTTTTTCCTAAAGGACAAATTACTGCCATAAATGCTGGTTATTTAGTACTTACATGTTCTAATCCTTCCTAAGCACAAGAGAAGCACATGGCAATTGTGAATTAAATGCTAATGTTAAACCTGGTTTGAAAATCTGGAGAAAATGAAGTCTTGGTTTTGCAGCTTCCTGTACAGAGGAGGAACAACAGCCCCTGTGATATTTGAAAGGAGAGTTTTGCAGTGGAAGTCAGATTTTGAGTTTAATCCAATGAGCTACAGGCATGTGAAATAGCAAAACCCATAAAAACAAACAGGCTGTCAATACAATATGCTTGTTCCAAAGAATACAGCGTGTACTGGGATTTTTAAAAAGGAACCATCTTTTAAGTCCCTATAAAAGCTAACACTTCCTGTGTTTAATCATGAGATAATTATCAAGTCCACTTGTGATGGCTCTTCATATTTTAAGCAAGTATGTTGTCGTTGCATTTAGTTAGATAGGTATTCAAACAATTTTCCTTCAGGTGTGGGGCCCCCACTGTGCCTGGCTGGTGCTTCAGGCATGTAAGGAGTGAACATTTCTGAAATCGAGGTCTGACGTGCAAATGAACGCGAGCGTGTAATTGCCACAGATATGGAAGGCAGAAATACAGTGTGAATCTGTCTAAATTGCCAGTGAGGAAATTCTACCCCACCATTTCTCCATCTACCTGGAGAGTGGGAATCTCCCGAGATTGTGGAAAGGCAGTATCCCTGTCTTACGGGGGTGTTAGTTCACCTGTTTGACAAATGTGTTTTCACAGATATTTGAGTGGTAGAGATGTCCAATCCCGACCCTCTGATTTTGATGAACCCACCCAATAGTTGGATCTTTTCAGCTATAAAATGAGGATGTTTTTGCTTTCACAGTTTCACTAAATGAAAATCAGAATTGCAAGGGAAATTGTAGTTCTGGTGACTTACTAGTTGATTTTATCCTGAACTGAAATGAAATGTTGAATCATCAGGCTTTTCACAAAACAACGTCAGACTAATTTTGACTTGTAAGTGTTGAAACATGTTCTCCTGACAATCTTTGAATGAAAGAGAATATTTTGACTTTCTAGTGCTTAAACACTGTGTTTTAGTTTGACCTAATCTGAACATTTCACTTGAGGTATGATAATTGCATCTTCCTGTGGTCTTTGTACAATTCCTCAGACTTGGATTGTGGGCTTTGCTTGCTTGGATTTCCCAAGAGCTTGAGTTTCACAGTCAGATTGTCTCTCCTGAGGAATTGGACCTCATGAAAATGCCCCTTGGGTAGCCTGATCCAACAAGATCGTTCAGCACAGTAGAAAGAGGAGGCCTCCAAAGCCCCACAAGTACCACAAATGTGACTGAAAACCAAGTTCAGTTCAGTTTGGACTTGGAACAACACAGCCTAATTTCAGTTTTTATCAAAAACATGCAAAAAAAACTTCAGCAAAACCTTCTGCAAGGAAAGATTTTCCAGTGAGAAATCACTGACAGAAAATTTAGAATCTACTCTAATAATTGTCCTATCACTGCATCAGCTTGTTCTGAAGTTTTTTTAGTATGAAGATATGTTTTGTGCATATATAGTTTAGAAGTGTTGTGAGTAATATTTTAGACCAGATTCCTCACTGCAAAATGAGTTCACCAGTGTCAGTGGGAGATGTTTGTTCACTCCCCATTGAGGAAAAATGTTGCATTAGTATACGTCCTCACAATCCATGCACACGATGTTATTTTTACATCTTGGGAAAAGAAATTTCTGATTTTTTTTTTTTGGTTGGGAGGGGACTTTCAATATGCTCCTGATGTCTTGTTTAGTGTTGTACAGTTCATACTTGTTTCACTTCACACAGCTTGCTCATATCCAATAAAAGCAGGTCCTTATCCAGATCATAAAAATAATACAAAATTACTTCACTAAAGAATGGAGTAACAATCCAGCTAGCAATGTGAAATTGAACTGATTAAATTGACTGAATGTTGGTCATGTGCTGTGTAAGATCAGTAGTCATTTAGCATTGACTTCAGACGTCTGTGAAATGCTAGAGTTTATACAGTTGTACAAGGAGAACCAGTCATATCTCAAGCAAATCTTCAGTTAAAGTTCTTTACATTACTGTGCAATCAAATAAGATACATTTCTAAAAGACTTTTACTGAGTTTATTCTGTCAATGCTGATTTTATTTCTTTTCTTACCATGATTATTATAGTAGAAAATCTAACCCATATATTTTTCCCTTAGAAAATTGCCTTCATGGTAGCCCTAGGACTGGTTACAACAGAACATTTGGAAGGTAAGATGCCCTATGTTGATTTACAGTTCAGTTTTTGCGTGAAATCTTTTCTGTTGGCTTCTCTGCCAGAGCATTTTACTGAGGATTGTGTTCAGATGACTTTTGAATCTCTCTAGAGAAGAAGATTCCACAGCCTCTCTGGGTAATCTGTTCAGTGTTCTGCTACCCTTCTGGTGAAGAAGTTCTTCCTCACGTTCAGGAGGAACTTCCTGGGCATCAGTTTCTGCCCATTGCCTCTTGTCCTGTTGCTGGGCACCACGGAGCACAGCCCAGTCCATGCTCTGACCCCTGCCTGCAGATATTTATACATATCGACGAGATTCCCTCTGAGTTTTTCCTTCTCCCATCCTATGAAGGGCAATAAAAACTGAAAAAATGAAAATATCAGATGAAATGTTACCTTTGCACAATTGTATCTTTCAGTCTCACAATGGTGGGTGACCTTACTTAGCTCTGCTCCCACCCCAAGGCACAGCTCAAGGGGCATGAGAACTGGGCGTGAGCACCAGCATGCTTAGTGCAGGCTGGTATTTGGACTCACTCAGTCATCATGGTCAGTGAAAAAAAAAATCCTGCAGAGGCTCTGACCACCACTGATCTGGTTGATGGATCTGTGAGGTTGAAAGATGTTTGCCCAGATATGCAGCAAGTGCCCTCTGTTCTCTCCCATGTGAGATGGACTTCCAGTTTTTGAGTTGATTGTCTGTCATTTCTAGAGTTCCACAGAATAATATGTAAAAGAGTGGTGAAAATCTGGCATTTGTTTCCTAACACTTTATTTACTTAAGACTACTCCTCACAAAGAATTCCTTCCCTCCATTTTCCCCACTTAGCCAAAAACTTAACGAACTTCCCATCTAATCCTGTGTTTGCATGAGACCCTTTAGCATGTCTTCCCAGGCTCCTGATTATGACTTCAAACAAATATTGCACAAAAGCTAAATGCAATATCACATAGTTTTCAGTTTCCTTCTCCAACCTTCCAAAAATAGCTTGCAAAAGTTAGCAGATTTTATCTTTCTTTGCCTGAGCTTTGTTGTTCTGAAATCATAAATGAGAGGGGAAAGAAGAGTTTGTTTTACAAATTTGCCAGTGGTGTGAGACAAGTTGGAGTGGCAGAATAGTTCTCATGGACAGAGATGGAAGTTAGGCCAGTACAAAATCCATACAAAGTGTTGGCCTCGTCTCTAGGGACACTGTTTCCAAGACTTGACCAGAAATACTGGCACCCTGTACTGCAGCAATGCTTAAATGGTATATGGGAATAATCAACACTTGAGAAGGGTGCTGGAAACCAGAACTAAGTGCTGGGGATCCAGTTTCCAAGTATCATAAACACCCTAAAAGCTCAGCTGTATCTTACTGTTGGATTACGGTGGGAGATCTTGCTTAATACCCTGAAGGCCATTTTCTGGTGCTGAGGGTGTTCTGAGATAGACCTCTTTAGCTCAGACGTTGAGGAAAGACACCAGACACCCTGCATAATCAGATGGTGTCCTGAGTTCCTGTTGGGTGTGCTCTGGGGCCTCTGGGCTGAAGAACATGCTCCTGCCAGTTCCTCTCCTGAGATGGAGCAAGACAGAATGGAGGTATCACCACCATGGGGGCATTTAGACTGTGCTGAGGTACCAGAGGCATCTTGTTAGAGTCTAAACTTTACCTTACAAAATTCACATAGGAAAAATTTTGGAGTAGAGCACACACTTCATGTCATGGGATGGATGCTGTGGCTCTCCTTGCTAAAGTGTGTCTGGGGTTTATAATCAAAATAATAGGCTCTAAAAGACATGCTTGTAATAATCTCAGTATTCTGAAGTGATGTCAAGAGCTGGAAAAAGAAATTCCATATGATGGAAATGGAATCCTAGCTCAGATCAAAGTAGCATTAAACCTACAGATTTCTGTGGCCAAGTAATCTGCTGCCTCTCTCTCTGTGTTTACAGAGTTGTGCACATGGCTCGTGGTTGCTAAACACAGTCCTCAGCATGTGCCATCTTCAATAGGTGCCACCATTTGGTGGAAGGGAGTTGTGGAAGTTTGGTGGAAGGGAGAAATGGGCTGCAGTCCCAAGAGCCCATCTGTGTGCTGGTGTTTGCCGTGACACATATACATACATATGACTCATAATGACATTTTGCAATCTCAGGATTATGAAGTTGTATGCTTCTGGGTGGATAAATCATCACATCCTGGTTAGAACTGAATCTAGCTGTGCCATTTCAACTATGTTTTTTCTAGACTCCATGGAGGAAAAGTAATGTAAATTGAATTTAGAAGGTTCTCTGTGCTTTCATATGATATGAACTAAAGGCTTAATTGCTTTAAATGCTTCCCTTTTGTTAATAGCAGACATCGAGAGTACTTTGAAGACTCTCTGATGATGCTTGCTGAATATGTGTCTGAAGGGATCATAATAAAATTCTTGTAGGGCAGCAGAAGTCTACCTTGAAGGAAGGAAAATATAAAAAATGCCTGTGTCCTGAATCTCACAAGGAAAAGCTTATTAATGTCAAACCTTGAACTGCAGCAAATATCAATGCTGATGCAACCCAATTATACTTTAGAAACTGAAACGGAACACAAAGCTCAAGGGGCTGAGGGTAAGATCATCTTGCTTAACAAGTTATATCTACATTTTTCCTTGATGAATGAGAAATACACAGTTCATGTTCCTTTCGATGGTTACAGAAATCCAGAGCAAGCGTCAAGAAAGAAAGAGAAGAAGCACAGCAAATCCAGCCTACAGTGGACTCTTCGAAACAGAGGTACTTTATCATTCACTTTTTTTACTACAGTTCCATGTCATATCACTAAAAGGTCTAAGTGTTTCTTACTACAAAAATATATATGAATGCAGAACCACAGATACTTGTAAAGAGATACTGATGTAGAAAAGAAAGAAAATATCTCATCTCACTGGCTAAGCAACAGGTTTTCTCCCCGCAACATCACTTGCTCCAAACTAGAATTCATCTTAGTTTTAATAAAGGCCAAAATGACTAAATTAATGTGGGACCTAATTACTCCTTTATCTACAAAGGCAGTCCCTTTAGATCATAACTGGAGAAGTGCTGCATTATATTCAAATGTGCATTGCTATTTCTCTTTTCTCATGTGCCAGATAATAAATGGAGATCTTTTTGCTTTTTTTATTAGTGACATTCATAAAAGGGGTGCGTTAGTTTAAGAATCAGTATGCTTTGCAGGGGGTATACAAATCTGCATAATAAATATAATAATGCATTATTTAAAATAAAATGCTCTGGATAATCTCTGTTGTCTGTTACACTGTTGCATTTACAGTAGAATTTGGTCCTGTGTAATATTGGATTGCAAACCTGGTGTAAAAGCAGCATATAAATAGGCTTAACTTTTTCTGAATTTTTTTTGTTTCTAAACTAACATATCTGCATTTATTCAGCTAATTAAAATTTCACCTTTAAAATTTCAGCACAGTTTGGGTTTACTGTCTGAACTTTCTACTGAAATTAAACTCAATTGCAACCAGCTCTCCATTTAGGCAAGACCTCTCTGTATTCTGAGTTCTCTAAGACTAAAGAAAGTGATTGTTCTTTATTTAGGCATAAGTGATGCAGAAGTTTTGGTATGCCAGTATTTCAGATTTCTGTCTTTGTTGGCAGATAGCAAACAGATGAGGCTAAGAAGAAACCCACCGCTGCAGTCAAACAGCTGAGTCGCTTGATTGTTCTTTTTTTCAAAGCCTTGGAGATTTTTATCCTCCAGAGCAGCTCTGGGCACTTGAGTTCTTCAGAATTCCTCAACTATTTTCTTCAGTGCAAATACTGATGTCCATAGTGCAGTATTTAACACAGTAGGAACTTTAGCCTTGCTAGTGTTAAATCTGTAGCGCCTTAGACCTTTTTGTCCTGATTATTAAAATACTTGCATCAGAGTTTTGTGGCTGTAGCCAGATTGGTGTTTGTGACAAACTCTATTACCTTTGAGCAGAGGTGGAAGAGAAGATGGCCTAGGTCTGCTGCACCCCTAGTTCATACTTCTCATCATATCTATTCTCAAAAGCATATGCTGAAATGAAGGATGGCGTGGAGAAAGAAATGTCTGTGAAAGATTCCTGTGGCTGACCAGCTGTGTCCTCATTAGGAGCTGTCATTAAGTACTGACCATGGGGAATGTCATTCAAGTAAAATGGAGGCAGATGGTTTTTCTCTGATCAATTAGCTGCTCAGACTGATTTGCTAATCAGTGAGTTGAGGTATTTGTGGCATTTCAGGCATTTTGGTGGAGTTCAATTTAGTCTGCTGAATGATCTTTAATTCATGATTGTTTAAATTGAGATTGCATATAAATTAGACTTTTTATTTGCCAACACCCCTCAAAATGGCAGGAACTCAGCATTTGTAGTGGTGATACTAGCTTTGATTGCAAAAATATGATCATGGTCTTATGTCTTCACTTAAATGGTGTGCTTTTTCTTTTCAAAGCTTTGTTCTTAAAAAAACGAGATACCATTTTATTTTCTTACTCTCAGTAGCCTTTTTTTATAGGAAAGGTTATGTTTTGGGCCGGTTATTTTTTGAAGAAAGAAAGATCTATTCAAAATTCATTAACAAACTGGAAGGCACCCATCTATAAGAGAATAGTTTGTTCACCACAGAATGAATCATTTATTAGCAAAACAGCACCAATTTAATGTAGCGGGTTGTGCGCTCCGGCCGAACACCAGTGCACCCACTAACATTATTTACTCATTTTCTGCTGTGAGGTAAGGATTAGGAGAAAAGCAAAGCAGGCCCAAAACTTTAAAAGGTATAATGAAAGCTTTATTAACAGAACTAAAAGAAAAATAATCAGAATAAACCTTCAGCACACTTCTCATTCCCCCACCTCATACTTTCCTTCCCACTGACAACGTAAAGAGACAAAACCTGGAACTTTCAGTCAGTTTACCACCTCTAAAATAGTCTTTCTTCAGTTCACTTAGAGAGAGGAGTCTCTCCTGCCATGCCATGGAGACTTTTCCACAAGAAAACCATTCTCTCGTGGCTTCATATCACAGCAAATGAGCTGCTCGGAAAGGAAGTCTGTTTGCAATGTGAAAGTCCCTTCCCTTGACCTACAGCTCTTCCCACAACTGCTTTCGAGGGCTCATCTCTGTCTCATGGGGTACTACTTTAAGGATGAGCTGTTCTGGTATAAAAGCAAGAGGTCTTCTCTTCTGTCTCTGGAAACAAAGGCTCTCTTCTTCTATCTCTGGAAGCAAGGTTCCTCTTCTTCTGTCCCTGGGGTAAGGGTTCTCTTCTTCTGTCTCTGTGGCAAGGTTTTTCATCTCTCTCATTTCTCTCTCTGTGTTCAAGTTTCTCATTAGATCACAGCTACTTCAACATCTGCTTGCTTCAGCACGGGTGCCTTTGCTCAGGCTGCAGTTAGAATGCTACAACCCCCCAAATTGCATTAATGGTTTACAGGGAATAGTCTAGTATATCATAGTCCATCACCATGGCCTTACAAAAGAATTTCAGCTCCTCCATTTAAAGCATCTCCTCTTTCTCCTCCCTCTGGGCTTCGGCTCCTTCTTCACTGACCTCAGTGTCTCCACATTGGTTTCCTCGTGTCTTCACTCTTCCTCTTACTTGAGAGAGGATTGATGTCTAAAGTTTCATCTGTGCACTAGAAAAGTCAGTATCTCTCCCAGGCTCTGCTGTTGGTCACACGATCTCTGCTGGGCAGCGGCCGAGGCTGCTGCGAACTTTTCCCAGGGAGAGGAGAGGGCAGGGGCGGCAGGATCTCAGCAGCCAGGGCAGGACTGAGCTGGGGCAGGATCTCAGCAGCCAGGGCAGGACTGAGCTGGGGCAGGATCTCAGCAGCCAGGGCAGGACTGAGCTGGGGCAGGATCTCAGCAGCCAGGCCAGGACTCAGTGGCAGCACGCTGATATCTTTCCCTCCCCTGCCCGGCGGCTGCGGGCAGGACTCAGGCCCGGCCCCCCACGGAGCAGCCCTGGGCCGGCCGAGTGGCCTTGCCTGGCCTGGCCTGGCCTGGCCTGGCCCCCTGGTACCTGTCCAGAAGCTGGAAGCAAGGGAGAGTCTCCTGGGCTTCTCCTTTCTTAAATGTGAATCACAGAGGCGTATTCAGCTTCTTAAGTGGCGAAACAGAGTGCCCATCTTACAACTAGCCAGCTAATTGGTTCTCTCAGGCCTGAAGGAAGCTGTCAAGTTCCTTACTGGGAAAAATCACTTCCCAAACCATGACAGCCCTCTAGTTTTCTGCCAAGCAGAATCTAACAATATCTAATGGAGGAAAATGGTGCTGTTTCCAGTCCTGCTGTACAAGTATAGGATGGCTCAGAGGAACAATTTGAGGTCCTCCAGACTATTAACAAAGCCTGGCTTGATACTGACCACAGCTTGTGCCATTGGACAAGGCTGGCCATGGGCTTTGTTAGATTAGTTAAATATCTCAGACAGGTTTGCGGTGTTCTCTGTAAGTTTGGTGACCTCAGCAGATTGAAATCACTGCCAGCTCCTCAAGGTCCTGCACATTCACTTCTGAAAGAAAAATATTTTGCTAAGGCCCTCACTCATTGCTTGCAAATGAAGTATGTTCCTCTGAACTGTAGGCAGATGTCACAAAGGTAGCAATGTTTTTCCTGCAGGTGAGAAATCCATCACCATTTTTATATATGCAAATAAAGCTGTCATCTCACGGCAACAGTTTTCCGTTATGGACATTGTTGGGCTTGGAGTTAGTTTTGCTGTACCCTTGCTCTTACCAGCCCATGCAACGTATCCTGCAACCCCATCAATAACATTTACAATTTGTATTTCTCTCTTCTTAATAAAATCTAATGCACAATAAACTGCCCTATGAAAAACTTGTTAGAAAGGTAACTCATGCAACTGTTTGTCTGACTGTGCCAGTGGTCAGTCTAAGTAGCCTTTGGAGAGCTGGTTAGGTATGATGTGAGCCCATGGAGATTGGTAATTTGAAATGTAAGAGACAACCAGAGCACTTTGCAGTGACATGGGGGTTGGTTTCTTTTCCCTTGTAGAGGAAACGCCTTGCATCGAATTATTTGAATAACCCCTTGTTCCTTTCAACGAGAGGTAAGCATATTTTTAAATGAATATACTACTATTCTAATGACATGTTAAAAATTTATTAGCAGGATTTCATGTGAGTTATTGTTAGGATACCATAGAGCGTTGCTTTGTGTAATGTCTCTGCATTTTTTAATATGGAATGAAAATAGATTGTTTTCCTGCAAAAACAATGGAAGGATAAGGCTAAAGGTCACAACTGTGTGTAGAAATGGATCCAAAGCCTCTGCAATCAGTGGAAAACCTGATCTCTGGCACTTTAAGCACCATGCAGTGATAGAACTGATTGAAGAAAGTAGTGTTGCCAACCCCAGCTACTTAAAAATACATATTGAAAAATAACTGCTCTTCTAGGCTTTTCATTTGCCTCTTTCCACCAGCTTTAAGAAACTGCTCTCCATCCTCAAGTACTAGAAATTGCCCATACCTTTTGCTTCAATAACAAGGGCTGAAAACCACAGTTTTTCTGATTCCAGGAGGTAGAGCCATAAATCTAGATCTGATGACCTTGAAGATGCCTTCCAGTCTTGTATTTATAAGAACTCCAAATCTGAAAGTTAATAGTAAATGCCTTGAGAATTAACAACTCATAGGAGCCATTTGGGGATGCTGATGATTAGCTCATGGGAAGAAGTGCATTTCAGGAAAAAATGTGCAACACAGAGAAGACAAAGAGTTGGGACATGTAAGGTGAAACACAGAGAATGTTGAGTATAGTTTAATTCTTCAGACGAGGCCTGTGTAGTATTTTAAGGAAGAAAGTGAGAAGCTTGAACTCAAGAAGAGGAGACAGAAATTTGCCAGTAAAGAAATTTGATTCTGTCCTTGCCCTTGTTTTGCCTTCATAACTTATTCTCTACTGAGATGCATTAGAGGCAAGGGAAGAGAGACTTTTTTCTAAGTTAAATATTATCTCAGTATTAGGAGCATTTGCAGGGGTAATTATAATTGAGACATGAAGTTTTGACAGTTTTTCAGTGTTTGCTTGATCTCCCTGTCAAGTGTCATGTTTAGTGCTTGAGATTCACCTTTCTGCCTCTGCCTTGACTTCCTGCACCACAGGAGCACCGACTGAAAGGCCGTGGTGCTTCTCTCTGCCTTCAAAACTTCATGTGCCTGATACAGACACTTGGCCTGCTTACCATATGCCTCTAATGCATTTGGTCTCAGAGGACAGGAGAGGTTATTACAGTAAACAGCTATGATGACATGCCTCTTAGCAGGAAGCCAGGCTCATGTGAGCCCCACTGGAAAGAACATTATTCCTGGCTTAGTTTTGTCTTCAAAATTAAAATTGTAACTTACTGTTTGTCTTACCATAGCTCTTGTTTTTCCCACATAAACATATGTGAGAAATCAGGACAGAATGGCACTGTTAGCAAGTTGTGCTGCCAGCCCCTTTGTGGTTTTAAGTTAGGGTTCCAGATCTCTGACCTTCCTTTCATGACATGTTTCTCATTTTATTTGCAAGGAGGTAGGCAAGTGACAGAGCTCTACTGATGCAGCTGTCTCAGAACTTCCTGGAAATCAGCAACCTCTCTCCTTAATCATTAATTCCTCTTTGAGTCCTGTACCTTTGGTTTTTCTAGAATCCAGAATATGTGCTGGAGTTCTGCATATTCTGAGAACACTGAGATGGACTTCTTTATAGTAGAATCCCCCACCTCTGCAAGGATTTTTTTGGCACCAGCACTGTTTTGCTGGATGCTGTGCAAGCGCTGAACAGAAGGCAGGTGCTGTTCCAGATTGCTTGGCTCTGCAGTGTTGCAGTTCTCCAGCTTCAATGCTGGATGGCTGCCCCTTCTCTTATAAAGTACTCCTTTAGTAATATTGTCTTCAGTTTAATTTTTCAGCAACTAGAAGAGGGAAGTGAACATGTTTTAAGAAGTTTAAAACTTTGTAGCAAAAGTGAGCTGAAAAGGCAAATAAACTAACTGGAAAAAATCCCCATGATATCCAGGAAACAACTGTCATTTCTGGAAGTACAGAAGAGGACAATTCTTGTAAATTTTGATCAAAATGTTAATTAATCAGGATTCATTTATATGAAAATGTCTTATCTGAAATGAGGTCACATCCCCTGACATGTACCATTTGTACAAAAGATTCATCAATTATCAAGCCTCTGTTTATCTGAATAACATTTATATCCCCTGAGTAATCATGGTGTCATACAGTGGTGGATCTTTGTGTGTGTATTTTAGGATGTGAAGTAGCATCTACAGATTTTATAAGTCTATGATTATTTATGGAACTCATTGCCAAAGGATACTACAATTATTGGGAAAAGTAGAGAAAGTCGTGGAAGAAAAAAATCTATCAAAGGCTGTTAAATATAAAAATGAAGATGCAAGCTCATGGTTAGGGAAGCCCATAAACTGCCAGCATCAGAAGGATGCTTCTGGATTTACTCAGTGTTTGCCCTGTTCTTGCACTCTGTGCAGGAGTGGCAGCACTGTGTGCTGTTAGCAAAGGACACGGGGATTTACAGCCTGTGGTCCAAGTTAGGTGAAGCTGTTTCTTCATTCTCAAGCTCCTTTTCCTGCATGTGTGTGAGGCCTGCTCGTGTGCACATCTTCACGTGCATGCACACATCCGTGTGTAAAACCAGTGCGTAACAGCGGGAGGGGACTTGCAGGTGGGTCTGATATCAGGGATCACAATGTGACAGCTGTGTTCCCACTCTGATCAGAGAGGGAGCTGAAGGAGGACAGGAGGGAAATATCAGTTTGGTGGTCTCCACTTTAATCCAAAGAAAGGCCTGTCCATTAAGCGTTTTTCACTGGGTCACTGTGCTCCAGCCCCTTGCAAGAACCCAAGGGAATGGCTGGACCTGTGCCAGGGGCATGTTAAGCTGGATATCAGGGAAAGGTTCTTCCCCCAGAGGGTGCTGGGCACTGCCCAGGCTCCCCAGGGAATGGGCACAGCCCCAAGGCTGCCAGAGCTCCGGGAGCGTTTGGACAACGCTCTCAGGGATGCACAGGGTGGGATTGCTGGGGTGTCTGTGCAGGGCCAGAGTTTGGACTTGATGATCCCTGTGGGTCCCTTCCAACTTAGGATATTCTGTGATTCTGTGAAATCAGCAGCAAAAATTGTAACACACAGTGCAATTTCCATAAAGCTCTTACTTTTTCCTGGCTTTTTATTTTTGGACCAAAGTGTGTTGAGTTCCACAATTTGGTTTTTTTTATGGAAGGTTTGGCCTGCTTTCCAGTGAGCTCTGTTGGTTCTTGTTTGTATCAGGTTGTGAACACAATCACTACAGACTCAGTTCATCCAAAGGTCACTGGAGTTCTGGGTGGGAGTAGTTTGATGAGGAGGAGTTGACGATACCATCAGGCTGACTCGCACAAGGAGCTGACCATTTTGTCAGGGAATCAGCTCAACATTTAAATCTGTGTTTAACGATTAGTTGGAGGCACCCATTTCATACTCCATGTTAAGTGCATTGCTGGTTCAGGGCCAGCCTTTTCAACACCCAGCATGCTGAGGTCCTTTAGGAAAACTTTTTGACTGCTGCCATTTGGAGAGGAGCTCTGCATGAAAATTTCAAATACTGTGATCTTTTAGCATCAGACCTTTGGACATGGGATTCCTGCAATGTACATTTTTAAATCTCAGGTGCTAATTCCACTGCTTGCTGTTACGTTCCTTCCTGCCAGTGTTAATTTTGGCAATGTCCTGATCTCCTATGCCACATCTTGATTAAAATGACTCCTGAAGCTGAGAACTAGCAGCCGCTGCAGCAATGTATTTTCCACTAATCTGTTTTCTGCCCTTCTTTTATATGCTAGCAAATGAGGATCCATTCTGGAAGGTATGTGTGGCAAAGTTTGTGTATTAGCAGGTATCTTTCTCATCACTGTGTATTCAGTGCTTGCTTCTGATTATTGTAGTCACTCTCAAGGTACCTAATTGCAGTATTCTCTTCTACCACTTAACTAAATCTTTGAGTCCTTAAGCTAGAATTTCAAAGAGATGAACTCTTGGGTTTTCACACGTAAGCCTTGAGTTTAGTCCCTTTGTTGATTCCACTGATTGAGAAATTGCTAGTCCAGATTTATGGGTTTAATGAAAATTTTATAAGAAAAATAAGTAACCATTCTAGTTTGTAAAGATTAAATCTCTTTACATTGACGTTAAAATTAAGATCCTTTCAGTGGTAGTTTATAAAGAGTAATATTTTGGAGAGTGATTTTTTGACAGAATTCAAGATACAAGCCTGATTAAAACTGCCATGTAACTTTTTAATGACTATTTCTAAAAATGAAAGCATGCTCTTGGAATTAAAAAAAAAAAAAAAACAAACATATAAAATTACTATTTTCCTTCCTGGAAAGCCAGTAGGAAATTTTTGAATTTTTGTAATGATTCACAAGGCGTGAGAATTTCAAAATCAGCGTCTCCTTTTTTAAAAAGAGTAATTAATGTTGCCACCAGATTAGCATAGCAATCTACTACATGACATTGTAACGTTGATGATGAGTCTTAGTTCATGTTATGTATTGCTTCAGACAAAGCACTACTCGGTCTTGTTGGAGAAAGGTTGTCAGAGCAAATCTGAGCAGAGAACAATTAGTGCCAGGGAGAAAGAGGCCAGAGGAGCTCACAAAAGAGGGTACATAGCTCAAGGCTGTGCTCCAGTTTCCTGTTTCCCCAGCTGCTCTTCGAGGCCATGAGCATGAAACACGGAACTGTGCTTCTTCCCCAGAACCCTTTCCTTGCTTCCTTCTGCTTTGGGCATGAAGGACAAGTGATGCCCACATTCACTCTGATCCAGGAGAGAGCCATGCGTGGGGATACACATGTTGTAGTAACACACTGGCAAAGAAAAAGGGAAATAATGTGGCTATGTTATTCAACTCTCTCCTGTGTTTGATTAGTTGGGTTTTATGTTTCTGTTTCAATTTATGGAACTTGCTTCTGGCTCATTTGTTGTTTGTATTTGTTGCTATCATATATCTATTATTTCTGTCTTCTGTGTCTGTCAGGGTCCTTTTGACAATTAGATTTCGTGTTTGAAGGAGCCTGTCTGCTGCAGTAGAGACTTTGAATGCTGTATAGAGAGAAGTTCTCAATGGATTGACTTTACCCAGGGCACCCTTCTCTTGCAGAACGAAATCCACCATGATGAGCACTGCACTGCTTGCAAGCGTGGAGTTAATTTGCAGCCCTGTGGCACATGTCCTAGAGCATATCACCTCAACTGCTTGGACCCACCCCTCAAAACTGCCCCCAAAGGGCTGTGGGTCTGCCCAAAGTGCCAACAGAAGGTAAGCTACACCGACCGTGGCATACCAAGAAGGGAAAATGGGAGACACCTCGAATTTGTGTACCCCTGCACAAATCTAACTTGTGGTTGTAGCTTAGTGGACTACGTTAGGTAAGGAAGTACTGAGAGGCTTTTAGTGCAGTTTGCAGCATTTATAGCTGGTATTTTTCTCCATCCTAGAGTTAGAACATACATGGAGTGCTGTAGCTTGCTTATAGTTGCTAAGAATTGTCCTCTTAAAATGTGTCTTCAGTTCCTTCAGCTCCTTCCTTTACAGTAACACGGCCAGCATGTAGCCAGACAAAGAATGTAACTCTTAGAGATGAGGGAGGCAGTGTCCGAAGACACTGTTCACCAGTGGATCTGAAAGGTGTGAGGAGAAAACGTCCTTTTCTTTAGATCATGTTTGTTACACACAACTGTTCATCACAGTGATGTGAGATATGCAAAACTGCCTAGTTGCTGTGGATAATGCTGATTGTACAAGTAAGAAAAAAATTACTAAAAGACTAAAGGGTAGATTCTGTGCCACAGAGTTCCTTGTGCTTAGCCTTGAGATCACTTTTATGTTCTGAGACAAGGAACCAAGTTCTGGTCCTGCCAAACTGTAAGGCTGGAGCAAACATTAATGTGTGTTGTTTTGGAATCCTAACCATTTATTGTTTCCCGGGCTTATAGGTGTTAAAGAAAGATGACAACGTGCCATGGACTGGAACTCTGGCTATTGTTCACTCCTATGTTACTCATAAAACAGGTAGGGATTAACTCAGCCATTTGAGTCCTTAGCAGAAATACTGAAGTAGTGTTACAATGCTGCCAGGTTTGATGGTGTAGGTCATAGGGCCATAAGTGACTGGGGAGAGCAGACATTTTCTCTCCCCTTCCCCTTGGTCTGCTCCTTTGCCATCTTCTCTCTGTCAGGAAGTTGAGAGTGATCTCTCAGGAACTTCACTCTCTGGAGGAAGCTGTCATCAAAGTGGTGCCTTCCCTGGAACAGGGCTGAAAACAGGGTTTTGAGGCAGAGTCGGGCTAAGCAGAGCCATGTAATGGGGCATGTAGCACAATGCCAGAGTAGTGTCCCAGACAGCAGAGCTATAGCAGCTTCTGATAGTTTCAGTGCTGTGTGGTATGGCAGCCACTGGAGTCATACGCCGTGTGACAGCTGCGCGTTGAGCATTACTGTTCTTTAGTTCCCTGTTGCACTCTTCCAACAGGCTGTTTTGGGCATTGGATCCTGTTTTTAAGGACCTTTACGGAGGTCTGGCACAGTTATAATTGTTCTTTTCTGCCAGGGTCACTAGCTATTGCCATTCCAAGGGGCTGGCCTCTTTCTAAATACTATTCACCTCTTTCTTGGAGACCTCCAGGATCACATGTGGTCTAAGGATGAATTTTAATTCACCTTAAAGGTGCACTGTACCTTGTGGGTTGTCCTCCTGTGTGCTAACAGTTGACATAGACACGTGCATAGAATCCCAGAACCATTTAGGTTGGAAAAGACCTCCAAGTTCATTGAGTCTAAACCTGTAACTGATCCCACCTTGTCAACCAGCCCAGGGCACTGAGTGCTATGTCCAGCTGTTCCATGGACACCTCCAGGGATGAGCACTCCACCACCTCCCTAGGCAGCCCCTTCCAATGCCTGACCACACTTTAAGTGAAGAAATGCCTGCAAGCAGAAACTCCAGGTTTCTTTGGTTGTACTTGCTGACAAAAGGCTAATGAGTCCTTAAACTCACCATGCAAAATACCTGCTTCTGTTTTCTCTCCTCAAGTGCACAGTACATCCTTTTCTTAACCTCTGAATCCTTAATCTTATTGTTCCACAGTCAAAGAAGAAGAGAAGCGAAAGTTATTAAAGAGGAGGAGTGAGCTGAAGAGTGAGCACAGACAGTTAGAAGAAAAAGATCGACTTCTCAACAGTGCAGTGAAGGTAGGACACCTGATGGGGACACAGAGTCTCCTGAAGAGATGTTTGTATAGAATTTAAGCCCAAAAAAATGGTGTTTTGTGGCTAGAAAGTTATTCAAGCTCCCAAGCAATAGATTTTCAAGTGTGAATGTGTTTGTCTCTGAGGAAGTACGTGTGCATTTCCTTTATGCACAAAAGCAAGCCATTCTGGCAGGCTGAGGAAGAGGAATCACTTGAATTCCTGTGGCAAAACACACACAAACAGAACTCCCCAAATAGCCCTGACTGCCTTCCTTGTAGCTGCATGCACAGCTCTGAGCTACCCAATGACTTCAAGGCACTTCCATCCTCTAGGTGAAAACTTTTGTCACAAGTGTGTCCTCTGGTGGTAGCTGCTTGTCCATTAGCTCAAACCTCCTGATATTAAGTAGAAATAACCGTCTTTACTGAATGTTGTAGCATCTCTCCATGACTGGACATGGACTATTTTGTCTCTCCAAACTAATTTGAAAGCTAAATGTTGTCCAGTGGTGTCTTCCACAAATGTTGTGCTATGAGAAGCAGTCTCTGGCTGAATGGGCTGAATTCAAAGCCTAATTCCTACCCTTCACGGCTGAAGGAACTGATCTGGGGCTACCTCCCGCCTGAGAGGTACCTGTTTGTGTGCATGGCAATCCCAATAAATATTTGACACTTCCTTACCCTGGAAAAATCAAAGTGGCAGCTGCAGGAATAACTGGTCACTGCTTGTTTTACCATTGCAGTTATCCAGAAGAGGCATGTTAAAATATTTATCACATAAAACAGAGTGGAAGGAAATGCAATAACTTATTAAAAGACATCACTGTGGGAATATTCCCTGTACATGTGTATAGCACTAATGGAATCACATGTGTATGCAGTGGGCTGAGGAATTTGGAAGAAGAAAAGGCATCAGCTATCAGGTGTGTGCCATGGCTGTCAAAATCAGTAAGATTTCTACCTAAGCAGAAACAGGTTCTTTCAGTGGGCAGCACTGTCTTATTTAAATGGTAATATCAGCCAATGATTATATTTATTGGAAATGTATCCACTTGAAAGGAGAAAATAAATTAAAGGTCTCCCAGCACAGAGCAATTTCATTCTGACATTTTAACAGAGATTTATATGAAAAAGAACACTCTCATACACCCTACAGCTGCAATGGTAAAAAGAGAACATAATTTATCTTTCATCTGAAATTTCATCTCTCTAAACCAACCTCCGAGCAGCTCCACACAGTTGCTTTCCAAACAAGTTGATTTTCAAGTGAGCATTTCCCAGTTCCCCAGGACTGGAGAGTCCCCACCCCTGGGCAGTCTGGACCACAGCCCAAGAGCAGCAATCTGCAGGCAAGGGATTGGTTTGGTCAGAATCCTGGGCACAGTGGCAGAAAGAAAACAGGCTTCAGTATCAGAGGCCGCTGTCCCCTTCCATCCTGCAGACAGGGTGTGGGTCTGTTCCTCACAGAAGAAAGGGGTGCTGCATGCAGCAGTCCATGGTTGGGGAGGGAAAGGAGAATTACTGATTCTTCCTATCTCTCCTTGGAGAAATGGAGGATTTGGGATGCCTTTGTTTAGCTGCTGCTCTCGTGCCCATTTGCACGGAGGTTTGTATGTCAAGCGATCACAGGGTGCAGTTTGGCCACCCTGAGGGATGAAAGCTTTCTTGTGAGTGCCCTGGTGTAACAGTTGTGCCTTGGAGCAAAGCTTTCTGCCAGAAAAGTATTGATGTCATGTTCAGTGAGATTACTGTATCTTCACAGTGCCTATTCCCTGAAATGTGTGGCACATATGAAATGCATCCTAGTGAGGTTCACCCACCCAGCATTTATCAGGGTCCTTCGGCAAGAGCGAGAGAGCTGAGTGGTGCCTTCTGTATTTTCAGTAACACAGCCATTGCACTCCCGTGCCAGGCACCTCTGTGGAGTGCAGAAGGTGTTCCTGGCAGGCTGTCTATAGCATGGAGTCAGAAACATCCTCCAAATGCATTTCACCTGGGAAGAATATTGTTCCCTCAGACAGCTGCTGCAGTGTGTGCAGCACTGGTGATTACTCCATTTGTTAAGCTGTGGTTTTGCTTTCCCCAAAGGAGAACATACTTCATTTGAGCAGAATGCACACCCAAGGCACCAAAGGCTGTTTGGAGCGATGTTTGACACCACTTTGAATGTATTCTCAGTCTTTCCTTCTCTCTCCCCTTCTCTTTATTTGACAGAAATGCTTAGAGCTAAAAACCAGCCTGATGGCCCAGCAGAAAGGGACTCAGTCATCACTGGAACGTCTCAAAACCCTCATTAGACTGATACAAAATGAGCAGATGATTCAGGTTACCATGACGACCACCACCACCACCTCCCTGCTATCCATCCCCTGGATCAAACCCTCCCCTGCCTCTGCTGCCATGCACAAAGCCTTGCAGCCATCACAGGGTAACAACTGACAAGAGTTGCCTGTGCGAGGTCTAAGGAAGGGGGGATGAGAAACTTTATGCACGTGAGCAGAGGAGAGATGGAACAAAGGACAGAAGGAGCAATCTCAGTTTTGATACACTTAGAGACTTGCAGACCAGTCAGCCCAGTTTGGAGGTCACTGTGGCAGCAGGTTCCCACAGCTGTGCTGCAGTTTTGTATTTGCCAAGACCTTCAGTGCTTCTGACATTTTGGTTTTTTATGTTGGCCTTAACGTATTTATGACTGAGGATGAACAGGAAAAGCACGGCTGATAGGAGGAGGGATAGCCTTTTGTGGAGGCAGACAGGCTTTCTGTTCTGAGGGAAAAGGAGTTAGTGAGGTATTAGAGAAGTAGTTGGGCTGAAAGCTATGTGTGTGGGGGGAAATTGGTGAGCTAACCAGAAACTGAGCTACTTAGGACTTGACTTGATTGTTTTCAGAGGAACAAGCTTGGCCCCATTGATTCAGGTGACCTGGAGATGGGGTCGTTGTGACCAGAACAGCATCATGGACACTCACAGAGCCTTGGAAACAAAAGATCTTTTTTTTTCTGTATTATTAGACTTGAGAATTGCAGATATTTAAATAAAGAAACTGTATGAAGTTAGCATTTCTAGTAAAATATTGAAGTATTTTCATGCTGATGCTTCTGTATATGCGTTCTGAAATATTTAAAAAATACGACTGTAAAACTCCTTTTGCAGGTCCTTTTTACTTATTTTCCTATCAGTGTATTTTTCTCATGGAGTTTTTGTGCAAGGTTTAGCATCAGCCATAACAGTGGATAACTTTGACAGTTTGGGTTTCATTTTTTAAAGAGATTATTTTGTGGTCTTCTTTCTTTTTGTTAATTTTGGATTCTTCTTTAAAGAAAAGCAAATAAAGATTCTGGGTTTTGTTTCTTGTCAGTACAGATAATATGCCAAAAAGATAACTTTACATTCTTGTACTGCATTTTTATTGTTAAAGATATGTAACATGATTTTTTTTGGTTTTGTTTGGTCGGGGTTTTTTTTGTTTGGTTGGGGTTTTTTTGTTTGTTTGTTTGGGGTTTTTTTGGGTTTTTTTTGTAGAAATATCTGCTGAAATGGTACAGGAAAAAAAACTGCCTCGAGGGGTTGTTTCTCAAACTGGAGACTTGAACTCAAGCCTTCTGGGGCAGGGCCAGGGCGTGGAAAATTAAAAGGGTTTGGGGGGATTCCTTTAACATTTTGTTGGATTTTAGCATATTTGGGAAGTGTTTAGCATTAGCCTGAGAAAATCCCAGTGCACCTGCTTGGAGCTGCTCTTCCTGGTTCTGCAGGGCCCTGAGTGGCCCCTGGGGCTCCATGTCCTGCGGCTGCCTGGGAAGGTGGTGATGGACACCCTTCTTTTCTCAGCTCACACTCCCCTGTGCCACTGTCTCTGTCCTTATGGTCTCCATCCATTGGCACAGCAGGTACTTATGGAAAGGCAGCAGAGCAGGATCCAAGGCTGGTCTCTCACATCAGCATATCACATGGTGCCGAAGAGCTATTTTTGTTTTTAATTTATAAAAATAAACACACGGGGGACTGGCTTTTTCTGTTGCCCATCACTAGGCAGCACGTGGTCCCTTCAACCGTTTTCACAACTCCGGGAGAAACTGTGCAGTACTATACAAATCTATTTTAATACACAACACTCGATTGAACAAGATTTTTATATTCTTTTATTGATGAACAAAGTGAACTAAGTAAAACACAGTTGTTATACATTGAGTAATGTATGCAATTATGCATTCTGAGTGGCTTGCAATGTAGATGTTTTCAGGTTTCATGATTTTTTTTTTCCTTCTCAGACAAATGGAAAAAAAGGAAAAGTGTGGAAGGTTGAATATGTGAAGCATTTCTGAAGAACTGTCTTCAACTGTTAAAAGTAGTTATTTTGAAAAGGGGGCTGTCCAGTGGATAGTGTGCATAGAAAAAAAAAAGAAGTGTTTGTCTTAAATATGCCAATGTAGTTTTACTTCTTTATGATGCATTAAACTTGACTGACAATTTCCTGGCCTTGTTGTGGTGGTCTCTGCTGCCCAGGGCCCACTGAGGGACCCCCTCCCTGTCCAGACTCTCTCTGAGCAGGGGGAGGAGGAGGGGGGAAGGGACTGCTGCTGATTTCTCCACCACTGTGCTCGATTTTCAAACTTAAGCACTGCAAGAATGAGTACAGTACTTGCTGCCTGTCAGGAAGGTGGCCTCTTCCTTGAAGGCCACCGTGTCCTTGCTTAGCTTCCCACCTCTTGGAATAATTGCCAGTGGGCCAGACCCCCCTGGGCTTTGCTTTCACACCTGCACCCTCAGGTGCTCTTCAAATGTGTGGTGACTCTATTTTGTAAAGTAATTTATAAATCACTTTATAACTGCTATAGTAGTAGTAGCAGTAAAGAAACAGGGAGAGAGTGCTGGTTTCTGGCTGGTGGAAGGGATGGAACTTCTTCCCAATAAAATTCATCAAATTAAAGCAAAACACTGTCACAGCTGCATAAAGCCTGCCACAGTGACTAGTGCTTATGCAGAGCAGAAACAGGGTTGGGCTTTTCTTGTCGGGGTAGAGGAAAGGGCATTTTTTTTGTCTGGGAGGGTGTTGCCTTGTCTTCAGCTCCTGGCAGTATTACTGGGCTTTAATTTCAGGCTGCAATAGGCAAGGGAACTCAGCACTGCACTCCTGCTTCCCCTATGGCTCAGCTGTCCCCTCTGACATGGAAGGCAGGCTGATTTTTCCTAATATTGCTTCCAGTATTGGAAGACACCTCTCCCCCATGCCAGAAAACTCCCCGAATCATATGTGATCATCATCATCATCTGTCTGCCACCATCGTAACCTTTAAACTCAGTACTGTGCTAACAGACAGGAGCCATTTACAGAGCTCTGCATGCTGCCTTAATAATTAATTCAGTTGCAAGAGAGTGTAGCCTTTAATCTTTGATAGTAATTGAGGTTTTGGGGGAGATTTGCAGGAGTCACGGTAGCCTCCGTGTTCCTTGCTGTGGCATGGGCATTGTCTCTGCAAGGAATCAGGAGCTGCAGGGTTCCCAGCCTTCCCTCCCAAGTGGAAGTTATTTTTACAACTCTGTCAGACTTCACAGCTTCAGGGCTCTTTATTTTACCGTGACAGTCTGTTTTCTGTGCACAGGACTTTTTCACATGCCCTAAGTTATCTTGCAGAGGATCTGCCCTGCAAATAGCTATTGGAATGAAGCGTGTTTGTCTCCAAGCCTGTCAGTTTTGCGTTTGCACCTCTTCAAATTCTTCCTCCTCCCTGTGCCTTGTCCCTCAGAAATGAGAGGAAAAGGAACACTTCTCTCTGTTGGGAAGTAACACAGAGCAATGCCAGAATGAGGAATTTTTGTGTCAGGATCTCAGATGTTTAAAGGTTTCATAGTCTTTAGAGGGAGAAGCCACTGGTTCCTGGTTCTATTTGAGTTTCCTTACCTGGTCTCCAGCCCAATTCACTGTACAAACCACCAACCCTCAAGGCAGTCTTTTCTCAGGCAAGGCCAAAGAGGGCATTCATGGCACCTCACTACAGTCTTCCATCGCTCTCAGGGGATGCTGGAGGACACTGGATTCCTTTCCAACATTCCATGAACTAAAATGGCTTTCCAGAATGTGCATGGATAAAAAAAATCAAACTCTTCAGATTGTTCAAATGAGTATTGCTCCACCAGGAAAGGCACAGATTTCACCCCCAGCCATGTGTATTGAATACAGGATTTACACACTTTTCACAGTCGTACCTCTGACTTTGATGAAGTGTTCCTGCTCAAAACAGGGCATGTTTGCTTCTGCCTTCTTTGTCATTGAAAACCTCTTGGAAATGAACAGGGTATGAACAGGAGCACTACAGGCCAGTAGAGCCTTGACTGAATGTGAGTTTCTCACATCAAAAGTTCCAGGTGCTGGCAGTAACTCTCCCCCACCTTCTTCCCCCATGATCCAGCACCCCCATGACCTCTCGAAAAGTGAGAGTGTTGGCAAACCTACATTTTCCACAGCTGGGAATACAAACTAGTGAGGAAACTAAAGGAGGGATGTGTGATTGTACCATCAATCCCATTAAAAGTTCAACTTGCTGCCTAAGTCCACACTGATCATGCGAATAAAATATCGGCAGCTTTTCTATTATTAGTCTCCTCATGGGTGGATGAATATACTAAAGTTCATAAGGCTCTGAGAGATTCTGTAACGAATGCTGCTCAAGGACTGCAGCACGCCCAGACAGACCAGCTGCACACACGTCAGTGATATTGAATTTTCAATTCCTAGCAGCTCAGTAAACTAAAATGCTTAGGAAATTTATTCTCTATATATTGTCAGCTAGGTAACACTTGATTTCTCATTTCAGACTGCATTTTATTGTTTTCAACTGAAATCCAGCATGTGTGTTTTCAACAGATTATCTCCATAATCACTTTCTTTTTGCTATGGAAATGATCTGAAAATTGTTCTTTGATATGAGAGAAGAGTTCACAAGGCCACACTCTACAAAAGCTTGAATTGTGCAATTATCATTTGTAAAGAGAAACTGTTATCAAAGTAACTGCAGGGGACACCTCCAGGACTCCTCTTAGAGTCAGGAAATTTGAAACATATATTTCTCTAACATGAATTTCATTTCAAACCCTTCTGAATAATTCATGTGAGCTGATTTAATGCCATAGTTAAGTCTGGCACTCAGAGATCAGGGGATTCTGCCACAGATGGAGGATTTCACCAGTTCCTCTAGGGCTGGGGGACAGAACTGGGGTCTCATCATTAGGGATTTGTACCCAGGTGCCTTTAATTTGGGAGAGTGCACTCCCCGTGATCAGCAGCCTTGCAGGGAAAGGCTGGGGTGGAGGTGAGTCCCTTCTGTTTCTGCCCAGGCTGCCTGCTGGGGCGGCAGGAAGGCCAAGGGGAGCAGCAGCCCCGGTGCCCCAGCACTCTGTCCCCAGCAGAGCTAATGGCAATCAGAACCAGAGCTTCTGGTTTTCTTAATTAAGCACCGTCAAATGAGCCGCGCTGGGGTAACGGTGGAACCTGCTCTGTAAAGGAAGAAGGCACCTTGACATGGGAGAGCAGCATTTTGTTCTTGATTCAGTACATGACAGGAGCTGTAAATCGCTAGGAAACGGTAGTTTGCAAAGCACTGAGAGGAAGACCTGGAGTTCAGCGGATGACCAAGGCTGAAAGAGGGAGTCTGGCTTTAACGATGCTCTCCAAGCGTCCACAGACGGGCAAAGCAGCTGAAGGGCTGCTTGGGCTCCTACTTCTTCCTTGTAAGAGACAACCGTGTTCTGACAACTGCAGCTGGAAAATTCCTATTGTCTCCCACCCTAGGATGGTGGGAGAACTAAATCTATGTGGGAGCCTCTACCTACCTCTGGGGACATTTGGAGCACAGCTGACTTCCATGAACTCGGGATTTCAGCCCAGGGGGCTCCGGTCTGTCCAGGACTCCCGTTCCCGTTACACAACGCAGCCTGCAGACCAACTGCCATTTGGTGTTACTGGACTTTTAAAAAAGGACATGAGGAAATGGAAAAACAACCATTTTATAGGACTTACCAGTATTTAATTCCAAGGAACTTCTCTAATGCCAGGTGCTCCTGTATTTTTTTTTACAGACAGTGAAACTAACGCATATGCATTTTGATCAAGGTCAGAGGGTGGCAAAATACTGTGGTTTTGTTAATTCCCAGAGGCCAAATTCCTCCCCTAGATGTACAGAACCAAGCTGCTGAGCAATGCTGAGCATAACTATGTTTGAGTTTCAATACAACAAGGCTATGAGGCTCTCACGCAGATGTAAAGCTGATGAGTTGCAATACAAAACTATGATAGTTTTGTCCTTGGCAATCTCCTTTTGCTGAACTGCACCAGTCCTGAATTCTTGCTAATTAGTCTCTTTGTAATATGCCAGATTTTATGTTTAAATGGGAGTAGTAGGTGGTTATTACTTACAGATATTCAAAAGCCACACGTTGTCTTTAAGACACTTGAGGAACAGGAGAAAACACGCAGTTGTGCCATCAGAAGTTGGTTCTAATCCATCTTGTTCTAAAGCCTCTATTTTTGAAATTTTCATCACTGCCTAATGCTATAGGTGACACCTACTGGGCAAATGAAGGCCTGGCACACCCAGCATTCCACAGCCACCTGAATATTTGATTACTGTGGGCACAGATCACCCAACGAAATTCAATTGGACACAATGGTAAATCAATTTATTGTTTCCATAAGCAAGAGTCCCTTGCCTCACCTCCGAAAGTCCAGTCACCAAGACCTGCACCACGTTGCTCTGGAGCAGAAAACATGTCCCAGAAGAGAACCACCCAAGAGCAGGGAGCACACTACTTCCACAGCAGCCCTCCAGCGAGTCAGGGACCCGCCATCTAAAAGGCATTAGCACTGCCACCGTCAGTAAATCAGTGGTGCCCCTACATTAAAAGAATGTGATGACCCCACAGTAATATAAACAAGTGTTAGAGATGCATTGTTAATTTACAGTCAATCAATCATCCTCCAACACACTCCCTTCTCTCCTCTTGCTTTGTGCACATCGAGCCTTCAAGCAACACACAATCCACTCAGTAATTTGAAACGTAAGAAGGACAGGTAAGAACATTATCTCTGTGTTCTGAAGAGGTATAGAGCTATTAAGTGACTTAAATCTATGCAAAAAGCCCACAGAGGACATGGAATTAAGTCACCTCAGTCTCTGAGTTCCAGCCCAGCAATCTGATCCTGAGTAATCCTCACTGTAATGACAACACTGCCCTAAGAATTCTCTTCAAATCCTCATCTCCAAACCCCGAGTTCAGAGGGTTAGGATTTTGAAAGGAATGGATTTTGAAATATAGCTCAAACTCTGCCTAAGACTATTTACTTTTGCAACTGAAAAAAAAAAAATAAATCCTAAAATAATTAGGAAATAAATACATTCTGGAAGAGTTCACAACCTTAAGCTGAAAGTGCTGACAGAGAGACCCTCAGTAAGACAAATACATGCTTAACCTCCAATGCCTCATCTTCCAAAGGCAAGCAAGCAACAATAAACTTCTGGGCAGGAAGAGCCCAGCAGTTCCAGGGCTGTTCAGACATCCAGGTTTCCCCTCCCCCTCTGCTGTGGCTTTGGCAGTGCACCTGGAAGCTGGGACCACACAAAACATTTGAATCACTTTCTGGCACTTCTCTCAATGGCTAGGGGTGTTCAACCTCTGGTCCCTATTCCATCAGTAACGTCAGAACCTGAGGTCCTTCAGGCCACATGGAGAGACTGGGATCCACCTTGGAAACCTTCAGTGCTCTTCAGCACAGAATATATTTGTTTTCCTTTAAAAAGTGTATTTTTGACTTTGTGGAAAGGTGCAAACAAGACTACAACTGCAAACCAAGCACTCTGTTCTCCTGGAGAGCATGATGGAAAGGATTTATGTATTATTAAAATGGCTACATATGTTCTTTGCAGCACTGCTGGTATCTGGGTTTCTGCTCCCTGCTTCCAAATTTTGGTACTTTCCTCAAAGTTCTGGAATGATAGCTACGCCTCTGCAAGCCACAGCTCAAAAATAACACTAAAGAATTTCTGACACCTTCATTTTCAAGATGTTCTTACAGCATATGATCCTGGTAAAGGGGCAGTGCATACATCTCAAACCAGAGCTGCAGAGGCATCAGTTACTTTCACACACTGGCGTGTCTGTATTGTTGTGGCCTTAGGAGACGTTCGCGCACAGCTCTTCTGTTACCGCTCCTCGGAGGTTCAGATTTAGTCAAAAGCACTATGGAAGCCAGCGTGCCAGGAGCTAGCTGAATAATGGAAGTAATTTCCTCCATTTCTATGACAGAAAAGGCCTCTATTCGGACAGCATCATTTGCAGCCAATGATTCTGCTCCTCCCCGCAGAGCTCAGGAGCTGTTCGTTAGCTTCATCTCCTTTAGTCGCCCAGTTCCTTTTGCTCACATAATGTTCACCCTGCAGTGCCAGATGACAGGAGCTTTAAGTGCTATCATCTGTTGCTCGGTATCACCCCTCAGAGGACTTTGGAACCTGTCCCAACCAGGGAAAGAACAGCTTTTGATTCTTGGATTAGGACACAAAGTGCCACAGTTTATGGTAACAGCGGCAGGGTGGAGAATGGCGTGCTCAGAATGCCCCTGGAGGGCAAAGCTCAAGTGACACTGCCCTGTAGCAGGATTTGAAAAGTTCAAAGTCCACCACTTCGTAAATATATTCTGGCAAGAACCTGCACCATTCTCTTTGACACGTGTTTCTCCTTTGTAATGACTCTGGTTTGTCTCTCAGACTTCCATATCCCTGACCTTCCTGCACTGGGGTTACCAGCAGGAGGATCACAAATCTAGGGAGTCTCATATCTGTGCAGCATTTAAAGTCAAGGAACACTGGGCTTGTAAGAGCATCACATCCAGTTTTACAATTTTCAGTCATATTTGCATACACCTTTTAACATAAACTTGAAAGAGAGACAAAATTCCACCTTATCACTATTGCAATAGGGAACTGAACTCTGACTTCAGATATTTTCACCCTGCTTGATCAGGGAGGTTGTACCAGGTGACCTCACTGGTGGATCCCTTTCAACCTTAATCATTCTGTGATTTTCAGGGTCTTCATAGCAAGCCTGCCGAGTTTATAATGTTTTATTTAATCAAAAAAGAGGCCTGGAAGTGCAGCTTAAACTCTGAAAGTCAAAATGGATTTATTCCTTATTTACTCATTACCCCAGAGCAGAGCTGCAGCACAGCAGACCAAGCACTTCTGTGAACACCACATTTGTTACCTGGGACCAGTGTAATTCAGCAAGCTCTAAACCACAGTTCAGCCTGTTCCATTACAGCATCAACAGGGCAACTTACCTGAACTGAAGCCAACTGAGAGCCTCTTCATCCTGAGGAGGACAAACACGAGCCTTTTGCTTCAGCTCAGCAGAACTCACAGTTCATCCTAACAAGAGGTAATGAATCCCAGCAGGTGGGAGTGAACCCAATCTCTTTAAATACTCATTTAGCCCTATCACAGCTGGTAATCACAGTTTTGTGGGTGAGGCTGGGCTGGATTTCTCTTTTCTGTCCTTCTCCAGGGTAGTGAAGTGGCCTCTATCTCCTGAAGAGCCCAAGTGCTGCTGATGAAAGCCTCTGGGAGATCTCTCTCATGCTGCTGCTAGAGCTGTGACTTCGAAGTCCTCACTCTAAGAGCTGGAAATGTAAAAGCTAATAGGATGTGCTGGGCTGCAATGCCTCAGTTCCCCGTGCAGTGCATGTGAGCAGATGAAGGGAACCCATCCCAGGCTGCCTGTCTGGGACAGGTGGAAACACTGAACACAAGACTACTCCCTTCTTGAGGCTCTCCGAGGTGGCTTTTAGGAGAACTTCTCTTATGCAGTCCCTGCCTTGAACCCAGTCTCTAAAAAACCTTCCAAAACAAACAGAGGATTTTCATTCACTATCTCCATGTGTGCAAGGTAGGAGAAGTTAATTGCCAGCATACCAGAGGATCCAAGGGCTTCCATCAGAGCAGAAGGCACCAACCATCCAAAAGCTCCAGTGGGAAGGGTCCTGGCAGGCCTCTTCTTTCCTCCACTGAAACTGTGCTTAAACATTCCCCAGTAATTAAGTATGCTTCTGACTCTCAAAACATTTGAAGTTCCTTGAGGGAAGAAGGTGTGCAGAGGCCTTGATCCACTGTATTTTTTATGTCTGGGGTTATATTTTTTATGTAGGGGTTTGAACCTTATCTTCTCCCCTGCACTGTGTCTGTGGATACTCTTTTTCTCCAAATAAAATAATAATTTAGGAAACAGAACAGTGTTTGTCAGAAAGAATGGGGGTGGAGACTGAGGGTGTCAGCATGGTGGCTTGTACCACTTTAGGACACTTTTGGAAATCATCACTCCTGTCACGTACTGGATCCAATTACAGCAGGAGTTCCCCTCTCTGCTGTGGTGTGCACGGGGCCGAATAAGGCACGTGTTCCTTGGCTATGAGGGCTCATCGTGCCCTCCAGCACGGACAGGGTGGCCAAAGACCCATTGTCAGGAATCAGATAAAGCCCAGGTAGAGCAGGCTGCCAGCGTGCCCTTGAATGTGCCCTGGAGCACCACTGTGGGATTGCGCTGTCATGGCCAGGGAGCACCAAATGGATGATCTGATAATCTGCAACTTAAATTTAGCTGCAATTCCAGAGGGAGTACCTGACAGCCTTCTTCCTAAGCTATTTCATTTACTGGACCTCGAACATCCCCCCAGGCACTGGAGCTGCTTTCTCTAAGGGTGAATTGTGCCACACCTGCACTTCAGGCAGCTGGTGTTCAGTCCCTCCTCACTGACTGTGCCCCACCATCCTCTGCTCCCCGGCCGAGCTGGGAGACTTCCGAGTGTAGAAGCAATTGTTTATCTCTGCCTAAGAGAAACTTCTAAGTATGATCTAACTGAAGTGCCTTCCTCTAGGGCAGGCTTCACAGCTGAACTTGCCAAACGCAGAGAAGCAAAACAGGCACCAAAGCCCTGCCTCATTTCTGGGCCTGCGAGGGAGAATCAGAGAGCTGGGAGTGTTCAGGGTAAGAAGAGCTGCAAGGTTCACACTGCCCAAATACGTAACTGACAGCAGATGCCTTATGGTATTTCTGCAAGAATATAAATGTATAATGAGGATTTCCCCTGAGAGGCCATATTTTCGTTCCTTTAGGAAACAAGTAAGTTGAATTATGATGGAGTCTCTCCATGCAACAGACGCTTCAGGAGCTGACAGTACAGATTTCTCAGAAGTGCCACATTCAGAGCAAATTAATACAGCCTTGCAAGCTGATTTTGAGACAACGCTCACAGACACAAGGTACTGGCTGAGGAAAGAGTGACACAGCAAATGAGACACCAGGCATTGTGTGACATCAGGAAACACATTTCTGTTTATTTGCCTCTCTTCAAGAACTCTAACTCACCATTATGCAAAGGAGTGCATACAGGATGTACAAGAAAAAGATTAAAAGAGACTTCTCTATTATTGTATTCTGTGGCATGAAAGCCCACAGCCTTTCGTGTTTGTTTGTTTGTTTGTTTGTTTTTTAAAGGATATGCTTCTACTCTGGCTGAGGTGTTACAGTTCAGAGAACAACCCATCGTCTGCAGGAAATCTCTTTAGAAAATTAGAAGTGAGCACAGTTTTTGCTGAGCTGTTTGCTGAGCTGTTTTCCTGAACAAGCACCACCAGCTGCACTAACAGTATTTTACCAGACACTTGTGAGTTTGTGAACCCCTAATTTTAAAAAGAAATAGGAAATCCATCTGCAGGGTGACAGGGATGGGGAAAAGCGGTTGGAGTTGCTTCCCCCTCAGCAGATTCCGCCCTGCTGTAAAACCTTCTCTTTGTTCAGTACAGCTATGGTGGCCTGGCAAAGGTTCTGCCCAGGCACAGACAGCTTGCCCGTAGTCCGGCTCACTGCCTTATTTCATATATAATATTAAACCCCACGCTTTGTCTCCTGAAATCCTTCACACGATGCTCTGTCTGCTCACATCCACATTGTATGCCGATGAACTGGAACAGCCTCGGCCAAAATCAATGAAAATGCCTTCAGAATCAGAGTCGATCGACTCCAAAATCTGATCCACTATGTTCTCAGGGCTGCAGGAGGGAAGCGGCAGTGGGGAAGGGTCTCTGTCTAGCTCGAAAGACCTGTGTGGGTCACCAACGGAGCGGAAGAGTCCTTTGTGTTGCTCCGCTGTGCCGAGGTTGCCGGAGCTCTGCGCTGACCCCGCGCCGGGCCTCTCCTGCTCTCCCGGCAGGGAGCTCTTCGCGCCGGCCATGGAGCTCCTGGAGCCGCTGTCCATGATGGTGCTGAGGTTGGAGAAGCCCTGGAGCTCCAGGCAGGAGGTCATTTCTGACACCGAGTGCCGTCGGATGCCGGTGCCGCTGGCAGCCGTGCTCTCAGGGTCGTACTCGGCCACTGGCGTCAGCAGAGGATTGTTGTAGCTCTTCGACCGCACCACAGGGTTCTTGGCAAGGATCTCACCCGACCTGGCGCGCCTGAAGAACCGCTTCTCTGCAAACAAAGACCCAGAGTAGGACCTGCAAAGCCTCCCGCCGCGGTACTAGTAACTGTGAGTGACCAAAAGAAATGTGAAGTCCGGAATATTCGTATTTTTTGAATGAAACTTTTCTGGAAGAAGGTATTTGGCTGGTTTTGTAGATTCACAGCCTTCAGATATCTTAGACTTCTTTAGCATACTCAATATCCCCAAATCTATCTTTACAAATAATAGCTGAGATTCCCTTATATTCACACAACTTCAGCAGCTGGAGTAAAACAGTAAATACTGTGGGAGAGGTGATATACAGTTGTAAATACTTCCTGTAGACAAGAACAGAAGTGCAGTTCTGTTCTTTTTCAGGCTATGAAAGTAATTACTACACTTATAGTAGCTGAAATTTAACTTTTCCACCCATCCTGGGAAAACAAAATCTCTTCAAATTTGGAGCATGAGGATTAAGACAAGCAGTTTTTCTATTAATTCTGGAAAAACTTTCAAAGTATTGTTCAGAGACCACAAGAGAGAGAACACCAAGAGTGTTTGAAAATGTTAACTAGAGGGAAATGCCCACAGAAACCTCTTTTTGGGGGAGCAAATCTGCATTCAGTCCAGCAGTGATTGCCTGAATGCCGTTAACCAAGTGGGGTTTTCCCAAAAAACAAGCAGCAGATGGCAGCAAGGGAGCACGAAGCTCCCTCTCTGGCACTGGCTTAGCGCTGGAGTGTCCTGGCAGTGTGAGTAAAATGACCATCATGGGCAAAACCACCACCACTCAAACTCTGTGCAGGTCTCAGTGCTCAGATTCACCTGGGCTATAAGAAGAAAAAGCGGTGTGAATAATAGGTCTCACTTCCTTCTGCTGCTTTCACTTTGCTATCCCATGAAAAAGGCACAGCTGGAGCAGGGGATCAAATGGCTCTCTAGAAGTCAAGCACAGCCACTGGAAATGAACTGTCTGCTTTAAATCAGGATGCTGATACGTTCCCTGCAAACTCAGCAATTTCCTTTACAGGTTCCAACCTCTTAAAATTATGCTATTGTGTAATTACATGCTTACCGGGACACAAATTCCAATCATAATCTCTACTACTAAAAAAGCCAATTTCTGTATTTAAGATTGTATTTTGCAGTTGTGTCTGCCTCAGCAGTGAAATCATCTGGTCCAAGTTCATTTTTGGACTTTTTCTTTGTTAGGAGTCTGGCAAACAGAAAAGTTTCCTGGGGCTATGAACTCTGGTCACAAAATGCAACATGCTAGCAAAATAGCTGAAGATAATTAGATGCATTAGTTTAAAACAAGCAGCCACTTACAGACAGCTCCCTTGGATCCAGGTTCAATGATTACACTAAGGGCCATTTCAGGAGTATTGCTACATCTACAACCCAGACCCAAAACCTTCCTATCTTCTGCAGTCATGTAATAAAACATTTATTTACTAACAATTCATTTCACTGGTGCTTTATTCTCTTTGAGGGCATTTTTTTCTATCTTGACACACAAAAGCTTGTATTTAGAAAATGTCAATTTGGGGCTCAGCTTAAATGCTTGTGGCCTTTTAATGGCAAGCAATGAATATGAAGGAGTAATCCTGAACCATTTCCCATAAATAACTGGCCTCTATTTATTCATGTAAAATTCATTTTTTTTCTTAAACACCTGCTGCAACACAACCATTTTGCCATTCGGCTTCAAGGGAAAATCAACTACTTTATGACCATCTCTGACAAGCAAACAGACTGAATTGACTGCAGAGAAAACATGCAATTGAACTTATTTTCCCTTCTGTCTGCTCTATTCAATCAGGTCATCACAGTATTTACAATAAAATACTCAGGTACTACCACATTTCCTTTCTCATTTACGCTGGTAGTACCCTCCTTGTATTTTCAACAGATTGAACTGCTATGTAGGATATTCCATCCTTATCCTGGTTAAATCTTGCCATCACAGAAGTCACTGAAGGCTTCAGAGCTCCAAGAATCAGAAAATAAGCTGAAGGAACCTCAAGCTGCCACCAGGCCAGCCCACATTTCCCCCTTGCTCCTTATGGATGCTGATGTATGTGATGTGTCAAAAGTGTCTCAGCAGTGAAGATTCAATAACCTCCAAAGGCAATTCATGTGAAATCAGAGATTTTTCCTTCCATGTAACATGAATTCCCTGTGCTAGGAGACCCACTCCGTATTTCTTATCTCCATTGGGATGGAGAACAGCTTATTACCTTCTACTCTGCAGAAAGCTTTTACATGCCTGAAGGTTTATGTGTTAGTCTTCTCTAAGACAAATTCCTACTCTCTTCCCTAATTTTAACAGGCCTGTACGATCTTTGTGCGCTAAGGGACACTAATGAAATGAACTACTGAGTACTTCGGAAGGGCCTTCTTGCTTCTTCCTCTCACTGTCCATAAAGCACCCTGTGTCAAAGCCCTCTTGTTGAAAGGTAGAATGGAAATGTTAAACACACTCTAGATTCATCTTACTGATTTTTCTGACTGAGCACTCTTACAATGATCTGTTTCCATCTCTTATCACTGCAAGCTTCACTGTGACTCTGCAGCTTGCAAGGAGCACGGTCTAAGGAAAGAAGCCTGATGTACTCGTGTAAGCACTGGCAGTCACCTCTTGTGCACGGAGCAAGGTTTTGGGAAGTCCTCTGAGCTGTGCCAAACGGAGCCTGTGCTGCTCTTACCCAAGATACAGGCAGAGTGCGTGAAGGGTCCGTCACTGGAATACAGACCGTACGTGCCCAGGTAAGGAGAAACAACTCTCTGGATCAGGGATTCCAGTTTCAAATAATCTTCAGTCACACCTTTTGACTCATGAACCCCCTGAAAAAGAGGAAATACCCGAGATGAGCACTGCCCCCTCCAAGCACAAGCTCTCCTGGCTCACCAGGGCAACCAGAGAAGAACAAGCATTTGCAGTGAGCGAAAGCAAAGGTGCCCTGCAATGTGATCCTGGTTTGCTGGTACAGCTGATTCCTCTGCTGTAAAACCAAGAGATGTGAATCAGACCAGAGCTACTCCCAGGACATTTAAATCCAGGAAGGTACATCCTACTTAGTGCACAGCACTCAGGGAAGGATCGACAACATGATCTGTGAAGGGAAATTAAAAACATTCCTGGACTTTTTGCTATAGCAATCTTACAGTGACTTCCTGAATGACAGCATCTGGTACCACAGGGTGTCACTGCCACCTCGGCAATACTGACAGCATTAAGCAAAAGGTGGAACTGAGACCCTCAGAAATATTTCTTCCAGGATATTTTCAACAACCAATATTTACAGTAAAGAAGTTTGTTATCTTTCCTCATCCCTCCCCTGGCACCTATCATTTTCCAGGCAAAAGTCACATTATAATTAGCATGGCAAGAGTCACCCACAGGCAAAATCCTTAGCCTTTAGCTGTCAACTCTGCACTTCCACCCGCAAGCAGACTTGTTAGGCTGAAGAGGCAAGAGAAAAACCTTGCAGAGTTGTATTCTCCCTTCAGCTTACAGCTGAAAAATCTAACGCTGAAGGCAAGTATCAGTATCTGGTCCTAATGTTTTTGTATCATCAATTTTGATGGCATTTGGTTCCAGTGACCAAATATGACCATGATTCAACCATTGTTTTATTAATTGTATCTTCAGTTTGATGCCTATTCCAGGTGTGAAGCTTCGTATCCTGAACTGCAACAGCAACACACAGCACCTAATGGAAATCATGCTATCACCACACTCTTGTCAGCTTCCAAAACTTCATGTTTTGAGGCCTAGTTTCAAAACAAGTCTGTACTCTCACGCTCTCTGGATCTTACACCATCTCTACAGTCCTTACTTTTAGATATTAGGATGTTTAGATATTAGATAAGGAGGTAGTTTAATCATTACATTACAATTATTATTTTATAATACCATTATACCATTTATATACCATTATATGACACATTATTAGATATTCTGTACTATATGACATATCAATATAGAGTGTATTATTATTACTATACTATTGGATAATTTAGGTATTAGGTAATAAGATTTTTTAGACACTAGACATTAGGATATTTAGATACTAAAATATTAGGATTTAGATAATATGATCACAGGAGCACAGAAGCTCTAGTGTTCTGGGTAAGAGGTTTTCAGTGAATGAGCAAAATCCGAGACTGTTTAAGAAGACTTCAGCAATGCAGTACAGAAAGACAGGCTGAGAAAAGTAACCAACTTACCTGAAGTATTAACAGCATCTGAATAATAGATGGTGGAACTCTGGCTCTGGAACGGGATAATGCATCTTCCAATTTTATATTGAGGGTAATTATATTCCTAAAATGCAGAAGAGCCAGTTGCCGAACCGAGGGCTCCTTTCCCTTGGAAACAGAAAGAAAGTAAGACAGATTAGGAGCACCGTGAAAATGAGTTTCAAAATCCTTTGTGCAAATTTCTTCCTCCACCCCCGAGGGATTACAAGAATGGTAAACCTAAACGAAACACGAAGGAAACATAACAAAGGACAGAGAGCAGCCCCAAGTCTGCACAGTAAATTTGATTTGGCAGTAATGAACTCTACAGATGGTGACTGCATGTGGAGAGGATGAAGTGTTGGGGTGGGATGAGAGATGGACTGAATATGAATATTTTGTATTTTAACAGTATATCACAAATTAAATGTATCATACGTTAAAAAAAAAAAAAGCAGGGCTGTAAATTGGTTCAATTTCCATTATTCTGTAAGATTTTGAATACTCCCTGTCTACTGTCTTCAAATTTGGCAGGAATCCTGACTCAGCCCACCTGTGGATCCTCCCTTCTATACAGTCTGAGAGACTTCACTATCAGGCAGGAGCAGAGCCCAAGTTTCACACTGCATTTTCAAAGCCATCTGTTTTCAGCTCAACAATACCTTCTCACTGAGGAAAACTCCCAGCTGAAGAATGAAACTCCAGCTCTGTCTGCAGAGGTTAACAGTGCCTGCCTTATGCAGAGCTGTGCAACGTCCTGGCATTAGGGGATTTTCCTTGGGAATCCCTGGCTGTACACATGGAACGCTGGGTATTCAACTGCTGTAGATGCAAGTCTGGAATAAAGAAGCCTGACCCAACCCTAACCATTCTTTTTCACTTTCTAAATTGTTTAAACTGAAGTAAAGAAGCCCCAAATCTGCTTCAGTTGCTAATTAATAGAATTTACAAGGGCACATAAGCACCAATTGAGTTTTTGGAAGAAGCCTCAGAACGTGAGCAACTAGATCTATTTGAATTTACTTGGGACTCTTAAACCCTCAAGGTTCCTTTGGAAATTCAATTAAGTATTTCCATCTGATGGGGCAGAAGACTTGTGTTACTAAAATACTTTCAAAGGCCTCAGAAACACAAAAAAGAATAGGGATGTTTGGTGCAATTTTCAAAAACAACTTAATGAGTTCTCATTTAGTCAAGTGCTTCATAAAAAAAGGCTTAGAGCCCACCTATACCTCTAAGTGTCCAAATATCTTGGATTTAAATTACAGGGCACTTAGAAAAATCTCTCATTGTGTTCTAGTATGTTTTTAATAACATCTTATTTTTATTGTTTTAGAGTTTCTACTGGTAAGACACAAGTCTATGGGTGAAGCAGCCCTGTATGTTTTCTGAACTCTTCCCTTTCAGAATAAAATTCAGTGTGAAATAGCAGCTTTTCCTCTAAATTCAGACTTCATACCTCTAACTGTCTGAAGATGCAAATGGTGATATCATTAACATCTGGGCAATCATTTTAGGCATGAAATTCACTTGAAAAAATGGGAGAATGTTTCTGAAGTTTCCCCAAATATATTCAGGCACCAAGTTCCCACTAAAATCTGTAGGCATCTATGAGCAACTGCAAAGATTACTTGCACCTGTCTGGTACAGATTTCCTTAATATTTCAGTGATAAACAATATTGTTTGGCTATCACTACATCAGAAGGTCAAGTATCTATTGTGTATTTAAAATTCCTGGAGTCAAAACCTGTGCTCATCTAAACTGGTCAAACTCCATTGACTGTTGCTGTCCACTTACCACAGCATAGAATTTGATCTCAGAAATACAATTCCTTTTCAAAAGCACAGATACTTCAAAGACAAAATTCACATTTCAGCAAAGGAAATGCACATATTTAAATCAACACAGCTCCACTTATTTCACTGTGCAACACTTCAGTTTATCATTCATAACCTTTTCTGACTTTTAGTGTGATTGGCAGACGGGCTAACCAGCCTCCCTGCCCTACACTTTTGTTTTCAAAGTTCCCCTTCATCTTTTCCACCCAAGCACTTCAAACCACTTGTGTAAGTAACTATTTTGCATGAGATGACTAAACAGAACAGCTGCACTGGGAGGCTGGCCCAAGGACAGAGAATTAAGGATTGCATCAATCTGCTGATGAACCTGTAAAGTTGCTTTTTTCCAGTTTTTCAAGTTTCTATGATAAGAGAGTAATTTTTTTTTTTTACCTGCACAGGATAGAAAATTGCCTGCAGCATGGGCAGGACATCACTGAAGAAAAAATCCCAGGTTTCAGCTAAGGTATCCAGTAGTTTCTGCCCTGCAAAACCACAAAACAATCTCGTGAAGAGTTTTGGTTGTAATCAGTCAGCTGCAAAAAGTAAAACGTGCAGGAAACAATGTGAATCTGCTACTATGTGCTACGAGGAGCATGCAGCAGCTACTATTGGCCCTGTGGAATTAGTTTTCCATATTGGTGTATCAGATCCTTCCATATTTGTGTCTTTTCAGGTGACTCATCTGATGTTCTTAATAAACTCAGAGAGTCTGAGGTTTTCAGGAAAACCCCGTGAAGAACAAAGAGCAACAGCCCAAGTTACGTTCTCCTCTTGCAGCAATACTTGCTGGACAGGACTGTGGAGGAGAGCAGGGGGAGGACACGGCAGGTTAAATGTGGAAGCATTCCTGCAGAGGAATTTACCCCACTGTTACCTTCATAAAACCGGATCTTGTCCCTTAGGATCACCATGCCTTTTGTGAGCAGCTGATTCTGTAAATAAAATATAGACTACCATGAATCAATTCTGTACTTCCCAACAGCCACTACATTTCACATTTTGTTCATTCTTAACTTTAGACAGTGAAGGGGGTCTTTTATTATAAAAATTAATCATCAAAGGACTCTTGCTGTGTTCATCTTATTTAAATCACTTGGGACACTTGTGAAATGATATAATCACCTGCTGCTTTTAGGATAAAGGATGTATTTTTTGCAGTACAAAGTGCTTCTAAAACTTCAAATGATTGACATTCAAAACATGTACTTAAAGAATATTGCTTCAATAGACAGCGGTACCTACTTCTAAAAGTCTTTCCTAGTACCTCTACTGCAATAGACTTTACTGGTTTACTCAAGGACTTCAATTGTAAGCTAAAAAAAATGTCTGAAACCTCAAGAAAGACAGCAATGACCTACAGAAACACAATGACAGGTTGGGCTTTCACTATCCAACTATATGTATGTATATAAAATCCAAATCTCATTAATCCGTTAATTTCAAAGACACAGAGAAGTCAGTGGACATCTCTGAATGGTTTCAAGGGTTTCCAGGTCATCATTTAGAGGGGGCAAAATTATTTTTCTCAGGATTGGATTTAAATAAAAGAAACACAGGCCTACCTGCAGATACTCGGTGAAAAATGATCCCAGTTCTGTTTTCAGTAATTGCCTGTATTAAAAAGAGCAAGGAAAGAATCTGTGTAATCAGCAAATCACATTAGCTGTGCACTGCACGAATGAGGGGAAGTCACTGATATCAAATTACTTTAGTATGAGCACAGAGACTGTCATTAATGACTAGCTACAAAGAGAGAAAACAAGGTCAACAATACCAAGACTCAAATCAGCATTTTTGTGTGTTGAAAAATATCTGCTGTCATTTTAGGTGCCTCAATTGCACATATGAAAGGAAAATAAGATTTGATGACAAGAGGATGCTTTCTATCCTACATCCAGTCAGGAGACTCAAGACAGCTGAAGTTTCATACGGTTTCAATGAAAAGGCAGGTAGGAATTTAACAGTTTAGTTCTGCCTTTCATGATTCCTCTACACTAAAACCTACAAAGCAACCTCGGAGAGCGATTGAAACTCCCATGCAAAACAAAATCCCACCAGCTCTCAAACTCAGACACTGATTTCCACCCAGTCCATAAGCCTGTTTGTATCCAGGTAAGACTCACTACGTGAATTGCAACAGGGATTTTGAGGGCTGCGTGTGCAATTCTGGATTTAAGGCCACTTTCTAACGCCACAGGAATGCAAGAATGGAGTCAGAAGGCGTTGGTATAAACAAGGGACAAACCTAAAAGGAAGGTAAATGGTGCTGCACAGATTGGTACCCACTGATATTTCCTTAAATAACCAAGGTTCAGAACCTCGAGATGTGTGTTCAGAAGTTTTACATAGCTGTTTGCATGTATGTGACACATGGCAGTTGAATATACGTGACATTCCTGAGTCAAAACAATGGTGTGCAAATATGATTTAAATATTTACACTTGATCTGTGAGTCGGCTTGGATATTCAGGGGTTTATAATGAAAAATATTCCAGAATCTGCTCTAAATAAAGTGGTAAAGTAAAATAACTTCTCTTACTGTCCTGTAATTACTCAAAAAAGTTACTAACTAATATTAACCATTTACCTGAATGCTTCCACACTTGAATTCTGCCCAGTGGAAATAATGGATTTCCTTCTCATTTTGTACTCATGGAAAAATGCATCTAAAACAATCGTAGGGCAAGTATACACTTGTTCCACTCCTGGGGTCATATTTATGAATCACGTATTTTTGCACTCAGTAATAACATTAACCCCAAAAAAAGCTATTTTAAAAGAAATAACAAAAGCAGTAAGACAGGTATTTTTGGCATGTGTCAAATCAGTAATTTCATCAGCAGTTCAGGTATGAGGCACCAGGCATTCTCCCTGAAGTGAGCTATCAGCTGACATACCAACAAAGCAGCATTACCTGAACAAAAAGAAATAGGCCTATCAAGTGGCAGCAAAGCCCTTCATAAAATGGGGGGGAAAAAAAAAAATCAATGTATTTCTAGTCAGTTTGCCTGTTCAGCCACATGAGATGCTGCAATAAATTCAACTCAACTATGTTACCAAGCATCATCATGGTGCAGGGTAGCCAGGTAAATTAAAGCAAAATCCGGGTACACTTCCATCCATTTGTTGGTTCATAGCAGATTATATTTGTCTGACACATCATCAGAAAATTTCTCCTCTCCTGTCCCTCACTAGCAGATGAGCATATTAAGGGAAATGCATTGGGGCAAGAAATCTCAGTCCAGAAGTACCAACTTTTGTCATTCAGATAAAGCTGAATAATCCCAGCAGCACTTACAATAATAATGATTAACCATTATTCCAGTAAGTAACTCAACATGACTGATGGATCATGCTAACTGACAGACATCCTAGAAAAGCTATTCTTTGTATGTCATTTTCTCACCAGCAAAGTAAGAAACAACTGAAGAGTAAGTTTATTTTAATTTCAAAATGAGCAAACACAGGCCCAATATCATCTGGCTGGACTTTTCTGAAGATATTTTCACAATTAAAAGGGCCAGACTGGGCCAACTATCCCAGACTGGGCACCAGACAGGGACAGATAAACCCAGAATATGTAGGTATTCTGGGGAATATACTGGAGAGTCAGACTCCAGTGTCCACACAGAGTAGCAATAAGCAGGAAGGGAAAGGGAGTAACTAAGGATTGTATCTGAAGACAGCTAGGGAATGTAATAAGCTGTCTGTCTTTTTTAAGCGCAGATTCTGTTCCACTATTTATTTTCTAAAGCATTGGACAAATTTCCATAAGGAAATCTGCTATCTTGCCCTTGCCAGTGAGAGGGTTTGGCAAGTAATAAGTACTGAAAAAGTAGTAAAATGTGAAGTGCTGTAAACCCCGATATCAGCCTGTATCCCGGTAAATTTCCTTTTCAACTGTTACTTAAATAACTCAAATGGCAGAATTTTGACTTTAAAGGGAAGGAAGTTGCCATTATACATCTCACTGGCCTACAGTTAGTCTGCTGCAGACAGGACATCACAGCATGGGAAAGAAGCTGGACACAAAAACAGTGTTACTCAGGTCACGGCGCTGACAGCTTTGTCACTTCACACACGTTCGTGCTGTGTGGAAGGAGCAGCAGATCCGAGGGACCAGCAGGCAGCACATCTTCTCCTTGCCATGTCTCACTGAGAGCTGGGAAGCTTTACCTCCTCCACGGATGCAAGGGGAGCACCTCTGGAAATGGATCGCCGCCGGGCAGCAGGGCTGAATCACTAGAGGGGTCCAGGTCTTCCCTTCCTTAGTTTTAAACCAGCACATCAAGAGAGACTCTGAAATACACCCTGCTGCTCGGGGCAGCAGAGGGGTCCCTGCAGAAGGAGGGGTCAGCTCTCGCGCACAGCGGGGCACTGACGCACACCAGCAGCCGCGACTGCTGAGGCAGAATGGACTGTGCTGGTGGAAACTGCCACTGGGAGAAAAGCCTGAACGCTCTGCCGAAGCTGCAAAGTGTGAGGGCTGGCAAACAGCACTGAGCATCTGGCTGAGAACGCCTTGTGCACCCAAGTCTCTCACCTGACTCCTTCATTGAGGTTGTAAAGTTCCTGGTCCGGGAGACCCTTTCGCTGGAACACCGCTATCACTCCATTGTGGATACTGAAAGAGGACGTGACGAGTCGTTAGCACCCAGTAACATTCCAGAAGGGCATCGCCTCCACAATTATCCTAGCATTTCTGTCTAAACACTTCAGGACCTTTTAAAAGTCATAGATGCCTTCTGGTACTCCACCCATCCCAGATGCCTTAACGGAAATTACTGCCTAGAAAAGAGATAACATCTTTGAAAATCAGTTCTTTCTGATTTGTTCCAACTCAGTGACTTCAACAGCTGCACATCTGAAATCAGTAATTTCAAAAACTTAGGCCAATATTTTTTAAGTACTTTAAGTATGTCAACTGTAACTTTTAATACATTCACATATTAAGCATATTTGAAGTATTTAAAAGTATAGTTTTTATCTCTATGGCTCACTGCAGACACACTTAACAGCTTCACCATTGCACTGGAGTCTCTGCAAGGCAGCTGCAATCAGCTTTAGAGCTCTGGAAAGCAGGACAAGGACCAGATCTTCCCATCCTGGAGGTACGAGGGTGTGGGGTTGCTGTGTTTTGTGAAGAAGAGCTAAAGGTGGTTGGTATCTGTTCATAAGGTCTCCAGGGGGAAGAAGCTTGATTCCTACTGGTGGAAGAGCTTATCATAGAATCACAGGATGTCCTGGGTTGGAAAGGACTTAAAGATCATCCTGTCCCACCCCCTGCCATGGGCAGAGACACCTTCCATTAGAGCAGATTGCTCCAAGCCCCATCCAGCCTGGCTTTGAACGCTTCCAGGGATGGGGCAGCCCCAGCTTCTCTGGGCACCCTGTGCCAGGGCCTCCCCACGCTCACACGGAGCAATTCCTTCCTAACATCCCATCTAAACCCAGTTTAAAGACATCCCCCCTTGCCCTGTCACCACATGTCCTTGTAAAAAGTCTCCCTCCTTCTTCCTTGTGGGCTCCCTTCAGGTGCTGCAAGACGTGGTCAGCTCTGGGCTGATCCAGGGCCAGGTCCAGCTGCACAGGGCTGCTCCCACTGCACAGGGCTGTTACTGCAGGAGCCATGCCAGGCAGTGGCAGAGAGTGCCTCAGGCATGCCAGTGTCCACGTTAAACCTCCCCAGGCCCGTGATAAGACAGCTCCTTTCCATGCCTGCGGGGAGCAGAGGGCTGGCTGGAAGGGGAACTCAACACTGTTCACTGAGAGATTCAAAATGCAGGCACACAACAGCAAAGAGATGCACTACCAGAAAAGCTCAGCCACCTTCATCTAAGGAAAAAGGAAACTAGAAGTGGCAGGTGAAGGGTCTGACCCGCTGTGGAGAAATACAGACACAGACAGAAACAAGAATCATTATCCTCTTCTCTCTGTTGTTCCTTTGAAGACGTTTCCCACACAACTGCTGCCACAGCAGTTCCTCCTTCCCCTCTAAATCCACAAGCACAGACATACGTTCACAATACAACCCAGATTATTGTGGCTGGCTCATACAGACACACTCAATTTATGATTATTTGAAAATTGGCAGATAAATGTCTCTGGTATACAGTAAAATTACTTGGGCATTTTAATATTTTGAGTAATATGGGAAATAAGATTAATGTAGTGAATAAGACAAGCAGTCTTTACACGCTCTTCTGATTCAGAAATGAACTTTGCAATGTTCCCTGCCAGACTTCTGCAGAGAATAATGACTAACTATCTCTCCTAAAAGGCAACGTGCTCTCTGTTTTTCTCTCTGGCACCCGTTTCTAAATGAGGGAGAGGTCTTCTCTCTCCAGCTTAACAGGTCCATTATTATTCCTCAAAGAAATAAGAGGGAGCAAGCTTTTTTTAAAACCAGAATTAAAGGGGACAGGTTGTGAAGATTTAAGTTATTGTCTGTATAGTAGAATAGCATCTACATAAAACATCCTAGCAGTGAACTTTTAATCTGCCTGGGAACCCCAGGAACTGGAACTGGCCCTCCACACTTGCTTAAGAGCCAACACAGAGGAGTTGGAATAACTGGCATGCTGTTGGTGACCTCAGTTGGTGTTAGGACAATGAAAAGTTTGCTTAAATCTTCTCAGTTACCTTAAGCTAATGAAAAAAAAAAAAAACCAAACCCAGACCTTGCTTAAATCAATGGGTTTCTATAACAAGTGATTGTCTAAAAAGATTTGGTCAGAATGGTTCAACCTTTTGGTGTAAAAATCTGAGCTGCTGCTTACACACAGAAGTCCTGCAAGATGCCTGGGGTGGGTGGAACACTTTACCTGCGCCTGCAGCCTGCTTTCACCGAGGCTTAAAAGTCAGTAAAGCACATAATTAAACTTATATTGCAATAGCTATTACTGTGAACACCTCTGCAGCTGCTTTGTGTGTAAGTGTGTGCACAGGAAACAAAAAAGAGCCCAATAGAGCCCAAAAAACTCTGCAGATCAGGCTCGCTGGCGGAGGGGAAATCAGGATGAGAAAACTGAAGAGACCAGGTTTTTTTGGGGGGTTGCATTTCGAATGACAGTAAAAGGACAGATGGCTCCAGCAATTTATTGTACTTCCCTATCCCTCGGTAGCTAGAGATTGCCAAAGAAAACTACCTACAACCAAGGCAGCACTCAACAGCCACAAAAATCAACTCAGCAACCTATGAAACGTCACCTCTTTCGAAAGACAACTCATTCCATATTTGACTGAACCTCCAGAGGAGGAGGCGGCTCCAGCTCTCCAAAACGTGGGGAATGGCAGCTCCAGCACACACATCACATCCTTTCCCCACCATCAGCTTCACCATGAAGGGATCTGGAAGGTGTAAATCCCTGGAGCACAGAGCTGGATGCTTGCTGACAGCACTCCCAACCAGCCCAGCAGGGACAGGGTGCCTGTACAGGGTGGGGTGGATTATTCTGATTTTTGCACAGTATCAATCTATTATAGGCTACTGCCTGTAGAGCTCAATACCACCACAACATACATTTCTCCTGAGCTGCTATTTGTCCATCCAGACACCACTGGGGTGGAAGCCTGGCTCCCTCCAGTACCACCCATAACTGTTCTTTTACTGACATCTGGAAGCTAAGAAGGAAAAACTATTGCGATTAAAACAGTTTTCTGCCAGGTGAGAATCAGTTTGACCACGGAAATGAGGAATAACTCCAAAGCTAGGCTTGCAAGCCTTTTAAGTCCTGATCTTCTGTGTGTTTCAACCGTGGCTGTGGCCCTCCCTCCCAGCTCAGCACTTCCTGGAAAAGCAGCAGGACTGGCCAACGTTGACATTCCATAAACATCACACAGGTAATTTTAGCTCTCTAAAGCAGTCACTGCCTACGTGTGCAAACAGCATAGGTGAAAATATCACAGTGACTTTCATGTAGTGTTTGCAAATTCTCCCCTTCCCAGAGCTCCAGGTGAAGCCCAGAAGACAAAACAATGCTGTGTAAATAATCACACCCTCTGACTACCAAGCAGTTAAAGACAAAAGATTCACTTTCTAAAGGGACTAAATTAGTTAGGGCAAATTTCCTCTGCACCATTATATGAACAGCTAATTAACAATAATTAACCTGATACACTTGCATCAACACCTTCTTGAGGACACCCTTGCTCCAGAGTAAAACATCATTTTTCTGAATTAGCTTAATCCAGTTGGGAAGAGCCCATTTTCAGCACAGCTTCAGTCCAGCTGCAACTCCACCAGCTTTCCATGAGGCCTTGACCCTTCCAAACTAAGCCTGCAGATGCTAGTTCACTTACATTCCTGGAATTTCTACCCAAGGTAAGGCAACCTGCAAAGAGGGATAGGCTGCAATCAAGCACTTGGTCATACCAGTGAAAATAAGCTGGTCTGGAGAACTCCCTCTTCAAAGAGCTGGACTGGCATTAGTTCACTCACTTCCCCAAATATAATCGCTGCTCTTACACTCCAAGAAATTGAGACAGACAGGTGAGGGGCCTTCCCGGAGGTGTTACTAAGAGTTAGTAACTCTGTGGACTGTAGGACGAAGAAGACTGGTTTCCTGCACTCAAGGAAGTATAACTTATTCTGGAGGGCTACGGGGAGCAGCAAGTCCCCACTACCACCAGCACCACCCTCTGCTACTGCAGTCATGGCTGGAAAATCCTCCGTGGAGCAGTGGTGGCTGGGCCGATGGGAAGCCTCCTCCACCAGCCCTGTCCTCCCTCCCACCCCACAGTGAGATTCCCTCTGCCCCCGCTGCACACAGAGTGCCAAACACTCCACAGAGGGCTTCAAATAAAGGGTCAGGGGAAAAAAAAAAAAAAAAAAAGGGTGATCCTCAGACAGGCGGAAATATTTCGAGATATTGCTAAATAAAAACTAAGTAACAGAAGAAAGAGAAAAATATGCTGGTCTGGAATATTTTCTCCACTGGAAAAGCTTTCCTGTGATCTGATAAAACTCTTCCTCTTAAATTAGGAGATGAAATATGGTTTTCATGGCTGTAAAAGTTATTTTACAGCAAGTTGTTGTGCTTATTACAACCCTGTAAAAAAGTAGGCCAGGCCATAAAATTCTTTCTGATCTGGTGTCTCCTTGGCTTTAGTGCTGATCTCTACTGTCACAAGCAACTTACCTGTTTTCTTCACCTTTTCTTTGCTATCTCCTACTCCTTCATGTCTCTGTGAATTTTCCATATTTTCTTACATCAAAGAGGATCTAAGAGCCTTTGACTTGAGGCTTTCCCAGAGCACAAGTCAGACAGCATCAGCTCCTGATTAGGCAGTCTGCAGCGAGTTCAGTCACAATGAAAAGCCTGCCACGGACTTTATTTGGTCTGAGTGGGCCCCCTGGCGTGTGAGCACAAATTAGAACCCCTGCGTTTCCCAGTCCAATTGGCTTAGTCAGCATTCAGCCCTCATTTTCTTGCCTGAAGCAGAAATGGGGGCTGGGGGGAGAACAAGGACTGAAGGCAGTGCTAGTGAAAAAATCTAAACTATTTTAATCCAATGCAAATTCCGTGAGCTGTGTGAAGTGTATTGTTCCGCTGTGCTGCTGTTGGTTGCTGGCTAACTGCACTGACACTGTTTGGCTGCACAGATCTGGGGCTCACGAGAAAGCAAGCTCTGAAAAAGCTACGATATAAAGTCTCATTTGCCTAACAGCAGACAGCAGCTCGGCAGCAATTCCTCTTTGATGTAACAGCGCTGAGAAGTTTCACCGCGTTTCAGTTCGACGCGAAGGGAAGCCATCGGGGAGGATGTGACCTTCCTTGCCACCACGGTGCTACGTTCCCCCTGTAAGCCGAGCTAGGCTCCTTCAGGCTGTCCTCCCCTGCTGTCAAAATGCAGGAAGAATTCTCAGGTGTGAACAGCCTGAGCTGAGGCTGCTGTGAAGGGGCAGAGGTGACACCAGTGGCCCGGGTGGCCACGCACAGGACGAGCGCAGAAGGGCAGCCACGCACGCACCCCCTCCTCCGAGAAGGCCCGCAGGGACAGAGCTGCTGTCCTGCAAAAGACCCCACGAGCAGCCCCTCAGCTTTTCAGTCCCTTGCATGCCCAGGGGCAGCATCCCTGCTGTGCCTCAAAGATCTGCCTTTCAGCGCGGGATTGGCAGGTTTGTGCGGGGCCCGACCTGCTGCGTGTTGTGCTTCAGCTCTCCCCGCTCCAGTTCTCGTGCACTTGATTCAAAGCTTCTTTGGCAAGCAGACACACACACGTCACACCTGCTAGCATGAGGCAAGGAAAGAGCAGACATTTAAATACAGAACAGCCAGGCTTGGTGAGAGGGGAGAGATCTGCTGGTGCATCTTTTGACTTCCTTGATCAGCAAGCTCTTATGCTTACACAGAATGAAACAACACAAGCAACCATTTCATTTGGAAGGAAAAATATTCCTGTAAACCAAAGTATTTAGAGTGTCCTATGTTGGGTTGTTTCAATTTTGCAGCAGAAAAATAAAAGAAATTCCACAGCCCAAGATTTTAAAAAGCCAGACCAGATTTCTGGTGAGTCAAGCTTTAGATGTCCAGGAACATCACAGTCTCCCCAGGAGAGATAAACACAGACTCCCTCGAGACCAGACCTTGCTATGTATGTCAAGATGGGCACGCCCTGGTGATAGACAGAAGCTACAGTGGATAATTTCTTAATCCATCTAATTCAGTATCATTTAAGACCTGACCTTCCTCAGGATAAAAACGCAATTTTACAGCCTGTAGAATACCTGCGTTTCTTAAAAGCAACAGATGATACAAGTCTTTCTGAGCCTGAAAGGAGAATTACCATCACTCTCTCACTCAGAAGAAAGCCTTGCACAGTTAAATAAGAAATAAAGGGCCTTCCCTTTGCCCATGCAGTGCAACTGGCTCACATCTGCAATGCCTGCCTTAGCTCCAGGCGTAGCTGTCAACGCAGGCTCACGATGCCCACTTGACTCAGACCCCCATGACAACCCCACCAGTGCTCTCAGGCCTTTCAGGGGAACATGCCACCAAAAAGGACAACCTGGCAATCCACGCACTGGCAAAAGGCAACCCAGGGTGGAAAGCACGATTAGGTCTGAGTTTATGCAAAGCAGTGACAGGACGACTGGCGGACACCGATTCAAGGCACAGGCAACGGGCCAGCTGTGCAATCGCTTGGATGAAACCTGCAGGTGTCCAGCTCATTGACTGGCAAGCACTTCTGGCCAGAGCTGTACCTGTCCTGTCCAAATTAAAAGTAACAAACTCTTGCTTCATCTCAACTAGGAAAATCCTCTAGTTTGAGTATCAGCAGCCCCAAACCTGGAACTCTCTGCCTCCCAGCAAGCCAGGCGCCTGACCTGCTCTCCATTCGCATCCGCCTCCACAGCTCCCTCCCCACACGCAAGACCTGGGAAAGCTAACCCCTGCCAACACAAGCTGTCAGCACACCATCACAAAAAGGCTCTGGGGACTGTATTCTGTAACCTTGATCCCCACCCAAGAGTGTCTTACTCCCTGCTGCTTCCCTTAGGGCTACTGGCCAAATAAAGTCTCAACTGGCACAACCCAAGGTGGCCCAAACCTATCCTTGAACTACCATCACCATCCATCCACACACCAGGTACAACTCAGGGTCATACAAACAGCATGATAGTTGAGAAGAAACTCAGTCTTCTTTTGTGATCAGCACAGTTTCAGAGTTCAGTGCACTGTTGGCACTCAACAACTAATTCTTAATACAGACATGAAACCATAAATGCAGTGGTGAGGACAGAAGATACGATTTTTTTTTTCTCATAATTTTAGTAAATGTGTCTGTAGTTCACTGGTGTTTTCCTTCCTACACTTGTACCACCATACAATTATAAAATACTACAGATAACACCTTCCAAGCTGTGATCCAGGAGGTGACACTTCATTTTCAAAAATGACCTAAGAATTTAACTCCTAACAATTTAGAGACTTGGATTCATCTTTTCAGATTGTCACCAAAATGGACATTAAGATGCTTTTGGAACACCTGAGCTAATTGATATAATCACAACAATATGTTTGCATAGGTTTTCTTGTAAAACAGCCATAGAATTAAAACGTGTAAACACAATAAAGAAAACAATCGGGGCTTATTTTCCCTGTCCAAAGTGCAGGTGCTTGCATGTGTACATGCACACGCGCACACATCTATTCGTACTAACACGAGTAAACTTAGTAGATTTATCATAACTATATCAACTACCGGCAACAGCCATAGATATGCAGATAAAAAGTATGTATTTTAATAGCTGTGAACATGTAATCTTTTAAAAAAACAACCTAAGCCAAATAAACTTTGAATATCTAGATAGACGCAAAGATATATTTATAGCTGGACCCTGCGGAACAAGTTGTCTGTCACGAAGGCTGAAGGGAAGGCAGGGACGCCTCTTTGTTACCAGCCTTCAGAGAAAGACTAAGAGCGAGGGGAAAAAAGGCACTGCTGTGTTTATCTGAGCGTGTAGCAAGGCAGCCTGCGGGCCTGCCCGGGTGGGAGCCAGGCAGCCCAGCCTGCAGCCCGGCCGCTCGCACCTGAGCCCCGCTGCCGGAGCACGCGGAGCCTGCCAGGAGCCAGGACTCCGTGCGGCCTTACCTGTTCCAGGTGGCGTTGGAGCAGGCCTGGCGCTGCTGGGTCCCCCGCTCATCCAAGGCTGCCTGCTCTCTCTTGCCCAGATCACTGAGGCTGGGCGAACTCATGAACTTCAACCTGCGAAGAGTCCTCATGGTCAAATGTGTGTTTGCGTGTGGCAGCTACAGATACACCATCCTGTTTACACACACACACACGCAGCTGGAGCAGCGGCAGCAGCAGCAGTGCGAGCAGTTCCCTCCGTTTGCTGTTCAAAAAAGAAACTTAAAAAAAAAAAGAAGAGAGAACCAGTCTCTACAGAGCACACCTCTGCCAGCAAGAAAACAAACCTTTAATCAGATCAACTCTGACGTCATCAACTGTGGTTAATAATTTCTCCAGTCCTTTCAGAAAATAAGTCAAACTTCTGGCTGCTGCTACAGCAACATTGAAGGGGCCCCTTGTAACCACAGCTGCCCCAAGGGTGAGGGCTTCCCTTCCCCGTGGCCCCACGTCCCGGGGATCTCACTCAGCACTGCAGTGCTCCACCTGTCATGGGAGCTGCCTGGCTCCTCCAGCAGTCTGGGGGGGGGGTCTTGCAGCATTTCCCAACCTCTCCCCCCTCCTTCTGCACTCATAAATGGAAATGAAACTGGAGGGCGACAGACAGGAGAGAAAAAAAAACCAAAAAACCAAACAAAACAAAAAAACCCAAAAAACCCAAGAAAACAAAAACAAAAAACCAAGAACAAAACCAAAAACAAACCCCCAAAACCCAAACGCAAGTAACGAATACTGACGCACTGAGACTTTATTGAGAAGTCTGGTAACTGCCTGTGCCCTGCCGCGTTAGGACACGGAGCACTCGCGCTCTCACATCCGCATGCACACCCTCAGAGGCTGCTCTGCCTCCAAGCCTCACACAAAGGACTCGCGAGCAGCAGAACGGCGGAATGAAAAGCGCTGCTCTGGGGTTTAGCGCTTTGAGGAATTTTTGGTGGTGCACAGAAGAGCCAGATGCTCTGCCTTTCACTGGCTTTGCTTTATTTTTGAATTGCGATAACAGCTGCACAACTTGGGGCGTGCTGAGCTTCCACAAAAGCCCCAGGTGTCTTATCTTCAAAGGACAAATCTCTCGCTCTCTGACTGCAGCAGTGGAGCTGAAGGATATGCTGCTGCAAGGCTCCACCCCACGCTTAGTTCGCTGTCACTCTCTTGCAGTTCTGTTTTAAATCCAGGAGTGCCTGGCTAATCTTCTGGGATAGTCTGCAACAGACTGAGCCAGAAGGCAAGAACTGCTCTTCTCTTGCTACGGCACTGGTCTACAAACAATCTGGTGAAAGCCACAAAGGCTCCTTGCAGAGTAACCTCGCACTCACTGCAAAGGGGCTGCGATAGAAGAACTTACCCTTTTGGTTTTTTTCTTTCTGTTTTCTACTTACTCTTTTCATCTGTGATGGCCTGATGTCTAGGTTCAGGCTACAACCAGATTTGTTGGTGTCCAAATAACATGACAAAGCTTACATTACAGGAAAGCTCAATTTCTCACAGAGAGCTCTGCCCTGTGTGCATTATATACCGACACGTTTTAGTAAAAAACAATTCCTCTCACTATTCAGCTGAGGTCAGATAAGATTCTTGCATATAAATATTTACTTCCAAAACTTGTATTTGGTGTTAACTCCATGGGAACCAACTGCAGAACTACTTAGAGAAATAAATCTATTTTTATCTTGTGCCAGTTTTAGCCATAGTGGTTTTATCCAGCTGCTTGAATTAGCATTGTATTAATTGCCCTTCCCACACCAAAATTCTCAAGTATACAAACGAGCACCACAGTAGATGGCATACAACATTTCACTTTGGAAGGGACCTGCAGCTTCACATCTAACCTAGGGACAAAGACATTATTAACTTCAGTCTCTTCCAGATGTTTAAATCTTTCAAACAAACAACAATCCATTATGTATATAGCAGCAAAAGGAAAACAAATACAACTACATATATATATATATATATATATATATATGTATGTATCTCTGTTTTTTGTTTAAATAGATATAGCCATAATCTAAGAGATGAGATGTCTTCTACAGCATACAAATGAGGGAGCAAACACAGATCCAGCAGAACACTTTTTATCCAAACAGGATGAAGGGCACTCCATTTCTGCAGACAATACAGCTGGGGAAAGCAGGGGAACACAACTCAGTCCCAGCTTCTCCTAAGGGCTCAGATAAAATGTTTGTCTGCCCTGTTAAGTGAAATAACTAGCTAGATAAACCAGTGGCAATATAATTCCCTCTAATTTCATTTTCCACCTAGCTCAGTTGCTTTTCTGCTTCTCATTTTCCGTGAATTTGACAGGTTTTGCAAAATGTTATTATATTGGATTAAATCCTTGGATTTTTAACTCTTTGATTCCACCTGTATGGTGAAATACTACACCAGTAGAAGTCATTCTATTTATATGCCACTCCATCAATCTCAGTAACCAGTACTAGACTCAGAGTCAGTGCATGGACCAAAAACACAGGTGAGCCAGCATTCCAATCTCCTGAGACATTTGTAACAGGAGACAGGCTCTCTCTACACTCCTTTCTCCTTTCTATGATTACACCCGATAATTTTCAGCAAGGGCTACCTCCACCCATAACTGCAGAGTAATACTTCATCTTTATACTGTGCTGTGAGTCCACGAACACGCTTGACTTCACGTCATTCGTTAACTTGGCCCAAGCACCTCTTGGGTATGAAGGGAGAAGATAAAATCTGCACTTCAGGAGGGGAGGGAGAACTGGGGATTGGGAGGAGACCTCCCAAAGGCTCAACAGGGAGCACTACAAGCTTCTTAAATAGAACAGCTGCACTCAGCACAGTCACAGAGCTGAGACTGTAAAGTACTGGTAGCTTAATTCATTTAAACCCAGCATGCTGTACATGGTATTAATCCCACTATTTAGCTCACACAAAACGTGCAGCTCAAAGGTTAAGTAATTTAATCAGAGCCACACAACCACCTCAAGTAGGGAAGGCACTGCCAGCCCTAGCTCCTTCTCTACCCCTCCAGGATTTCTCCTTGTAAAAACAGGCCTGTCTCTACTAGAAAGAATTCTTTGATCTGTGGGGCCCACATCCTACAGGTGACTGCACAGCAAGTCCCAGAGCCGCCAGAGTGCCAGAGTCGTAGGGGAATTTCTGCTCACCTGGACTTACTTCTATCTCAAGCCCTAAAACAATATATAGGTACATAAATACAGGCTGGAAGTTGAAGAGGATTAATGCTTTTACTAGAAAAGCACGTTAACATACAGATAGATCCAGGACCTTGTATCAAACATAGCTTTTAAAACCACAAGGGTTACTCCACAGTTGCCCCCTGATACACTAGTTATGTCTGTAATATTCTTTCTGGGACCTGTGGTTTAAAGACTGCTGTGCCTAGAAAACATTAGAAAAAAAATCCGGGCAGTCCTCTCCCCAAGTATACACCTGGTTTCTAAAGAATGAGATTTGCTGGGAAAAAAAAAAAAAAAGAAAAAGAAAGAACCTTACATTTTATCTGCCTAATGGTAATTTTTACAGTTTAATTGTATTGTCTATTTACAAGTTTCTTTTTGACCATGATGAGAGGGAAAGAGAAGCAAAAAGCAACGTTCACAATGGGAAACATTAAGAAATTCACAATATATGAAATTCATAATAAAGCTGTGACTGCTATGGGTCAACATGTTTTAGACTACACCACTCTGCTACTGCAATGACAGGTGAGCACTGCAGCATGGTACCAGTGGCAGGATATAAAAAGTAAGAGAATTTGCCATCTCAGCTTTATTCACTGTTCAGAGCTTTGCCATGAAACAAAACAACTCAACAAATAAAAATTTTAATTGGAAAAGAAAAAAAGCATCCCACTACTTCACTTTATCTCCCTCTCTCCTTTGGAGAAGAGAGCAGATCTTGCTGGAGTGATGCTGAATGGTATACACTTTGCAATCAAAGCAGAGAACGGTGAAGTGTCTCTGTGGCAGAGAGGAGTTAAAAATCTCCCTAGAAAAATGCATTTTAGTTTTTCATGAACTGCACCACAGAACTTCGGGCATGCCTTGACACATGCCAAAGCTCAGGGATTAACCTTCTGACAGAACACTCCTTAAAGGCACAGCACATCCTGCCACGCCAGCAGACGAGGGGCAAGGCAGAAAGGAAGGAGATGCAACCACCAGGAAAAAATAGAAAGAGCCAGGAGGAAATGAAGTTGTAAACCTTATGACTCATCAATTCCTTTGCTACAGTATCTACATAAAGCTCCTTTATGATCAGAAAACAAAGAATAAGAGAGTAAAGAAAGTATGAAACCAAACAGGGTCTATTTACACCCTTCCTCCTCCATCCCACTGACTCTCTGCAGCCTCTGGAGATAAAGGCACTCTCAGGGATGCCTCTGTTTATGGGGGTTACTCCTAGGACAGCCTTGGTTTTGCTAGTTCTTTATCTTATTTCTGCCCTCACCAAGCCAAGAGAGGACTTGGCCTTACTTAGACATCTTCCCAACCCTTGGAACACCTCCTGTACTTCTGCACCCTGTGACCCAGCACGCACGCATGACCACAGCTGCCTGCCTTTGGACAGAGCTGGGCTTTCTGCCCCTTCAGCTCCATGTGCGATTCACACATGGCACTTGTCCTTTAGGCTGTGCAAAGAAATGCTCGTGCAGTATCTCCTTCCCAAGCCATCACAAGGTGACACCCAAGAAGAGCCCTTTGACCAGGGCTAGAAAGGGATGCTCTGCCCTCTGTTGCTACTTGTGCAGTTAACAGTCCATCCTGCAAAGCTTCAGACCCGACCTTCAGGCAACCCCCGGCTGCAGCTGCTGCAGCTCCCCTGCCTGCCTCAGAGATGCACTGGCTCCCACCACACATGGCCATCCACGTCACAGCAACCTGCAGACCACAGGGCTCGCTTCCCAGACCTGCCCTTCCAGCAGTTTTTCAGTGTGAGGCACAGCAGCATGACTGTGCCTAGGAGATTTTCTCAGCAGAGAAAACTGCATCTGCGCAAAGAGCCATCCAGACTGCAGCGACCACCCAGTTCTAGTTTCTTCTCACAGTCTGCACACTGAGCTCCTCAGCCTCCCCACCTTGCTCCCTTCCTGCTTCTCCTTCACCCTCTGCTTTTGTATTCCCTATTTTTATGTCTTCCTTGGCTAGCTAATTCTTCCTCAGGCAGTTTTTAAATATAAAGGGAAAGGAAAATACTTAGTTGGCAATTTTTCCCCCAGGCTTTATTGAGCAGGCTCCTAAGCATTTACCAAATAGCATAAAAGTAGTACTGAAAGGTTTAGAATTCTTATTTCTTGGGGAGTTTTGGCATTATTCTCAAACTGTAGAACCTCAGTCACAGACTCACAGACCAAAATCCGACAGAGGTAGATGCTACGGGAAGGCAGCACAAAAAAAAGATAATTAAGCAATAAGCAAAAAGAGAAGCACGTGTTCTCCCAGGATACATTCCAGGCACAATCATTTAGGGGTAACTAAAGAACAGTAAAAGCGTTTCCACAAAATCTCACAGCAGGAAGCCAGGTGACTCAAAAACAAACCTCAAAAACTCGTTCATCCCTTCATTTTCAAACAAAGAGGGAGAAAAAGGCATTACAAGATGTCACAGAAGGCTGGTGGACTCAATTTATGCCATGCTGAGTCAGCATCTCACTAAACACCCAAGACGTCACTGAGGTGATGGTAAGGCAGCGGTTCCCAAGGAAAGATGGGCCAGATCCTTGCTGCTACATTCTCCACTCAGGGTCAATGCAGCTTTTTTTACTCCTCAGCAGCACTTTTAAGTAAAGGTAATTAAAGATTTAGTTCCCTGCCTCAAAATTAATTCTGAAGCCTCGGAAGAAGCTGAAAGACTACTATGAATACTGTATGACTGCTATTTAATCCTGGGTTTTCCTTCCATTTGTTTACTCTATATACACACCAGAAATACCCTGATTTTGCAGAAATATTCATGGGATGACGTTTGGCAGCTCTCACCTGCTAATTAAAGGGCAGGAGAAGGGAGACAGTCTTTCTAAAAGGTTACGCTTCTGTCATGACAGTGATGCTCAAGGAAATGAAAAAAAAAATCAGATAAATATTCTCTGTGGAACCAGAGGACCTCCAGGCTTGGTATTCCTGTAAGAGGAAGGCTCTTCCCCCAAGATGGCATTAACCAGATTGGCTTAAGGCCCAAACACAAAGGCATTTTGGTGGCTGAACCAGAAATAACTGCAACAAAGGCCAGATTTCTGTTCTCCACCAAAGGCGGTGGGTTGAGTTGGTGAGTTTTTAAACTGCTCCAGCTTCATGGTGACTTCAGAGGACCCGGGTTTTCTTGGGAATCCTTTCCATCCTTGTTTCCTGCTGCCACTGTCCCCCACTGCACGACCTTGCAGGGACAAGGCACAAAGTCACAGCTGCATCCAGCTGTGCTGTGCCAGTATCCACCTTTCACTGAGGTACCAGAGGTGCACTGCACTTCATTTAGCTGAGGTACAGCAGGGTTGGCCAATCTGCACTCTTCCCTAAGTTATTCCATGCGTAAAGGACGTAGAAAATATTTCCTTTGTATTTCTTCAGGCTTGCAATATTTGCTCTCACATTTAGTAGAAAGTAAAAGCCTCCAGCGCGGCCTAGTACCTTAATTCACATGATTTTATCTTTTAGGCTGTTGCACAGTTCCACTCATTAAAATGGGCGACAGACACGCACAACCCCAGAAAGTAGTAGGTTTAGTGTAGTAATTTACACTTCTTACATGGAAGAAACTGAAACATAATCAGAGAGAGCGGGGAAGGAGAGATGGGAAGCAGGACAGTGCCAAGACATGGTTGTCAGTCAGGATTCAGCACAAGATAGCACTGTCGGCACGGAAAAGCTCCAAGAAGAGGGCACATGGTGCTGCTGTATCTAAAAACTCAGTACTGAATAAACAACCCCTTTGGCTATTCTAAATGCACAGGCATCGCTCAACTTCTCTGCACTCACTCATTTCCTATCCAAGAGCTCCTCCAGAATTCACCCGAGTCTGCAACAGCACCGGTCCATCACACTCCCTCAGCAGCGACAAAGCAAGACATGAACACTGAGAGCTGTTTGCATCATGGCTGGAGTCACTATTCCCAGACATCTCCTGTCACCACAATCCATTTAACTTCCTCACAGTAAGCCAAAACCATCATAAATTAAGAACAAAACTGAATGTTGGTCTGAGCAGGATCTGCAGCACTCACATGCTAAAGATTTCTGTTCCCAAGGTAGGAAGATAAAGGCTTTGCTGTAGTCAGCAAAAGGAAGTGTTTTTAAAGCATAATCAAAGCAAGTCTCTCTTAAACAGCTTCAAATATCCCCTATGACTTTGCAAATCCTGACCAAGGGCACCATCTTTCAGCAACTCTATTCTAGCACAGCATACTGTGCTGCTCAGTGGTGTGAACTGTCTTCAAATTCCACTAAATCCACTGGTTTTTCCTGTTCTTTATCAGCCCAGTAAATCTGCTCCACTGCTGTCTCATTCGCAGAGGCAGGCAGGAGATTGTGCATCATAGCAGATGCAGGAATTAAAAGAAAAAAACCAATAAACCAGTAAGGGGGAACCAAAGCAAAGGCTTTTACTGGCTTATATCTGGGATCTTTGAATGCATGCACGGAGCTCTGCAGCCAGCCAAAGCAGTAGCAATGACTGCCTGAGCTCCCTCACACCCCTCCAGGAGGTCTCCTAATGACTGTGGCCATCCCAAACCACAACCCACCTCCAGACTTTATGGGATCCCATAAGGAGTTGAGTCATACCCAAAGATCAGACCACTGCCCCAAGTTATATATATATTGTTCAGTAGGGCTTGTGGATAGAAAGCCATTCTGAGCTCTTCAGGGCTCTACCAGATAATATTTCACCAGGTTTTGCAAAGCTCAGGTGGATTGAGCAGGAATCCCAATAGATGTGGCAGCTATTCCACTGGCCTTCATGGCTACTGCAGCATTCTCCACATTCCCTATAACAGCATGAAGCCAGGAGCAGCCAAAGGTATGTCCCAGAGTTTAAAGCTGCATCCAACCTTCCCAGCAGCTGATGGGATCACTGCAGAGAGGCCATCCAAGGTCTGGCTGGACATGCCTTCTCCTGGCTGAAAAGAATGGCCAGCCTTATACACATTTTCCACCAGCTGTGTCAGTACAAGGAATACATCCTCTAGATACACTGTGTGTCCTTCTGGGAGTCATATTCCACTTAACTCCCCACATGAGGTGATGCCAGGCCCTAGGGAGGACACACCGCACACCCAGCAGAGTGCTGGCTGCTGGTTTGAGGTCAGTGGCTCAGCCATCACGCTCCGTCTGGTAAGCACGGTGTGTCGGCATGTTTACCTATGTACATCTGTGTCCCTGCACGGAAAACCAAACGAAAAACAAGGAATGCTTAAGAAATGCGTAGAAAAGAGCCTAGTTCAGTTAACTGCCCTGGCATCCACAAGCTCTGCCTCTGAACCCCGGCTGCCCACAAAACCGCACTCCAGGCTGAAGTCTTCAGAGAGCTCAGAGTGCTCCAAACACAGGAGTTTGTGTTCAGCAATGCAATGATTCGCAATTCTAGTGCGCTTTTATCATTCTTCTTGCCATAAGAGATATTAGGACAAGAAAAGAACCTCTCTAGTTTGACCATCTGTGGGGGAAGCAGGACACCCTTCTTCACAGGATTACACGATTAGAGTATTTTCATTTTTTAAGTGTTCTGCTGTTGTTTAACTCTGTGGAGAAGCTGTTGAAAGAAGATAAGCAAAGAAGGAGGCTAATAAGAGGGACACGCACCTTCCAAGCATTTGTCAGCCCATTTGCTTGAATGAGAGGAAAAGCAAGGCAGAGAAGAGAGGAAAGAGCATCACATTTCTGCCTATGCTGGCAGATAATGGGTAGTCTTTATAAACTTAAATTCTTGCATCTTCCAACAAGCACAAGAATTTTTTCAGCAACAGTGGTGCTCAGTTTTAATTATTTTTTTCCCTGAGCTGAAGATTTATTTTTTAAATGCTGCTGAAGAGGCAACTGAGTGTCTGTAGGGGTCTGAGTACAAGGCAGCAAAGAGGAATCTCCCTCTGGAAGTGGGAGCGTTAATGTGCAAGGCAGGGAAGGCACTTTGCTTTGTGTTTATACTCTGCCTAGCGCAAGGTGGTCTTAGCGCCTCAACCCAGTGGTTTAAAGGCAGAAAAAAATTACCAATAAACAACAGATACGAAGGCAGATAAATGAGGAACTGGAACTATTTGTTAAATAAGCATGGCAAAGGCTAATAGAATTAGCATCTGTAGGACTTTCCATACGCTACAAAATAATTACAAAGGCTGGGATTAAAATGCGAATGATCAAGAAACCTTCATGAGAATTCAGGAAAGATCTCGATATATTCAGAGGGAAGTAACAGCTCCGCAATTCAGTTACATCTCTCATTAAGCATTGTTAAAAACTCCATGAAAGGGAAATGAAGTTAATTGAATTTAAATCAGCTAATAAATATTCTTTTGCATACTCTTTTCCCAGCAAAAAAACTTAAAAGAGACGATGCCGGGAGTGTATAACCAATGTTAAAAACTTGACCCTAAAAACAGCAAAAGGAAGAATTTACTGTACATGAGTACAATAAGCTAAGCATAAACCTTGTATCTTATTCGTGGCTGGGATAATTATTTGAAGAAAATATTCAGGTAAACTGAGAAACTGTGACTGAAACACAGTATACACAGTAGATGGGAAAAATTTACATTTTAACCTGAATTAATATTTTCTGTCTGTGTAACTACAGACAATTCTGATAGGCATACAAACACACACTTAAGCCAGACTATCTCCAGGAAATAGCTTAATAATGATAAATGAACAGAAGTCATGCAGAATAAAATAGAAAATCAACTCACACTGGAATTATACATGACAGAATTAATTTGGGAAGCATGCTGTAATGCCAAATTTGATTCATGCAAGCAAATCTCATTAATTCGGGCCAACATCTGGCTCCTTATCTGAACTTTCCAAGCTGCTTCTCAGTTACACAAAACTGGTTTGGATAGATATTTTATAAGAAAAAAGTCTCCCTCAAATTTTCCAACACTTTTTGTCTCCAGGGATGCCAGAATCACCACAAGAATATATTTTTCCTGGCACTGTGAACTGGACTGATTCAGACTTCACTGACAGGTGTCCTGATAGGCCAGGTATCTGCCAAGGAAGGTGGGAACCTCCCTTGGAAGAGTAAAATATGACCCCCTTCCCTCCAAAACATTATAACTTTGAAATTAAGGGCCTTCCAGGCAAAGATACAAGAAAAGGAATAGCGGTTCTTTACTAGTAGGTGTATGTACAGCACGGCAAACAGACAGGACAGAAACGCGGCCGCAGCCTCTCTCGGCCGCGACGCACTCTCCCGGGGGTGCAGTTCCACTCACGGCCAGTGGGGGCGCTGGTGGCTCGCGGCCGGGCAGGGCGGGCGCGGCGATTCCCCGCGCCGGCAGCAGGGGGCGCTGTGGCGCGAGCGCCCCTCCGCGGGCGGGAAATGGCGGCCGTGAGGGCCCAGGGGATGGAGAAGGCGCTTCCCTCACAAACCCACGGGGGCAGCCGGGCCCGGGGCCCCTCGGGATGGCCAGACGGGCTCCAGCAGGAACCTCGGGGCGGCGGCTGGAACGGCAGGGACGAGCAGA